>OW569407.1:51524004-52124004 GCA_937654795.1 Cistogaster globosa
TAATACTGAGCGATGTTGTGATTGTCAAGAAATCTAACGTTACATTATATCTGTGGCCACAAGGAATAACAGCTAAACTCGTTTTTTTTAAACGTTTTCAACATCATTTTTAATTTTAACATTGTTGCGTTAAATCAGGGAATATCGACCGTAGCTGTTTAGATTTAAGGTAAAAAATACTTAGTTTTTAAACTACAAACCTGAAATTTGACTTGCGTTACAGATCGGAGTGTCAGAAGTATAATATTAGCATAACTCAATTTTTTCTTAACTCGACTTTAGCTGTTATTCCTTGTGGCCACAGATATTTTGTTTTCACACTATCACACTTTAAATAAAATGAAAATTACCAAGCTGGTACAAAATTTAAGCAACGTCGGACAAGGAAGTTTATGTATGGTGCGGTAGCTCCGCCTCATGATAATTAGCTTCTTGGTAAATAGAAATAACAAAATAATAAAAGTTATAGAAAATTGCAGCTGTATGTAAGTTGTTGTAAACTAAATCTATGTGTAAGCGACAAGTATATGAGCAATTTTAAGCAGTGCAAAACAAAGAAAAGTATAGCGTAAACGACGGCGTTCTATCGTCTGCGATGCATGTATCTTTGCTTAACCGCTGCTTTTGTTATTTTCTTCATTTGCTTTTGAAAAAAAAACAACCCTGATAAAATGAAAAGTGTTAGCGATTAGAAAAATTTTTAAAAATGGTTTGCTATTATGGGAATTCAAATTTCTTTCCATATTGTTTCATACTAAGATAATATATTGCTTTCGCGCCATCAATCTTTCTCATTGGATTTAAGTTTTTGACAAGTCCTTAATACTCAGTATTATACTGTGAAAGGGGGCTAAGTAATACTGTTAAATAAAAAGGGCCGTAAAAATATATTCAAAATATTCTGCAGTTTTTTCACATTAGGTAAATTTTTCCGAAAAATATAAAAATTTAGGGAAAATATGCATTGCCGCGAATTATATTACTTAACAGTTTTTTTTTAAATAGTCATTCTGTGCCGTAAATAACTTCTGTTTTCATATTTTAATGCTAAGACTAAGCTAGATTTAAGCAAAAATTTTCCTTACTGCTCACGAGGACAAATAATCCTGCCGGATGCTATTAATTCGTGAAAAACAGAGATTTCAATTTATACAATATACTGCTAGTTTTCTGCATTTAAAAATCTAATCAAGGTGATATGTATGTTGTTTCAAACTGCTTATAAATAATTGTTTAACTGCTTTGATACTATATATAGTGGAAAAGGGTTAGGGGATCTACTGACAATAGAAAATTAACAGTGATGTCCTTTCTAGATTTTAATAAAGCTTTTGATGTCGTTAATCATACATTCGTTGGTAAGTAAGCTAAATACTGAATTTGGTTTTCTCATCACGCGATTGTAAGCTTACGTTATCTTTTGTAAGTGAAAGGCATTAGATTTGCAAATGTAGGACAAAGAACTTTTAAGTGTTTTCCTTTACACGAATTATTTTAAATAAAACAAGAAAACAATTTTCAGTTTTTATTTAAGAATTAATTTTATTTTTTTATAAAAAATATAAGTTCATCAAAAGTTTTATTTTATTAATTAAAAAAAGATAATAATGTCCTTTATAATTTTGAAAGTCACAATCGCTTAATTCGCTCATTTCATTTAAGCGTTTTAGCTTTAATTTATTTTGTATTTTCTTATATATTATATAAAATGTAGCATGTTAACAAGAAATAAAAAAAAACACAAATTGAATTGAGAATGCAGAAAGACAATTGTCGCTTAGTAACAAGATAAAACACATAACAACTGGGAACGCAGAATTACAAGTTTTACTTGTCTTATGTGCAAATCATGCGTACGTAAAAAAAGCAAACAATGAAATTGATAAATCTAAATTAGTAACAATATAAGTTGTAATTGGGAATGAAAAATCATGATTGGCGCTAAGTAACAGAACAAAACGCAAGCAAAAATGCGACAAAACAAGATCGTGCGTGTAGAATTACACATAGAGGACAAGATTGTGGCATGTTTTGATCATTTTTTTGCAAATATATACAAAACAAACAAAAATACAAAAGCTTACATTAAGACATGAAGGGGCATGTCTATAAAACATTGTGTTAGGTTTTCAATATTTAGTATCTAGCACAGACATGCACACATAACGTATAACAACGAGCTCTGTTATGGGTGTTGCGTTTGTTTAGTTAAACATAAATAATGTACACCCAAAATCTCTGTTTTGTATTGCTCATGTTTTTGCCAAAAATATGTACCTCAATGCTTTTTTTAATGAAGACACATTGTCTTAAGAGCCTTTTGATGCATTTCACAGAGACTTAAACGATTTCGAAAAAAAATTTTTTTTTAAGTCTTAAAGTCTACTTCACATTTACAAATTTTTAAGGTTTTGTGTTTGTTAAATACTTTTGTTTGTGTCCCACATACCTATACATGATCATTGCTAATGTATCCTTCAATCTCCGTAAAACAAACAATTTGGGTTACAATTTTCCTCTACCGTTATTTGTGTATTGAATCGAAATTATTAGATCAACATCAGCTGTTAACTTTAGATAACATAAACAAAGTTTTAACAGGGATTAATAAATAATGTTTCCGCTGAATCTATTGATTTTATTTGATAAAATTTTACTTTTTACGGTTGATAAATCTTATTTGAGCTTTAAAACATTTGGTCAAGCTCTAAAAGAACAAAGAAAATATCTAAAATATTGTCTAAAAACAGAAACAGTTAGAGAGCTATATTCAGATATACGGAGGCTTATATACCCTTTACCGTAACAGTATAACCACACGTACCATACTGCAGATTTCCTTGAATAGTTAAAAAAATGGCTGAAGAAATTCTTTCCTATCGTATTGGTTTTCTGTTCAAAAAAGCTTTTTTTCCGAAAATTGTAAGGTTTGCTTAAGTCAGAACAAAAAAAGTAGTAAGAGAAATGGTAGCTATATAAGGTAGAAGCTACTAATTTTTCCTACCTTAGTCATAAATTCTTTTTACAAAAAACACAACCACCTGTGGGAATACAAATGAAAGTTGAAAAAAAAAGATGAGGAAAAATTACGAGCTGCCTCGAAAGACGTGGACCGATCTTGCTGAGTATTTTTTGAAAAATATCTTAGCTAAATTATCTGTGTCTGCATAAAAATTAATTCTCTGTGCTGTTGCACAGTGGCGTGAAACACAAAAAAAGAAATGAAATAAAATTCTGGAAATTCTAAACTATTTACTCCATTTTGATGAAACAAACTGCGATTTATAGAGGAGGTTATAAGCTTTTCGCCTATTGCATTAGGATATACCCTGTTTCAGTACAGAGTAGTACCACAGGGCTTTAAAGTAGGTGACCTCGTAAAATATTTCAGAGCTTATAACTTTATCAAAAGTGAACCGATTTCTTTTATACTTTTAGAAAAATTCGACTTTTAAATTTTATACACCAAATTTTTTTCTTAGTATTTTTTAGTTTTTCGCCTGTAGTTTTTTAACACACAAGATAGAACTATTTTAAAAACAGATTTAGAAAGCTAATAATATAGGAAATAACTTGAAATTTTTTTCTTTGACTTCCTTATGTTAGTGCTAATAATTTTTTAATTTAATTTAATAATGAAACAATTTGTAAAGGCCTTGCCAAAAGACGGACAATGCTTCAATAAATTCCCGCAAAAGTTCCCACGCTTATCAAAAGCAGGAGTTCCACGAATAATCCGTTTCTGTTGCTTATAAAATTTACTCTTATAATAAAATATTCTATTATCTTCCATGTATACAAAATTTTACAGTACGTAGAAGCAGACACTTTTCTATATTAGTAGGTCCCTCTATAATGTTCCATTTTTCTTAAATTCTGATTATTGCTAGATCAACAGGCTTGCTTTAAAGTAATGACACCACAAACTAAAAAAATCAATTTCCTTATTTTATTTTACAGAATTTACAGAATTGTTTATGTTATACTTAGAATGTTTAGTTTTTTTTTAGAATAGGAGTTATATATTTTCATAGTTCATAACATAAAGAATTTACACATGCACAAAATGGTCTAAATAGAAATTCATCTTTAAAATGAAACCATGTTTAAAATGAATAAAAGGAAATGAATTTAATTAAAAGAGATGGCCGTTAAGATATTGGTTTATTCTATATAATCGTACAGAAAGATTGTTAAATATCTCTGTAGCAATAAGATTAGCTACGAGGGCTGCTATATATATTTCTGGCCTGGCAACACTGAGTGCTGCCAAGTGCAATCTGACATTTCCATTGGAAAATTTGTCATTTTTAAGCATAATGGTACTCAAAACGTTTTGACGTACGACCATTATTTGTGTTGTTTACAGTGACTTGAAAAAATTAATATAGAAAAAAATGGAATTAACTCATGAACATTTTCGTGCCATCATTTTTCACAACTTTTGACGTGGATTATCACGACAAGAGTGCATTGATGAACTTAAATCTTTGTATGGCGATGAAGCACCATCCTATACCACTGTGAAAAATTGGTATAATGAATTAAATCGTGGCCGAAACTCGCTCGAAGACGAATTCGGTGAAGGTCGTCCAAAAACGGCTATTGTGCCAGAGAACATTGATGCCGTGCGTGAACTCATAATGCAAGATCGACATGCAACATACCGAGAGATAGAGACATCCTTGGACATTTCTTCCACCAGCATACATTCGATACTGCATGAACACCTGGCCGTAAAAAAGGTTTGTTCTCGTTGCATCCCGCACAATTTGAAAGTCGCTCAAAAAAAGGCTCGTGTCGATTGCTGCAAAGAAATATTGCGAAACTACGATTGCGGTGCTTCAAAAGACTTTTATAAGATCATCACAGATGACGAATTATGGATCTATGCGTATGAGCCCAAAACGAAACAACAATCGACCGTGTGGGTCTTCAAAGACGAGCAAAATCCAACGAAAGTTGTTCGTGGAAAAAGCACTTCGAAGCAAATGGTCGCCTGTTTCTTCGGCAAAACTGGTCATGTGGCGACTGTTCCGCTTGAGCAACGTAGCACGGGCACTTCTGAGTGGTACACTACAATTTGTTTGCCTGAAGTCATCGGAGAAATTCGAAAAACCAACAAGAGAAGACGAATCATTGTTCACCATGACAATGCGAGCTCTCACACACATCGGCTCAAACCAGAGCGTTTTTGACCGGCCAAAACGTCTAATTATGGGTCATCCACCGTACAGCCCTGACTTGGCACCTAGTAACTTCTTCTTGTTTCCGCACATCAAGAAAAAAATGCGTGGTAACCGATTTTCGTCGCCAGAAGAAGCTGTTGAAGTATTCAAAAACCATGTTTTAGAGGTGTCTCAATCGGAGTGGAAAAAGTGCTTCGACAACTGATTTGAACGCATGCAAAAGTGTATAAATCATCCTGGAGAATACTTTGAAAAACAATAAAACCATTTTTGATTATAAATATTCGCATTTTCACTATTAGGCCAGAAATATATAGAGCAGCCCTCGTATCACACTTATTAAGTAAATACTTTTTGTAAAAAGCCGTACAGAAAAAACGTAATCTACAATAAATACAAAGAAAACTTCCCTGAGAAATTATGGGTCTAAAATCAAAACCTAGCGCCTGCCAGGAGACATAATTAAACTTCAAAAATTGGAGAAAATCGTTAAAATTTTAATGCAGTGTTTTGATATAAATGGTCCTATCTGAAAAAGAACTCAAGATATAGATCTCTTTTAGGTTTCAAATCATAACAGGTATTTATGCCCCCTTCAAAATTCCATTGCACTTTATTGGCATGAAGGTCATTGGTTAAACGTATGCTTTGGATAGTTATATCTCAAAACGCGCTATTTTAAAACTTTTGCAGAAAGGTTATATTTTTTGCTTGCTCTAAATTGATTTTGCAAGCCGACGCAATTTTTTAAATAACTTTTTATTTCGTTATACAAACAACAGAACATAAGTTTTTTTCAATCCATTGGGGTGTTCGGGTTCGTCTTTCTAAAGTCATTGCCATAATCTCGTCGCGGTTTTTTGTGATTAGTCGTCGAGACATTCGTTAGCAACTGCACACATCGCTCGGTTCATTAGATGTGCAACGGAATTCCTGGATCTGTCATCAGTTTAAATATGCTCTAGCAGGTGTTCGAGTGGGATGCTTGCAGTAAATGGAGGCTAATCTAGTATGTTGTCATTGTCTAAGTGAACTAAATCCAGTGGGATACTTTTTTATTCGAGAAGGACTGAATAATGCTTTTTTATGTTTGTGCCTCACTAACTCAGTAATTTCTGGACCAGTTTTGAATTTTTTTTAAAGGTGATGCTCGCAGATTGGTCCCGTTTTGAAAACAGTCCATTATTTTAAAAACAAATATAAAATTTTAATTTAGAAACGAAACAATGTTGCCACAATGGATGTAAATTTACCTATATGGCTGTAACTTTTAAACCGTTATATACAAACACTTGAAAATTCTACAGAATATTAAATACTTTGTTTGGTATAATAAAAAGAGTAAATGCTTAAATTATAAATTAAAGGGTGTTACAATAGTTGATGTTATTTGATTTATATAGTCAAACCGTTGAAACGTTATAGACAGACGGTTGAAATTTTGAAAGAACAATAATTGCTAAGTCTACTACAACATAAAATTTGAATTTGGTAATTAATGGGTGCCTCTATAGTTATTGTAATTTGATGTATATTGCCAAACTGTTGAACAGTTGTAGGCAGACGGCTTAAAATAACAAGGAGCTGTTGTGCTAAGTCCGCTATAACAAGTACAAAGTTTGGAGAAAGTATTTAAGGGTTTACTAATAATTAATTAAATTTGATGTATGTTGCCATACCTTTTGTTTTGAAGTGGAGTTTTTTGCAAGAATTATATAAGCCCTGAGCTTTTTTATGTAAATCGTATGGTTATTCACGAATATACAAAATTTTTTTTATGGCTATTTATCGAAAAGCAGTTTTAACAAAATATATATTTTTCAGATGGGTGAAATTACAATGTGTGTATCGTTTTTTTTACAACTTACTGAATATTTTGTGGTAATAATTGCGTTGACTTAAAGATATATTAAAGCGCACTACTGAATTATTAAATTTTTCATCAAAATACATCGGCACACAATCTTTGTTAATAAAGCTAAACATTATTTTTAAATTTGTTGAAGGCATATTAGTTGCAACATATAGGCGTAAAAGTTTGCTTGCTCTTGGTAACTAGCGAGAACAATTTTCCCCGGTTTCATGTTTGATATATCTTCTTACACGAACCTTCCGATACAGCTTTTACTATTCGGAAGAGATATAGGATAAATCGGATCAAAATCTTTATAATGTTTGTTCAGAAATGTATTTAGTTTTTTAAATGCTTTTTCTATTTATCAATGTAATATTAACTTTTTCCATACTTCATTTATTTTGCTCGAAGAAAATTTTGCATACGAGTGTTGTTTTTTTGATTTTTCTTTTTCGCGATCACTTAGTAATAAATAATACTTTAAAACATTAAGATAACTTGGCAAATTCAATTCACTTGGTATGCCAATGATACTATAGTTCTGACCCGAACAAGTCAACTTACATTGCTGATTATTCTATTGTTTGATGTGAAAAGTTTTTTTTTCAAGAAATAGACACTTTTTGAAACTTAACCACCGAGTGCATAAATGCATCAAAATAAATTTTTAACATTACGATCTTAGAAAATACATTAAACGTAAATTTCTACAATGACGATAACTATTAATAAAATTGAATTCTTATTACTCTTTGCTGAAACCCTAATATCTAATACTACTAAATTATGCTTTTTAAAAGAAAAGAACGGAGTTTATAAGATCACTTTCTTTTAAAAGCTTCGTGATTCGTAAAAATAATGAAAATATAATAACATCGATGCAAGACCAATGTGCCATATATCTTGAGCAATACTTAGTGAAAGCATAAAATTTATTTGTAATCAAACAACATTTAATTTAGTATAATTTTAATTTTGCCCGAAGAAGATTTAAAAAGGCTTACACTTTTCAACAGCACGATCAGATAATAAAACTGTACTTTTGACATTTGTTTATCAAGTTAGTTGTATTATATGTTTTTCGTAGATTTGAACCCAGGTCCAGATAAAAAGGTATAATACATACCTACTTAAATAGCGTCGTTGTAAAAATATAGCCTCCACTAAAATTAAATAATATTTCCAACAATATGGGCATACAAAATCGTATTGTTCAAAGCCATTCACCTGCGTTAAGTTAAGAAATTTGCTTTATATTGTTTATTATAGATTTGATTATTTCTGAAGATTCCTTTGCATACTAGAGAAATATCGGGCGGTACAAGTGAATTGTTGATTTACAGTGCTCACTTTTAGGTCTACTAGGTTAGACATTTGAAGTTGGAGTACTCTCTTTTATCCACTGTAGTCTATCAGAGACTTAAAGCGCTTTTATAATTTCAGACCTTGTATATTTTAAATACTTAAGACAATAAAAAAAAATTACTTTATTAGGTGGAAGACCTACTTATTGGCCTACGGACCCAAGCAAAATATCAGATCTGTTTGATTTTGCAGTATACAATGATATATTTAGAAACACGTTGGACGTTATAAAAAACAATGATCTGTCGTGAAATCATACTTCTATAATAATAAATCTATAATAAGAAATTGTACCCAGAAGTGTCTTCTGAATACTAGGTTAAAAAGAGTCTTGACCTTAGAGTTCTTATTAAGTAAAGAAAGGAACTAGACGAAACGGTTGGAATTGTTTATAAAATTAATACATGAAGTAGCTTTTCTATCTACCCAACAGAAATAATATATATGTGCCATCTAAGTCATAAGACATCTAGTTTGAGACAAGAGACGTTTTCGAAGGACCTGGCAACGAAGTAGATATCCAACATATAAAACCTTTTTGAATTTGGCAACCAAGCGTTTGAAAGAACGTATTGTAAAATACAAAAACAAAGAAATTGAAGAATATCTTTGGAATCGCGACATTAACTTGCCGAATAGTAGTAACACTCTAAGAAAAGCCACAAAATATTTAAAAAGACGAGCTAAAAGAAATGTTTCAATAAAAGATTCGAATGAATCTTAGTGAATAACTGACAAGTAAAAAGCATATGCATTTGCCGACCATTTAGCGGAAACAATTAAACCTTATTCTTAAAACCCTAACAAAACACAAATTATGAGTTTTCTGGACAAATTCAAATTGATCTTCTGATTAATTAAGTTAATTAATTAATTAACTAATTGCATTACACCTTATGAGGAACCTTAAACAAATCAAAATCATCCGGCTATGACCAATTTAATACTGTGGTTGCTTAGTCATTAAAAACGAAAGATGTAGACTCTCTACTTATAATAACTAGATTAGATTATATTATATTACAGTAGATTGCAGCACTTGTTCACTCAATGAAAGAGCGCTGAAATTATTATGATTAACACCAAATAAACTGGAAAATGTAGGGAATTCGTACAGACCAATTAGTTTAATTGCAACGTTTTCGAGCGAATTCTTCGTAATCTTCATATTACTTCCATTTTTTTTAATAAGAATATCATCCAAGAGCATCAGTATGGTTTATCACAAGCGCGATACTTCGGAGCAATGCCATATAGTAATCAATATTATCACTAAGGCATTGGAAACAAAAGATATAAGCGTGCTATATTCGGCTATGCCTTCACCATATAAACACAGATATCAAAAAGACAAATATCGGGGCGGCAGAAAATTAAAAATTATGAATAAAATTAAACACTATATAAAATTTTACATAAAAATGTCATCGCCTCTTAATGAGTTAAGCATTTAAAAAAAATTTTTTGTATTTCCTGAAGAGCTCTTCGCAAGCTTCTAAACGATCCAATATTGATATCTTTAAAAATATGGTGCACAATCGTACTTTTTTATGAAAAGTAATAACATTTGTATTTGCACAGTCAATTAGCACTCATTGCCTCTTATATCCAATGTTTTGAACATTATTTATGCAAAGATCATTTGTGGTACTCCTAACTAGATTGTGGAACTCAATTTTGCCATATGAGAATATAAATATCTCATATTCCATACCCCAGTTTAAGCAAGTGCTTTTAATCTTGCTTAGATCTTGATTTAATGACAATTCAAAATTTTGGTTGTCACTTTTCCAAAAAACTTGATCCATGTTCGTGAAGTATGTAAAAGTGTGAGTGAGTTATTTTAAAGTTGAGTTAGTTATAATCTGTCTAAACATATATCTAAGTCGATTGGCCTTAAATGGCTTGAGATTTTTACTTGAAATAAGTAAATATAAATAAATTAAAAGTTCAGAGGTCCACAACTCGGAAGATATGGGCGAGCGTAAATTCTTTAACTAGATGTTTTTTTCTTATTTTTTAATTTTCTTTGTCCCATATATTTGGTCCAAATAATAGGCAAGTGTGGTTTTTGCCGCTGCTTTGAAGGACATGTACCGATCTTGCTGATTTTCAGTTGCAAAATTTTCGAAATTATGTCTGATCGATTGGCATATTTAAATTTTCTTTAGCTCATCTAGTGCCTTGGCAAAGTTTATTTCAACACTAACACGAAAGGAAAAACGGACATCGCTAAATAGACTTCGCTATGCATAAGAACTTAGAACGTATATACTTTATGGGTTCGTACATGGATATTGTAGAAATTAAAAACGGAATCACAAACTTAGACATATCATTTTTCCACTTTTTGTAATAAAGGGTATAAAAATACTACTCAGCAGTATTTTTTTATATACATCAGGCGTTCGATAGATTTTGACACAGTGGTTACTGTACAAACTGAAAATTTTGCTTCCAACTTCTTTTTACCTCGTTTTTGAGTCATGTCTAAACTAACGATGCTTTTACGTAAAATTGAACAATGAAATATCAACATTTCGTAAAATAGAAGCTGGTATACCTCAAGAAAACGTATTAGAAACAGTTTTATATACAACTAGCATTGCACACGACTTCGTCCGCGTACCTTTTCTAATTTTCTTAAAACTAACATTTAAAAAACTGTGTTTTTAAACATTAAAAGTTTTCAATCCACAAAACTGAAATATACTGACAAATGTTCTATACCGGTAAAATTGGGTGCTTGTACATTTTCTGTACAAAATGGCATATTTTTATGAAATGCAGTGCAGTCTATTGTTGAACAAAGGTTCCAAGTGACCTCCTCACAAAATTTTATTCAAATCCGTACTGCAGTTATTACATGATGCGTACACAGACAGACAGACAGACAAAAATTCCAAAAATAGGTGTTTTGTATTATATATCGTTTTCTATTTACACCAACATCAAATTTTTCAAAAATATTTCATTTACAGAAACATTTAATGTATAGATACCTCAGATATGCTTTGTACTTAAGGAATAACTGTTGCAACTCACGCAGACGACACCACATTTATTTGCACTAACAGCTAAAGCATCACAGCTTGTTCAGCAACAAATAAGTTGCGTACACAATCGGTTAATAACTTAGATTATTAAGTAAATGAAAAAAAAAAAAAAATATGCGTAACGTTTTTTACGACGCAAGTCCAGAAACTATCATGAAGGGATCACAAATTCCCCAGGATAAAAAAGTTTAATATTTAGACATGTGTTTAGAAAGAAAATTAATGTGGAATGATTATGTAAAGTTAAAAGCAACTCAAGTTGAGATTGAAATTACGAAAATGTTATGGATCGTTGGTCGGAAATCAGGACCTGGTTTGGAAAACAAGCAGGCATGTTCTGAACTTCACAAGATATTATCACTTTTTAAGAGATTGTTTTTAAAAAATAATTTTACATCAACTGTGTTTTTGAAAATATGAAGTGAAATTTTCATGTGGATTCAGAACATGCCTGAATATTCTGCTTTATAAAACAATTTTAAAACCTGTATTGATTTGTGGCGTTCAATTTTGGGGAAAACAAATAATTAAAATGTAGAAATTGTTGAAAAATTCCAACAATAGATTTTAAGAATGATGGCAACCGATCTATGGTACGGTTCAAACAATACTATGTATACACAATTACTTCGATATAGCTAATGTTAAAACTGAAATTCGAAATTTCAGCAATAGTTATTTACAAAGGCTAGGCGAACACGTCAATCTTTAGTAATATCTCTATTAGATAAAAGCGAAGAAGTAAGAAGATTAAGGAGAAACATATACTTGACCTGCTACTTATAAATAAGCTTAAGCTTATGTAAATATCGATATTATTAATATATGGAAAACATAAAGACATTGTAAATACAGTTTTTTTATTAATTTACTTTAATCGTGCTTGATTCCATCAAAAAGTTAAATGTATTACTGCCATATGCATATGCTTTCCCAGCAGTAATACATTTCATTTTGTAGTTTAAAATAATAAATATTACATGAGAATATTATGAAATATTTATACTTGAATCAATAAAGCAAGATTAAAGTAAATTAATATAAAAAAGATTCCGAATAATAAATTTTCGTATTAAAGTTTTTTTATTATATGAAAAGCATGTGGATATATAATTACTAATGAATTCTGATCTCTATTATATGTATATGTATAATGTTATTGATCTTCCTAAAGATTGACAGTGTATGATATGTTGATATTATTATTATTAATTTGCTTGTTATTGTAAATAGATTGCAAATAAAAGTTGTCTTTAGAAGAAATGTTTGCAACATTTTAAGCCATATGTGAAAATGACTGCTTTGATATACATAAGGATAACATGCGATTTTCAAACTGACAAGTCTTATGTAAAAAACATTTCGTCTAAAGGCACCTTACTTAATTTTAACTTACAATCTGTAACAATAAGCAATATTTTTTTTGCGCCAGCTAATCAAGTAACCCAATATAGTATTGAAGAATGAATGGAAGTAATATCAAGGTACAAGTCCTTGTTGAGGTCCTACTCTAATGACACATATTTAACTTCTTCACTTATTAAAGCAATTTCTTCAAATTATATTTATTATTTAAAAATTATGTACAACCCATAGAAAAAGCTAATTCTAGACAGTCTATTTTTATTTAAAACGAGAGGAAAGTATGAAAATACTATTGTACCGGTAGATAGTAATTTAAGTATTTGGTGTTTGGTGGGATGATAGCAAAAGTGAATTCCCATTTTTGTATAAACTAAGGACGTGCACTAGTAAATCTACCAGTTAGCAACAACAGTCAGGTATATCATATACATACCAATTACAACAGCTATAAAAGAGCGAATAAGTATAGCTGATATTGTACGGTTTTCTACATACTCAATCTATGGTTGAGAAAATTAGTGGTCATATTAGTCAAATATTCGGCCAAAAGCATAGCCACTATTTTGCAAATGTTTATTCAATCTTTCCTAAAAAGCATCATTGCGAATAACGCTTATAATATAACGAAAGTGATATCTTTTAATTGAGAATTATCTTACATTTCTTAATAAGTATTTGAGAAGAAAAAAATTTCTTTTCCACAATTTGGTGGTTACGTTTTTTCTTTTGGTCAAATATTTGACTAATCTGACCAATAATTTTCTCAACCATAGAGTGAGTATGTAATACCCCGAATTGTAATTATTGTTGTTTAGCATTACTAATTAGATAATATGATTTTAAAAGTAGAAGAAGCAATATTTACTTAAATAGAGAGTAAATTTTATTCGAAATATTCTTATAAATGAATTATCCATTTTCATTAATGATAATGCTTTTTATTGAAAAGGTTTGATTGATAATAAGCTAAACACCAAAGTCGTTATTATTGACAAATGATTAAAAGGTTTCAAAGTTAACGTCACTGCTTTTTTTGGATACTAAATAAACACCACAAGTCACAAAAGTTTCGTAAAATATGCGTTTCATTCAGCTTGTGTTAATAGAATTTTTCAGAAAACCTTTAACGATTCGATGAAAAAGTAATATTCTGAAAAAGAAATTGTATTCGTATATCTTAATCAAAAACTAATTTCTAATTTTACTAGAGATAATTTTTATTATTTTTATACTGTTATTTTTTATTAATTTTATTTAGTTTTAACAAATTTACCATTCAAATTTTCTTTATTAATTTTAAATTTTTAGGTACTGCGCAGAACTGAATTGCGATGAGAGTGACTTCATTTTCAAAATTAGTTCTTAAAAAAACGAGAAACAAATAATTTCTTCAGATTTAAACCACTCCCGAATTTCAAAGTGGAATTTGTTTCTTTGAAATTTTGAAATTTATATTTTTTTACTAATCAATTCTATTTTCTAATTAAACAAGCACTACGTCAGCTTTAAAATAAAAATATTGTTTATTAGTTTTTACTTTTTCTTTCAATATTTCGCCACACCGTTGGTTGACATCTTCAGGAAACAGGAAACAAAATTATTAAAAAATTAAATGTTTTTCAAAAACAAAAATTAATTTAATTGAAAACTTTGTCAATTAAAAAAATTTTTAAAAAAACAAAGACAAAAATTTAAACATTTTAAAATATACATACTCATAAACAAGGCGAATTAATTTACCAGGTAATAGCAAGGCGACAATAAAAAAAAAAAAAAAAAAAAAACAACATGGGTTTAGTTTTTGCTTTGCTGGCTCGAGATGTCAAAAAGCGGATGACATATCTAAAGCAAAATGTAAAAAATATATATCCCAGCAAACCATACGAATTAGAAAGGGAATTTACTAACCCATTTCTCGGAGCTTTCATCCTCATAAAAAAACAAAGCAATCAAATCCGAAAACCTTCAGGAAAGCCCTAATATATTTATATTAAACTATCTACTAAACTCTCGAATCTAATCTTAAAGGTCTCCTAATTTATTTCAGAAAATACTGTTTTTTGATATTTTTTGGTTCTAAAAGAGCTCTTATATTTTTTACGTACTCATATTTGTATGTTATATAAGAGTCATGGCGTTAGCCATATTAAGGCATGCTCAGAAAAAGCTCGCTAGGTGGGTTCTTTTAACAGTCTTTTTTCGGAGTGCTTATTTAATGGTTGACTGGGATTTTCCTCAATAAATTTTAATTACTTTTTTTACATTTTTTATTTTTCAGAATTTTTGTTTTTATTTATATTTCTAAATAAACAACTTTTGATAGGTCGAGCCAGCAAAAAACGTAAACAAACAAAAAAACTGATGTGCTATCGACACCCCCTGATAGTCAATTCGCCTTGCTCATAAACTTTCAACACTCAAAAACACATTCAAATTTAAAATTTTTAAAAATAAAAAATACATAAAACATTATACAAATACAAACACATAAATTTTCTTAATGCAAATGTTATAAATAACTAAGTTAGGATACATTCTAATGTTCACTATTTTTTATGCACTAAATGTCTGTAGAACTGCCCAACATTATAAGTATCAACCTTAAAGTTTATTCTTTTTGTTGTTGGCACTTTAATTATTTGTAACGTCTCCAACATATACCGACGTTTATAATTATTTTCTATATATAAAACTGATGCATTTTTAAAATTATGAAGATGATTAAATCTGGGGTAACGGGAAGATAATCCAGTTTTTTGTGTATTATTAACGTCTCTATATCTTTGATCAGATTTATGTCCAGCTACTCTAGTTTTAAGTTTGCTTATAGTTGTACCTACATATACATTGTTACAATCTTCACTATCATTACCATTACAAGGTATTTTGTATAGTACATTTTACATGTCCCATTTTTGTATTCTATCGTTTGTTTTACTAAACAATCTGTTTTTATTTGATTAAAAGTACAGGTGTTTATTTATTTTATGTTAGTGTAGATTAATAAAAATAATATAAGTGTAGATATTGTTTTTACTCCCCAAATCGTCTTTACGGATATAACCATGCATATAAATCGTCAATTTACTAAGATATTTAAAGTATATTTTTTTAAAACTATGACCTTTTATTTAAAGAGTTTTTAAACAACTAAACTATAACTTATTAGCATTGCCAGATTTTCACATCACTCCAATATTGTTTAGTTTCAGTATTAACCTGGGGTTGTTGGCTTCTGGCTCAATAAATGCATCATCTGTTTCTCCCAATAAATTGTTTTTGTTAGAATTCGACTTTATCGGCAACTTCATGTGGCTAGTAATACGCCTCACCATTTTGTCACCATTTCCTATTAAAATCTCATTTCCCAGCTTAAAATGTAAATGTTTAATTATTTTAAATATATATTGTTCTCCTTTTTCTTCCTTTTTTTATATTCATATCTCTTGCTTTGGCATCTAAAATATTTTCATCGATCCCGAAAATTATTGCTTTCATATCTCGCATTACTTGATTGAATACAGTTCTGTCGGAGCTTTTCTAGTCATTTCAAGTGAATTGGTATTATGCAGTCATAATCTTTTTTCGTAGTCCTTACAGAAGCCCGATTCATGCATTCAACGTCTCTATTTGCCTGCGGCAAATATGATGGAGACGTAATAAGTGCAATGTTTTTATCTGCATATAAATACCTGAACTCGTCACTGGCTAACTGGCGGCCATTATCTGTTATTAATTTTGGGAAATCCATTCTCGAAAATTTTTTTTCCAAAAAAATTAATTATAGCTCCTGAGGTAATTCTTTTTAAAAATTATACTTTTGGTCAGTTAGTACAATTATAGATTCATAGTTTGGTAATGAATGTCTTGCTAAAGATCGCCGGCATATTGGAGCCGAAAGGGACGTTCTGGATACCAAAAGACAGTCGCGACATATTTTGACATATTTTTAAATATCTCGGTCCATTAAAGGCCTCCGTGCCGTTAAACAAACACGGCGTATTATCACTGTTTCACCTGGATGACTTTCGTGTGTTATGGCCAAAACCAATTTTAACAATTTTGGTTCTACGTAGCAATATAATAAAACTTTCCACAGCTGTTATAATTTCTGAATGCGATTTGTTATTCTCTGCAATTTAAAGAATAGGGACCGCTTTTGGAACAGTTTCTTCAAATAACGAGCATATGTTGCTTTCAGATTGTTGATTACATGATGCATAATTTTCAGTTTTGCCGAGTATAATTAAGGAATCGGCAATGTTATATTAACCGATAACTTTAAACAAGCAAGCGGACTTGAAGATGACTTAAAAATTGTCTCTAAAGGTTTATCGTCGATAACAAGCTTCAGGCTATCTTTATTTGTTTCCGGGTACCTTTTTTCACTCTTAGAAGGGCTTATATTAACAATCCGTCGTTACTTTGACTTTAGTTGAATTTGTCAAAGTTTAACGTATGACGGATTCTATGTGCCCCGGCCTGAAGGCCGGCTATAAGATGTCTTGTACCTATTTAAACATTTATCTAATGAATATCATGAAATATTTATATTTGATGGAATCAAACATAATTAAAGTAAATTAATAAAAAAAAACTATTTACACTGTTTTTCATATATTACCAATATCGATAAGCTTTAACTAATTTATAAGTAGCAGATCAAGTATCTGCTTCTTTTTAATCTTCTAGCTTCTTCTCTTTCATCTAATAAGGATATTTTTCAAAGCATTGTTGATATAGAATTATTTTTTACAAAAACAATCTCTTAAAAAATGCAAACTTAAAATGTCGTGCGAAATTCAGAACATGCCTGCTTGTTTTCCAAACCCAGTCCTGATTTCCGACCAAGAATCAAAAAGATTTTCGTAATTTTAGTGTCAACATGAGTTGCTTTTAACTTTACAGAATCCTTCCACATTAATCTTCTTTCTAAACGAATGCGTAAATCTTAAACTTTGTTGTTGGTGACCCATTCATGATGGTTTCTGGACAAGTGTCTTGCGTCATAGTAAACGTAACACATCTAGACTTTTGTTCATTTACTTAATGTTCCAAGTTATTAACCGACTTTGTACGCAACTTATTTGTTGCTGAACAAGCTGTGATGCTTTAGCAGCTGTCTATACATTAGATTTTTCATTTTCATTTCTGTGAATGAAATATTTTTGAAAATTTTGATGTTGGTGTAGATAGTAAACGATATGTAATACAAAATACTATCTGTCTGTCTGTCTGTCTGTCGGTGTACGCATTTTATAATAACCGCAGCACGGATTTGAATAAAATTTTGTGAGAAGGTCCCTTGGAACCTTTGTTCAACAAGAGAATACTTTTCATTTCATAAAAAATATGTCAGAAAATGTACAACCACCCTATTTTACCAGTATAATAATAATAAAACAGTTGTCAATTCATTTTATTTTTGTAGATTGAAATCTTTTAATGTTTAAAAACAATTTTCTAAATTTTAGTTTTAAGAAAATTAGAAACAATACGCGGACGAAGTTGTGTTCATGGCTAGTTGTATATAAAACTGTTTTTGATACGTTTTCTTGAGGTATACCAGCTTCTATTTTACGAAATGTTAATATTTAATTGTTAAATTTTACGTAAAAGAATCGTTCTCTTAGATATGACCTAAAAACGAGGTAAAAAGAAGCTGAAAAAAATTTCAGTTTGTACAGTAACCACCACGTCAAAATCCATCGAACGCCTGGTGTATATCAAGAAATACTGCTAAGCAGTGTTTTTATATACACTTAACCACAAAAAGTGGAAAAATGGTATATCTAAGTTTGTCATTCCGTTTTTAATTTCTACAATATCCATGTCCAACCCCATAAAGTATATACGTTCTGAGTTCTTATGCAGAGCGAAGTCGATTGAGCGAGGTCCGTCTTTCCTTACGTGTTAGTGTTGAAATAAGCTTTGCCAAGGCACTAGATGAGCTAAAGAAAATTTAATTATGCCAGTCGATCAGACATAATTTCGAAAATTTTGCTACTGAAAATCAGCAATTCGGTCCATGTCCTTCAAAGTAGTGGACAAAAACCACACTTGCCTATTATTTGGAACCGTGAAGTAACTCCAATCAACACAAAAAAAAAGATATGGGACAATAAAAAATTAAAAAATAAGAACAAAAAAACATCAAGTAAAAAATTTGCGCTCGCCCTTATCATCCGAGGTATGGGCCTCTGAACTTTTAATTTATTTTTATTTATTTATTTCGAGTAAAAATCTTAAGCCATTTAAGGCCAATCGACTTAGATATATGTTTAGACAAGTTATAACTAACCTAATTTTAAAATAACTCACATTTATAAAGACTTTTAAATACTTCAGGAACATGACTCAACTATTTTTGAAAAGTGACAACAAAAATTTCAAATTGTAAATTAATCAAGATCTAACCAAGGTTAAAAGCATTTCCTAAAACTGGGGTATAGAATATGAGAAATTTCTATTTTTATATGGCAAAATTGAGTTCCACAATCTAGAGTGGAGTACCACAAATGATCTTTGCATAAATAATGTTCGAAATATTGGACATAAGACGCAATTAGTCCTAATTGGTTGTGCAAATACAAAAGTTGTTACTGTTCATAGAAAAGTACGATTGTGCATAATACTTTTTAAGATGCTGTTGCGAAGAAGGTTCTGGAATCAAATAACAATCATCATGTGTCTCAAGTAATAAATGCGTAGTAAAGAAATATTCTACCAACAGATGGAGGAAGCAACGGCCATACTTGCTGATTCATTATTAGTGAAAACTTCAACCAGTAAAGATCTTGTGCTAAACAGTGGTAAAGTTGTCATCGCGTATTTTTTTGTACTAATCGCGAATAAGTAAATAATCGTCAACTTAAAGTGCAATTTAATTAAAGTAGTAAATAAATTGTGTTTATTTATTTTGAAATAAAAAAACTCAATAAAATAGACGTTTATAAATTTAAATAAACGTAACAATTGGTGTCAGAAGTGAAATTGCAAATAATAAATAAATCATAATGAAATTTGACGAGCTAAAAGTTAAGCAGCTAAAAATGGAGCTGAGTAAGTTGGATCTGCCGACAGTGGGCAATAAAGCAGAATTGCAAAAGAGATTAATAGATGAATTCAAGCAGCGTGGTATTGATATTGAGACATAAGAATTCGGAGAAAAAGAAGTGATTGAAGTATGTACCTCAGCAACAAACAGCGTTGTGGACTTAAATTCTATGTTTGCAGCTATATTGAAGAGAATGAAAGAAAATAATCAGAAGCTTTGAGCAATACAAGAAAACTCTAGTATCAACGGGGAAAGGCTTTTAGCGGAGGTTTAGCGAGATATTTCAAGAAATATCAGAAGTCTTCGGCAAAAGAGTGGATGTCATGGAAATGAGAGTCAGCAAGTTTGATGAAAAGTTGTCCGGCTTAGAGAGAAAATTGGACGAAGAATTGCATGAATTAAAAGTGCAAACGGGCGATTTTTAAATTCGAGAAATATCAGTGAGAGTTATTTCTGATCATGCTAACAAGATAAGTACCCCGAGCTTTGACGCCAGCGCACCTTTTAATGTTTTTAAGTTCCAGCTCGAAACAGTGGCCAACAAGAATAGATGGGACAATGATGAAAAAGCTATAGAGTTTATTTTGGCCTTAAAGGGAGCAGCAGCAGAGAAACTCAAAAGCTTACTAGCTGGATGCAAAAATAATTTTGAGGACATAACGGATGCCTTACAACGTAAGTGCGGAGGTGAGCATAAAAGAGAACTTTTTAGAATGGAGTTACGAGGCAGGGTTCAAAAGGCGAATGAGAATCTTCAAGACTGCGCCATGGAAATTGATCGAACCAGGCGAACATCATTCGTTTCTCGATCAGTTTAAAATTGAATATTGTGAGTAGTATACGATGTGGATGTTAAATATGCAGTTTGTGCTATGCAAAAATCAATCTTTGCAGAAACTAACTCATACGCGCTAGCACAGGAGACCGCAAAAGCCACAGGTGTACAAGGTGCGATGTGTTGAGACTGATGATTATAACCACGGCGACAAAAGTAGCGAGATAAAGGATATTGTCAAACAAATAATGGAGAAGCAAAGGAGTAAGTCTCAACAAAAATGCCTCAACTGCGGAAAGGTTGGCCACTTCCAGCGCAACTGCAGATCTAATAAGAAAATATCAAGATCTTCTTCGCCAGCGAAGGAAAGCAAGAGCGCTAGTAACACCAAATCGTTCGAGTCACCGTTAAACTAAATCGAGCTAGCGCTAAGGGGCAAGTGCTAGCTCCCACAACCGATGGCCCCACAATCTTGATTTAAATTATACAACAGAAGACAGCAAGTCCCCACCATAGACACAGCGTCTCAGTCTATACCAAGGCCCGATTTAGTAAAAGGCGCAGTCAGTGGAACCGTTAAATAATGTACGACTGCGCACGGATACTGGGGTCTTAGCCACTGTTCATGTAAGGACCAGGGTAAGACTGACTATAGCAGACATCAGCGTTACCATGTATTTGTTGTCGCCGACATAGTGGATGAAGTTGTCATTGGTGCAGACTTCATGATAGTCAATGGTATTAATCTGCACATAGGCGAGCAAATAACGATCTGGCGTAATGTGGAGATACCCCTGGATGTTGGTTATAAGAGCAGGACCGCAGTAAGAAAGCTATTTACCGTTGAACGCCAGAAATTACCATCTCAGGCAGAAACTGTAGTATGGGCTCGTGTGGAGACATATTGTTTGGATAACCGGTTGTTGGTGGGAGAACCAGCAGAAGTAAAAGACGACATTTTAACAGCTAAAGCTCTTGTGAAAATCTGCGACTATGGAAAAGTTCCTGCGAGAGTACTTAATCTGCCTAATAGCGAAATACTGTTAACAGAAATTTTGAAATAGGTCGATGTGAGCCAGCTGAAGCCATAATCAATTATGCGGTGAATATAGTATTCCCCAAACTACCAGCCAGAGAAAGAGATTTACTAGCAGAACAGGTGCAAGAATGGGTGGCAGAATTAACATCTTGTGACAGAAACAAAGCAAAGCAGTTGTTGAAATACATGCCTTCATCTTCGCCCTAAATAATAATAGCCAAGGTAGAACGGCAGTTGTGAAACATGAAATTAAAACTGTCGAAGCAAGGCCTATAAAGCAAGCAGCTAGAAGTGTTCTCCTAGCAAAGCGAAACGACGTTAAGGAACTTGTCAGCGAAATAGAACGGAACGAAGTCATTGAGCCATCCTCGAGTCCGCGGAGTTCGCCAAAAGTTTTAGTAATAAGAAAGTCGTACCAGGTTTTACGTTGAAAACAGGAAACTCAGTGACGTCACCAAGAAAGACAGTTATCAGATGAGGTTAGTTATTTTATTTATTATTTTTTTATATTTTTGAAAGCCGGCTGGCCTGAATAAAATATTGCCAGCTAAATTAGAAAGCCTGGAATAAAAAGAAAAATAAAACTCTTTTTTTTGTGTTAAGCCAATTCTATTCGGCTGAGTAATGCCCTTTATTTTCATTTTTTCGTCCTTTTATATCTTATAATCTAACGGTACTTATTCTAAATTTGTTTTTATAAAAGATTTCATTTAGATTTGTTTTTGTAAAAGATCTTACATTTCTTACAATTCTTGTTTTGCAAAATGATCTTAAATTTAATACAGGGTCGGTATGAGGGTTACCAATGTGTAACCATTACAACCTCACCGTAAAAGAAAAAAATATTATAGTCACATGTACATATGGTATAATATTTTTTTTTGTATATGTTATATACTTATATAATATTTACATATATTTTATATTAAATATTCCATTTTTTTAACATATTATTTTGCTGGACAGAAATTCATATTGGACACGGATGCAAGCGGCTATGGAATATCTCGGAAATGTGGTCAGTGCACACCAAGAGGATTTTGATAAGCATATACCAAAGTTCTTACTTCCTCAAGCGCAAGAAGACCTGAGTAAGCTTCATGAGTTTGTCCGTAACCGAATTAAAATGTCCAGCGATAAAATGAAAGCCAGATATGATAGAGCAGCAAACACGGACGGGCTTAGTACAGAACAAATGATTCTACTATATAACCCACAACGCAGGAAAGGACTGTTTTCTAAACTGCAAACCCACTGGGAGGGACCATATAAGGTGATCAAGAAATTGAGGGATGTGGTTTACCGGATACAGAGATACCATAATGCGAGGTCAAAAATGAAAGTCGTTCACCTGGAACGGCAGGCCAAATATGGCAAAGGTAATGTTGAGCCTATTCGGGACGAGAAGGCTTAAGTGGGCGGCAGTGTTGCGATGATGCTTTATTGAGGTCATAAAAAGAAATAAAAACAATTGTCACCGACAATATAAAACGAAATAGCCTATTGTGTCTGTTTACAAAGCTGGAAGTTTCTACAAAAACTTCTTAATCACAAAAAAAAACAACTAACATAAAACAATAAAAATAATCGCAACACATACATAGCAACTAATAAAAATAGAAAGCATGTATAAATAAATTCAAAATAGTAATGGAAGGTTCTGGAATCAAATAACAATCATCATGTGTCTCAAATGATAAATGCGTAGTAAAGAAATAAGCCTAACAATATCAATATGGGATCATTTAAAAGCTTGCGAAGAGCTGTTCAGGAAATACAAAAATTTTTTAAAAATGCTTAACTCATTAAGAGGCGATGACATTTTTATGTAAAATCATATATAGTGTTTAATTTTTTTTTCATAATTTTTCATTCTTTTCCGCCCTAATATTTGTCACTTTTATGGTGTTTTATAGAACTATATATTTATATATATATATTCATATCTGGGATGGTAATAAACACACTACATTAGCATCACCCGTAAACTTGTAGACAGCGAATAGCAATAAAGAATAGACGATAACTACTGCATAAGAAAACAAACAGGAAAGCATATAAGATCAGAGTGAGTCTAGAGTTAAGGTCTGGCGAATTATGCTTAAGCCATTAAGCTTGTAATTAAAATAGAAGTGCTATGATAAAATATTAAAACTGTCTTATAATTAGTAATTGAATAAAAGCATTAAAACTATCTGATTATTAAAATATTAAAATTATGTTATAACTAACATAATTAGTGATTTAATAAAATATTAAACCTGTCTTACAACTAGTGACTTAGTAAAGGTATCAAAATTATCTTAAAACTAGTATTTATATAAGAGTATTGCATCTATTAATTGAACTTAATGCCTATATGATTTTTTAATAAACTTATTTAAATATTGCAGATCTCCTCGAGGTTATCATTTATAGTCAAATGCATTAGCTAAAGACTTATATGAAATATCTTTTTTTGTTGCAAATCGAAAGTTGAGGAAGAATATTTAAGGTGCTTAAATGGATTATCAATAGAGTTTCTACGCACTGTTAAGAGTTAAAAAAAGTACATTAAAGCAGTAAATTAACTTACATTTCTAGGTTCAACTTCGGTCCCAAAAACACTAACAAATTTTGCTAAATGTTCAAAGTGACGGGTCATTTCGGTGGCTAAAATCATGTCAATAATTGCGCTTCGTGCCAATTTAAAAATATCTTTGTCTAAGTTCTTAAAAATATTGACGTTATCATTAGCTAAGAAGAAATATCAATATATTATTTACATATTTATTGAATTAAAGATTTTAAGCGGATATACCTAATGAAAGTCTAAATGTAGTTGATGCATGATGTGATTCGAGTACAGTTAAATCGTTATACAACACAGCCAACGGACTATTAGAGTTACAAAGAAATGCTGATGAACGTCCAGGGTGATCAACATCATGTGCAACAGCAGCAATTAGTGCTGTAGCCTCGTCCAAACGATCCATAACTAGGTCCTTAGCAGCCAGTTGTGTTATGAAAACTCCAGTTGCCTATAATTAGAAAAATATAGAACATATTACACGAATAATAGTAACAAGGGTTAACTTTACTTGCATAACGTCCGCTGAATGAGTGCTGTTATGGTAGGAATTATCGGCATGATAATGACTTTCCATAAGGGCCAGCCAATTTTTACATACAGTTTCATTTACACCAAGAGTACGAAAAACATCAAAACGCCTAAATATTTCCATACCCAAATATAGAAGTGGATGTCTTTCAGTAATTTCTTCTAGTTTAAAAATATTAAATTCCCAGTTTAGAGATTCTTCCAGGATTTCCATAATGAGAGGAGTTGCCTGTTAATAACAACACAAATTTCGAATTTTAAGCTTGAAGCATCGTTTTATATTTTGCACCTACCTTCATTTTAGCAGTCAAAAGTCCAGCAGTGTCTGAACTTTTATAAAAACTAGATTTTACGATTGAATCGTTTGAGCTACGTCGAGATGAGTAGACATTTGGCCCCTAAACAATAAACAAGTTAAAAGTTGTCTTACAAATTTTTAAAAACAAGATACTGACTGTCAAAAGAGCACCTATTAAATCGGTTGCAATTGGGTCGTCCGGTAGAATATCTTTCGTTTGTGGACTGTATAAGCCTTCATGCTTCAAAAACTCCATCACCTTATCAATTAGTCGTGCCTCATCTGCCGAACAATTCTCCTGTACTTGCGATAGTAAATTTATAATCTTCATGGCGGATCAGTGGTTGTGAGTTTGTTTGTAGAAAGACATGGAATCACAAACGTATGATCAGTGCGAAGGTTAACAAATAAGAAATAAAATTTTTTGCAAAAGGAGAACAAATTAGTTAATCTCAGTACAACGCAATAGATTCAATTAAATATATGAAGCGCAGCAAACAATTTAAAGCAAATTAAATAGTAGTGCGTATAAATTGAGCCATTATTTATGGTAGATTAAATTTAATGTACACTATTTAACTAATGCCCCTATTGCGGTTTACAACTTTATAATTTGGTCGTCTTTCATAAATCGGTATTGCCATTCACAACTTAAATGCGGTTGAATATTTGGTTGTGTGGTCGATTTTTTTGTTGTGTTTAATGGTATTGCGGTTCACCAGTTCGTTCGACTTTGGTTGACAAAAACGATAAATATACACATTCGCCTATTAGCAGTTGAGTCTTTTTCGGTTCTAGATTTCTATTAAATTTTTAATGCATTTCCTTTAAAAAAATAATACAAGAAAGACAAAAAAATGGAATAATCGTAAATATAGGCGTTTTTAATCTTAATACAATAAATTAAATGTTTTATACACATACGCAGGACTTTAAAATAACAACAAAACATTTCTTAGAATTTTTAATTCATATAGGTTTGGAACCATTACAAAGCAAGTATTAAAAAAAAAAACTTGCTAATAATAAAAAAAAGAACTAACAAGCAACAGAAATGTTTAAAGCATACTTCAGTTGTTATCACTAAATGATCAAATAGCGCCATCTGAACACAATTTCGACATTGAAAACGTTGCTCCGTCAACAAGTGAGGCTTCTGAAACTCCTCAAAATCTCGACTTGTTTGCAAAGGTTTCTTCAAAAGATCCTTAATTTCGTCTATTACATAAAAAATACTTCTTTGTTCAGCCGAAAATAGCTAATAAATCTGTCAAGATTACTGATTATAAATATTTGTTACTTATTTTGGACATTTCTTACTTCGCACTGGGTAGTTCAAGAGGTAGTTCAACATTTGTATTAGCATCATGATTTTCGTCTTCAAAAAATAAATCCACGCGTAAATCCATTCTTTTTATTTCATAAAAACTTTATTTAAACTTCTTTCTGTATTTTCCTTTCTCACTTTACAAATAAAATGCATGCCGGCAACACCATAACAAACAATACCAAAAAATAATTTGGTTGAGTCAAAGTCGGGTTGACTGACAGACGACCAAACTTAGTTGAGTTGAGAATGGCAATAGGGGCATAATATCTAATTTTAATATTATATAATTTGTTTTATTACATAATAAAATAAGCGCCTTTAAGGAGCGGTCTAATCAGTTTTATTTAAACTAAAAAAGCAATTCTTGAAGAATACAGGTTTATTTAATGAAATAATATTAAAAAAATTATAGTTAGATTAAAACATAAATTAACAATTAAAATTATAAAAAATTAACGGAAATTTACTTGTTTGGCTTATGTTCATCTTTTAATTAAATTTCTAAAAATTTTTAGAAAGAAAAATTATTTACAAAAGTACACGAATGTTCTCCACAGAAAATAAAAAAGTTAGACGCTAGCAGAGTGCAGCATTTTCCGGACCGCTACGATTTTCATCAGCAATTTTCGTATCTATCTACCTATTACCTATCTGTTTTTATAATTTTTGTCTGTTTGTATGTGTTCGCATTACGTAAGAACTGCTGGATGGATTAAAATAAAATTTTGTGAAGAGGTCCCCTAGAATCTTGGTTCAAGTGACGGCTACCATTTTTTACAAAAATATGTCAGTTGGTAGAGATACTAGAGATACCAATGTGAACAGTTTTCAGTACATTGCAGATGGAAAATTTTCAACACTGTTTACAGAACTCTACAATAAATGCTTAAAACACATTTTTATAAATTTTAATTTTAAGATAATTAGAAATGATGCGCGGAAGAGGTCGTGGGCACTGTTAGTAACATACAAAACAATCAAAATTTAAACAAATTTGTTTAAAAAAAGTTTTGAGTTTTTCGAAGCTACGTCCTTCGCGAGCATTCTTCGCGTCTATCTACCTTTTTTTTTTTTAATTAGGACCAGCACTCAGGGGATGGTCCCTACTTATGCAATGCATTGTGCCAGAACTAGGAAATTAGGTTGTGGGAAGGGCGATAGAGGGAGTAGTGCGTGTGGACATTTGATTTGAATCTTTGCACATTGAAAGTGACAGGAAAGACCTCTGCAGGGAGTTTATTCCACATACGAACTGTTCGGCTAAAAAACGAATTTTCTTTGTTATGCGTAGTGCGATTCAATGGCCAATCGACCACAAATGAATGCGCTCTTGATGCTTTTCAAAAACAAGTTCCCTGATTTCATAAGAGCACATTCCATTATAGTAATGATAAAATAGGGAAACACACCCCACATTGCGTCGATGCTCCAGTGAGTGAATAGAGCTGGATACCCTACTGTCACCTATGAGTTTCTTCGCTCTCTCCTGTACGCGGTCAAGTAACTCCAAAATTTTATTTTCGGTCTGATAAAGGTGACATAGATAGTAAGGAGATCAGATGGAGTGTAGTATTTCTTACACCGCACAGAGGGTTAGAATAGCCTGTTTTCTTGGATTAATGAAAAAAAAATTTTATGTATCGTCAAAACTTTTTGTACCCGGTTAGAGTATATAAAATTCTACATCACTTTTCGTTAAAATAAAAGTGCTCTGGTGTTTTTGTAGTAAAACTTCAAAGTCAAACTTTGTAGAAATTTTTTTGCAAAAAAGGCTGAAAAAAGCGAAAACTTTCCCGTTAAAATATTGATTTATTTTAAAAAGTATTGCAAAAGTTAACAATTTTTCAATGGAACCATCAAGTTCAGGTTATTTTGCAAATGCTTCGTTAACATTTGTGTATCATATTGTCGGTGGAAGTGTTTTAGATTTAGTTATTTATATTGGAAAAGCCAAAAAAATAGAATTTTTGTATTTTAAATGGATATATAGTTCTTATTCGTCCACATTCGTGCTATAATTTTTAGTTTATATTAAAGAGGACATAAATATCTATTATATTGCAAAATTTTACGCTGCCATTTTGTGCCTTTTAGAAGCTATGCATTGTTTAATGCAAGTGTTGCAGCAGTTAAATTAGCTAAAAGTCACATTGATCTCGCGACTGCTGTAGTTGTTGTGTGTTGTCATTTGTTGTTTTTCATGTTACTTTTTTCAATTTATTTGTGCTCTTCTTTTCAGTATATTAATGATGTTATTTTTGTAACTTTTAAAATTCTTTGTTTCAATAATACTTTGTTTTTATTTATTTTAATAATATTCTTTGTTTTGACTTCTAGTGATCGTGTTGTGCAGTTTCAAGCAATCGGGTAAAAGGGATTTTTGAAATTTTTTTTTTTGTTTTAGCATTATTTTTTTTTTTTTTTTTTTTGTTATAGAAACAAGTTCGAATATTGTTTTTAATACCTGTCGAAGCTTATTTGATATTATGATGAATTCAAGCGCTCAAATAATGAATGACAAAATGCAATTTTTAGCTGAAAAAATCAAAAAACGCACCAACTGCTCTGAGGATAATATGTGTGATTTTAATAAAAGAATTGTTTTCTTTTATGAGGTTAAATCTAGGTGGACTAGGGCGCATAGAATTAAAATGAGGTTTATTATTCTAAATAAAACGTGGTCGAAGAGAAATTAGTTTTACCAAGTCCAGTGGTTCTTGCGCAATAATTAAAGAAAAAGTACCTGTGCTCTAAGGTACAAATTCAATGTGAGCAAGGCGGGACAACATGCGCTTGTGAAATGAATTTATTTCAAAACAACAGTTAAACAGACTGTCCAATGCCACAAGTGAAAGACACTGCCACGTGGACTTCTCTTCGACATAAAAACAAATGGATATATGCCATGCAAGCTCCATCTCAGGCAACAGCTGTGTGCAATAAGGAAATAAGGCAATTGACGCTCGAAGGGTCAGGTTTATTCAGCCTGGGACCTGAATGCGTCTTTAAAAACAAATTCATGTCAGTGGACAACATATAATATCCAGCTCTGCTAAAACTTCATACACCAGGCCTTGGGAAATTAGGGAACAGCAACATTCAGAACGTTTAAAACCATTTTTGAATAAAATTCATTCAACCAAGTACATGACGCAAATAGAAAATCTGACAGCCCTACAAACCTCATTAGCTGCACAAGAAATCCTTCAGCTTCCAAACAAGATCACCATGCACAACTATCACCACACTATCGTTGGTTACTCGTCGTTGATCCTCATTGGTTTTATTTTTGTATCCTTTACACTGAAACGAATACGCAAAAGGGCTTCAACACCTAACCCCATCCCAATACCAGCACCGCGTAATCATCCAGACACATCATCATCATCAGATTTTACCATACATGTATAGCAAATCAACAAAACTTAGTACACGGTCAAAAATGCATCGGATCATGCAACCAAATTGCAGGCTCTTCACATTTCATACTAGAAGCAATCCCAACCACACCCCAATGCTCCAAAACACAGGCTTTTAAGCTGTGCTCAACGGGGGGAGCATGTTAACATATAACTACATGCATATATTAATATTCTTTTATTTATTATTTTGTTATTTTTATTTTTTATTACTGTCTACAAAAGTACATATACATAGAATGTAGTGTTATTAATTTGTGTCTTTTTAAATTTGCATTATCAAACGTCAGCACATTCTTGGCTGTCTGCCTTTTTGTGTCCGCAATTATTTTGACTGCTCCCACGGGAGTATTTAATTACAATAGTACTTGATACCTGTATAATTATTTGCTTGAGAACTTGTCGTGGAATTTATGGTTTTGTCAACAGATTACTTTTGTTACATTTAATTTAATTATTTTTGTCAATACTAAACTTTTATAACATTTAATTTTATTATTTGCGTGAGAACTTGTCGTGGAATTTATGGAATTTTGTAAACACAACACTTTTAAAATTTAGTATATAAGCTTGAAAATTAAAATAATAAATATCATTCTTTGTTTTGATCTTAAGAATAAATCACCTGCAGTCTTTTATTTCCATTCAATTCAGTTTAAGTGCTGAAATTGAACAACTAAGAAAAATATACCATTCAATTCAGTTTATGTGCTGAAATTGAACAACAAAGTAAAAATATACCAGTCAATTCAGTTTAAGTGCTGAAATTGACCAACAAATTTAATATTGTAGCAACTCAGTCAAGGTGCTGTTGTTGTTAATCCAAGGTTGACAAACGAGTAAAACTAACAGAGTTAATATAAAAAACAAAGATTTTAAGAGACACCATATCATTGCCAGAGTTACTTTATGCTTCAGAGGTTAAATTACAAAGCGCAGGTTATGTCGAGGAATCAAAAGTGTTGCGAGCCATATATGAAAGGTGTTGCACAGGCATATATTAAAAAAAAAGTTGAAACAACCACTTCCCACCTTGAAAATATCGAAGACAAAAGCTTTGGCTGTTTTTGTAGAAGCTAAACTAACACGAAATCAATACAATGTTGTTAGACAAGCTGCTCCTCAAATATTTCCCTCCTACAACAATATTTAAACTGAAAAACGTAAAACTTACCCAGAATCGACCGGCTTTAAAATAAGCGAGACCTCCGTTGAAGTCACTTTACAAGGTCTTCTTAATCACACAGCGGAGCGACTAATAGAACTTCAAGAAACTGTTATTGACTCATTAGGCATTACGAACTCGAATGTAGTATTACATTCAAAATGGGTCTTTGATGGAAGCTCTGGCCATAGCTCATACAAACAAGCCTTTCATGGATCTGATGCCAATGATTCATCAGTTTTTTTAACCACAATTGTACCACTTAGGCTTATGTTTGAGAAGAAGGTAATTTGGCAAAATCTACGGTCGTCTTCGACTAGGTTTTGCAGACTCTTGAAAATTGAATTTACCAAAAAAACCGCATATGTGTCAATTAGTGAAAAAAAGAGTTTAAGAGGAAATATAGAATTCAACCTGGTCCACTGTCACGATTGGAGAGAAAGTAGTTGGATGTTTTCCACAATTTAATTTTAGCAATGGTATATGGAAAAGTTTGTAATGCGTTAAGAGAAACTACAACAACACAAAAGTGTTACTTATGTGGCGCTACAAGCAAGGATTTTAATAATATAGAATCCATGAACCAAAGACCTGTACATGTAGACAATTTAAGATTTAGCCTTTCCATTCTTCATGGCTGGATAAGATTTGTTGATGGCTGGATTAGATAATGATGAAAATGATGATGATAACGATGTTGATGATAACGATGTTGATGATTAACTTTAAGATGTATAAAATGTAATGTTAAAGTTCACATACTGTACTCCTTGCATATACCTACACTGATATTTGGCATTATTTAATAAAATTATACTCAAATATACTTCGAAAACCTTTTTTTTTTACTTATTTTAATGCTATTAACTGAAAAATAAAGAAAAATTATCCAAACATAGCTTTCCTGATTTGATCCAAGAAAACAGCTATTCTAACCCACAGCGCACCATTTCAGAAAACCAAGGCACTTGAATGCTTCTTTTGCAACATGAAAAATATGCTCGTTCTAACGAATATCGCATGGAATTTTTATGCCAAGAACATCGAGAGCTTCTGATTCCTTAATATATATTACCCATAATTACATAATTGCGAAAGCACATAGCACTGGGTTTAATGAGCGCTAAACTGAACCCTGTTCGCCAGGCCCCATTCGGAAATTGGCAAAAGGTCGTGACTAAGGGTATCGTCCATGTGCTTTCTCATTGTCTCAATTTTCCGAAGGCTTGGTCTATTGCGAAACGAAAGTATATGGCATATGCTACTGTCATCTGCAAAAGAAAAGATAGGGTGTGAAGTCTGACGTAGAAGGTCTTTAAGAAAAATAAGAAATAGGGTAGGGGAAAGAACGGAACCTTGCGGTACCCCTGAATTTACCTTGAACTCGTTTGATGAGATCCCATCTATAACAACTCGTATAGTGCGACCCCTGAGAAAGCTCGATATAAGTCGAATGAAGCTATTACCGACACCAAAAGCAATAAGTTTTGATGTGAGTGCACCATGCCACACTTTATCAAACGCCTTGGAAATATCTAAAGCCACCACTTTACTTTCACCGAAATGGTGAATGGATTGACACCACTTTTCCGAAAGTAAGGTGAAAAACTCACGCGTAGTGTCCCCTACGGAAGCCGTACTGCCGGTCATTAAGTGAGCTGTTGCACTCCAGATATTTCACAAGATGAAAATAAAGCATACTTTCCATTACTTTGAAAAGTGCAGAACAAATTGCGATTGGGCGGTAATTTTCAAGGTTGCTAGCCTCTCCCTTTTTTGGGATTGGTGTCACATTAGCAACTTTCCAACGTGATGGGAACACACCAACATGAAACAAAATGTTAAAAAGTTTTGCTAAAGGACGCGCTAACGTCGAAGAGCACTGCTGCAAGACCAGTGCTGGAATTTCATCCGGACCATCTACTTCTAGTTATGTATATTGTAAACATCGTCCATTTAACCAACTAATCAATATTAATTTGGTTGGACGAAGATCACACCCAACTCAAAGCATTTCTTTGTTGTTTTCTCTACAAATATCGGAATGGCCATGAAATGCAAAGCGAAAAAAGTAAATTTTAGTTCATTTATAATATTCCACAGTTTAATCCCTGATTGGAAATTATTAAAGACTTAAAAAAAATACGCAAGGCACCGCGCATATATTTTCCTACCTAACTCATCAACAGTTAATATGATACTGGAAACAAGTATGCAGTGGTGCCAGAAATATTTATTAAAAAATCTTCATTTACCAAAAAAAAAAAACCTTAAAATTTTTAGTTCAGTTTACTTTTCAAAATATATGTTTAACGTTTGCAGCTGACCAAGGGATTCTTATAAAATTTACTGCAAACTTTGAAAAAGTTGGAAACATTAACTCACTATCCGCTCTAGAAATATTTGACATTGTGTACCAAAACTCTTTCACTGTAACATTTTTAAATTCTTAAAGTGTTTACTTAATTCATGTGGAGGAGTTCCCTAAATTTTTCATCTAAGTTTTGTATCTCACTGTCTTCAGTTAAACTTGAAAAAAAAGTTTTATTAGACTTACTAGTGAAGAAACTTTTTTGTTAATAAGGTTTTAAGGGTCAGGTTAAGGAAGTTTTTTTAAGGTTGCGTCGTTAGAGTCAAATTGTTTTGTTATTTACTTACACATCTCAATATAAAAGGCAATATAATTATTAATGCATTCGTTTAATTCAGTGGTATTAAAATTTTTATCTTATCTTTAGACATGCATAATGAAATGCAGATTATTTTATAGAAAATAAATAATAATTTTAAGGAAATAAAAAATACTTTTAACGACTTTTCGTAAATAAAAATTAACAGACAATTTTATTTTTTATCTGATGTTTTTTATAATGATTATTAATTTAAGATATGCTTCTTGGTTATCCTCTATTCAGGTATAATTGTTTTTTTACACAATTTTTTACACAGGCATGAAAATTTTTACTTCCGTAACATAAATGTATAAAAGTGAGATACGTATTGAAACACTCATATTTAAGAACGCATAGTTTTGCACGTAAGAATGATATTGAGGTGATTTTTTTTTTATTTAATAGGAAATTGCGTCATCTTTATTCACATGCATAAAAAAAATAAAAAAATGGAACAAAATTTTAATATTCGTTGCTGAGCTCCGAAAATTTCGAAAAATTATGGTAAAAACGGTCCAATTTGAGAAAAGTAAAAATATTAAATATGCTATAAAACTTTTATTAATTAAGCAAATCAGATAAAATTTTCTGTGCATATGTAGTTTGTTAACTTAAATCAAACGGTAAAAAAATCTGCAACATTAAGCAAAAGGAAATCCTATAATTCCTAAAATAAAGACGAAAAATCCCAAAATTGGAAATTTTTACTCTTTTGCCCATAAAGTCCACATATGGACTAGGGCTCACGAAATACTTTTTGAAACAATTTGGAGTATATATAGCTTTTTTATAGTATTCTTCTTTTTTCGATCCCAGCTTTGGGATTTTAGAAAATATGGGGTAAAGTCAAAATTTCGATGTAAAATAGGTCAAGTTGAAAGACTTACATCTTCTACAAGAATGATCAGTTTTATACGAAATTTGGTTTAAACGTACACACATATAGTTAGCTTTAATAAAAATAAAAAATTTTTATATATTCCTTAACAAAATTTTGTTCTATCTAAAAAATTAGATTAGTGTCCCATTTTAGGCTAAAATACACAAAAATGCAATAATTTTGGATTTTTTAAATTGAAAATCGTATAATTTTTAAGCCAGAAAAGATAATACTTTCAAACTTTTTTTCAGAAAATCTTGAATTTTGTTTGCTATCTACGGTAAAAAACTCAAACAAATTTGCTGCAAATTGTACCCAATATTTTGAAAAAACTGGACCAGGGTATGGAAAAGATCAAAAATTTTAATTTTAAATTGCTTATAACTCGATCATTTTTAAACATAAACAGCAGTTTAAAGCACCGTTTTGTAGGTATTTACGAGAGCTTTAAGACCATGAGACCACACAGCGCCATCCCTGGAAGGTGGAGGGTAACCACCTTCAAAACTTAAGCTCAAGTACTCCTCTACTATGCTCGTGCTAAATTTTGAATCAATCGGCCTAGCCGTTTTCAAATGGCTGAATTATTTCCAAAATATTTTGATTCTGCCCTACTGTGCAATGGTACTTTATTGTTGCGAAGATGCTTTATTAGGCATTAAAAACAAATAAAAATAATTGTCACCGACAAATTAAAACGAAATGACTTAACGTGTCTGATTACAAAGCGAGAAGTTTCCACAAAAACTTCTTAATTACAAAGCAAAAACAACTAACATAAAGCAATAAAAATAAACGCAAACACAAACACAACTAAACAAACACCGACATTGCATAACGACTAATAAAAATAGAGCATTTCTAATATATTCAAAATAATAATGGATCAAATAACAATCATCATGTGTTTCAAATAATAAATGCGTACTAAAGAAATATTCTAGCATATTCAAGAACCTTAACATTAGGTATATAAAAGCAACGGCCATACAGGCTAATTCATTCTAAGTGTAAACGTCAACCAGTGAAGATCTTGTAGTAAAACAGATAAAACAGTGGTAAAGTTGCCATTGCGTATTTTTGTATATTTATCGCGAATAAGTAAATAATCGTCAACTTAAAGTGCAATTTAATTAAAGTAGTAATCAAATTGTGTTTATTTATTTTCCAATAAAAGAACTCAATAAAATAAACGTTTTTAAATTTAAATAAACCTAACACTAGGTATCAGAAGTGAAGTTGCAAATAATAAATAAATCACAATGAAATTTGACCAGCTAAAAGTTGGGCAGTTAAAAATGGAGCTGCGTAAATTGGATTCGCCGACAGCGGGCAACAAAGCGGAATTAAAAAAGCGGTTAATAGACGAATTCAAGCAGCGAGGTATTGATATTGGGACATAAGAAGAACAAGAAGAGATTGAAGTATGTACCACAGAAACAATCAGCGTTATGGACTTTAATTCTATGTTTGCAGCAATAATGAAAGAGGCAGAGCGACCAGACTACGAAGACAATATAAGAAAACAACCCTAAGCAGGACATCCAAATGAAGAAAATAGAAAAAAAAAATAATAATAACCAGAGGCAAAGCGAACAGATGATGAAGATAGAAGAAAACAACCAGAAGCTTCAAGAAGCATTTCAAGACGGCATCAGAGCAATACATGAAACCTCTAGTGTCAACGGAGAAAGGCTTCTAGCGAAGGTAAACGAGAAATTTCAAGAAATGTCAGAAGTCTTCGGTAAACGAATGGACGTCGTGGAGCTGAGAGTCAGCGAAGAAAGCAAGTCCTCAGCATAGACACAGGAGCGTCTCAGTCCATAAGGTCCGATTTAGTAAAAGGCGCAGTAGAACCTTTCAATAATGTACAACTACGCACGGCTACTGGGGACTTAGCCACTGCCTATGGAAGAGCCAGGGTGAGACTGACAGCAGACTTCAGCGTTGATCATGTATTTGTTATCGCCAACATAGTGGCTGAAGTTATCACTGCTGCAGACATCATGAGAGCCAACGGTATTAATCTGCACATGGGCAAGCAAATAATAATCTGGGGTAGTGTGGAGATACCCCTGGATGTTGGTTATGAGGGTAGGTGTAACGAACAGTACTTAATGTTTGTGTTTCACCCTCGTCGATGTTATGCTTTTACATTTTTTTTATCGTGGTGAAAATAATCGTTAACTTTTGGGAATCTACTTTTTTCTACTGAATCACAGAAGAAAAAAAAAATAAAAAAGCAAAAGTTAAGTCCAATTAAATTCTAACTGTTTGAAAAAGTTTTGGGAGTAATTTGTCTCAACGGAGGAACAATACTGCTGATGCTTACTGCTTTAGGTAAGTTTAGTTGGTATAAACCGATAAGCTGTCACAGATTTAATCAACGATGGCTTTGTTTCTGTAGGATCCGGCTAAGAACTGTGCAAAGATATTAACTCTGCTAGGCTGAAAGAAAATACGGAGTTGCCGTTGAGAATTTGTTCCTTCTTCCAACGTAATTTCTATTTGGGGGGATAAGCGACATGGGTACACTCCTAGGGCACGCTTGGCTAACGCGTGGTCAACCAAAACGCGCGAAGGTCCCCACCTACCCTCATCTATACGAAGGCCTAGCGATTAAGACAAAATAATTGGCAGTATCGTGACCAAACCAACACTTACACTATAGATATTTAATTACACATGAATAAGAAAAAAATTATGCTTGGTAAACACGCCTACATAAGTATGACTAGGCCAAGTTGTTAAATATAAACACCAATTTAACTACATATATATTATTAACGTATGCGGGAGTTTAGGTATTTTGCTAACTTTTCCCTAGCTCTGGTTTGCATCAAACGAGGAGGCGTCATCGACGGTGCTGTGGAGTCGGGTAAGTCCATTTAAACATATCATTTATTCGTGTAAAATATCATCTGATTCTTGCATACTATAATACCCTGGGTACAAAAAAAAAAAAGAAAAAAAATAAACTAAAGAAGATTGCAACCAAAATACTACGCAGATTCTTGAAGGAGTAGGTGCTAAAATAATGGTATTTCATACTCCCATGTATAATAACATTTCCAATGTCTAACTATCAAAATGTGGATTCCATAGCAGTTTTTTTCTTGTTAATTTTGCGTAGTTTTCTGATTGCTTCTTCTTTAATCTTATCCACTACTATTACCACAACCTCCATTAGTCAAGATTTAAATAACGAATATAGCAGAAAAAGAAATAGAGAAAAATCCAACAAAGCTAATCTTACGAAGTAACTTACTAATGGAGATCAATAGATAATTTTTTTTGCTTGCTCATGTCACTTAATATCACAAAGCAATTCATCGATGATCTTTAATTTGTCTTATTGATTTGCTAAATTTAATTACGTATTTTCTTGGCCTGCACTATATTAATTTTTGCCTACGTCTGTCGTCAAGCTAAATTTTAACCTGCCAGGCATGAAAAGAACGAACAATCACTCATCATAAATTAATTATTAACGTGTTGAAGGTCAACTCGTTGTAAAGAACATTGCTTCTATAGATCAGAATAGAACAGTGTTATTAATATCAATTATCAACCTAGTACAGAACTATTGCATTTGGTTTATTTTTTTCTTTTCCTACGCTTAAAAAATTTAGGGTAGTCTCATTTGGGAAGTATTTAAACTAAATTTTTTTATTATTAGCGTAGAATTGTTCTGGACATTGTATACTATCTGAACCTATTCTTTGCTATTTCAATATCTCATTAGAGGTACAAACTTTTAGTATTATTATTTTATGTATTACCTTAAGTATTATGTATTCTGTTTCCTTAGAAATCGAATTTACTAGTTACCATTAAGAAAAAAAAAAATCAAAAAAATTTGATCACGATTTTTTTAGAAATAAAATGTCGTAAAATGAATTGCTATTCAAGACAAAGTTGTTTTCAATCATGGAATGATTTGTGCGGGTTAAGGACAAGAATATTGTAAGATTCTAGTAAATAAGTTTCGCCTAAAGAATCATGGTAAAGGGCGGATTTTGAGGCATACTTTTTCACTATCACCTGAGAAGTAGAAAATTCCGGACGTCATCTAACATCCATTCCATTTTAATGTTCCCACGATCTTATTATAGCATAGTACGGGCTTACTTGATTAGCAATGCTATAGACCATCTAATGCATCACTCTACCAGGGAGTCTTAGAAAAACTAGTGACGACTCGTACAAAGGAAAAGGGAATCACGAACCCAAATCCATCGATTAATATTTAGCTATTATAGGCTCCCTTGATCCTTTCATCCTTTGTCCGTTTATAGAACGCTAACCGCCAAGTGCTTATTATTGCTAATATATCACAGAAAGTTTTAAGCCCCTCTTGGGTTTTACTATTTTGTTCTTGGTCGTTACAGTAAAACGGCGCACAACAAGGGGCCGATCTCTTACATTATGAGATCTTTTTATTTTTTTATTACAGAACTCTATAGGTCACGGTGGATTCGTTTTTCAACCATAAATTAGTGATGACTTTGTCTAAGAGAACTCTTTATTAAATACCGAGGTATGTCTTTCTGGATTATTAGGTATTTGAGGAAAAAGTCCGAGTATGCTAATCGTTGACCTCTATGTCGGTCTTTTGATAGGGAAGAAAAATAAGGCATTGAGGTTACTTATTTGTGAAACTGTTAGGATCATTACCAGAATATTGAATTTGGGGACTTGGTTAGCGGCTATTAGTACATGAGGAGTTATGTTATTTTGGCCTTCCCGAAATTAGCATCTACATATACAATGCAACATTCGGTCCGATGTAACATGGGTAGGAGAAATGTTACCGATTTCATTTTCTATTAATGTACTTGAAGGCAGAAGAATCTATAAACCAGCATTATAAGGGTTTATATAAAATGGAATATAATGTTTTTAACCCATACTTCAGAGTATTATTCCTGAAAGAAAACACAGTCTATATTATATATTTATACATACATAAAGCATATTTTACTTATTTCACTCAGTGGCAAGTAAACTTGAAGTTAAATTCATCATTTAAGTAAAAAAATTTTATAATCAGTTAAACCATTATCGCAAACAGGTTAGAATAGGATCTTGCACTAGCGATTTGACAAATTTATTCCATTTCGTTTTGTTTTCTTTTTTTTTGTGGTTGCTCCATTTAATAATTTTAATTCATTTTTGAAAATGGAAGATAAGGGTTCAATTGCTCAGAGGGAAAATTTAGTTTCAATGTGTCCCTGCCCCGCACGCCGCCAAAGTCGGCTGGTTTTAAGGATGTTTCACAACCTAATACGAGCTCATTGGTACAGGGGTTACAAATTTTAAATGTGATTTATGTGAGAGACAGCTGGATGGGAAAATTCAATGTGTGACACACAGTGTAACCATGCGTTCAACCAAACTTGTCTTGAAGGTTCTCTTGCAGAGGCAAAAGAATGTTCTATTTGTATGCAAACTTGTGAAATTGACGACTTACGTAAAATTTCTTTTAACCTGGACCCACCTCCGAAACAAAAGGGTAAAACCACGCAAACCGCCACCAAGACATAGAAGCGTCAGCAAAAACTTCTTTCAAAATCCTACCTCTTTAGTAGATATAAAAGTTGGGGACCCCCAAAGTGAAAAGTTAAGGATCAATGAAAGTACATCCCAGCTCGAAATACCTGGGCCATCGGAAACGTCTAACAAAGTTCGTACTGACGCGCCTCTGGGTTTGGGGGGCCAGTCGAAGAGGATTTGATAGAGAGAATGATCAAAGCAAAACTACAAAAGGTACTACAAACTTTATCAGTTAAAGTTCCAACTCGGTCGGACCAACAGCCCACGATTGACTTAAATGTTCTCAGTCAAATGATTGATGCAAAAGTCTCCGTCTCTGGCCAAAAGCTGACTCAATCGCCACTCTCTAGTGCCCTATCAAATGCCCGTTCACTCCCGGGTAGGGAAACTAGTGAAAAATATAATTCTTTAATAATGCCAGGGAGTGGTGCTGTGATCAAGGTGGTAAAAACGTTGACTACAAACCTGGTTGGCTAGGGTTCAACCCCTGCGACAACCAAAAAATAAAAATGTGTTTTTCTGTTTAATGGTATAAATACATATTTAGAATTAACATTAAAACATGCCGCCTCCTTCGTCGGTACTTCTTCATAGCATGTTCGCCGCCGAAGTAAAATAGCTAATAAACCGGCTATACTTTCACCACCTGTTCTTTTCTCTCCTCTATCCCTTTCCTAAAGAATGTAACATGGTTGCACACTAATTAAATAGGCATTGTTGCGTGAAGTGGTACTTCTCTTTAACACAAAAAAAAAATATGCCAGGGAGTAGCAATAATTTCTGAGTTACATATCCGAATGTGCCCAACAATCAAGGTAACATGTTCGTAGAAAATAACCGCTCCCAAGTTCATATGCTATCATCTAGCCGATACAACAATAACTCTTGTAACATACCCAACCCGCAGATTGCTTCACTGAGCACCGACAAAATTACGTCGATAATTCGGAACTGGGGTTTGAAATTCGATGGTTCTCCTAACGGGTTAAACATTGAAGAATTTTTATACCGGCTAAAATCGTTAACTAAGGATAATTTTAAAAATAATATTAATATTATTTGTAAAAATTAACACATTTTATTATCAGGAAAGGCGCGAGATTGTTCTGGCGTTTCCACAAGCAAGAAAACGGGGCTATTGACTGAATAAGTTTTGTTGCTTCATTCGCTCACAATAAAAATAATGTAAGTCCACCTTTGATATTAGGAAGGAAAAAAGGAACCGGAAGCAAAAGCCCTGCTTCTACGAAGCAGTATCAGCAATAATGTCCCTAATTGTGAAAATGAACTACTTTATACACAAAATGAATTGGGATACCAAAACAACACAAGCCTCTTGGCCGAATCTGAACCAACGCTACGAATATTTAAACATCCGAGATCAATTCGAGACAAAGAACTATGCTCCAAATTAAATCATATTATTTATCCTAAATTGCCATACCACGAAAAATGGCAACATTATATTCAAACTCGTAATCAAATTTTTAATTACGCTGAAACACTTTCTTTAAAGAGTTATCCAAAGAGGTCAACTGTACGCTTGCGAAACTATTTTAAACGACAAATACTGGGCTCAAGAATTTTGATTTCGTCAATAATAAATAAGTTCCTAGATAGCAGATTTTATGCCAAAGTTTCTTTTTTAGGTTTTACCGAATAGAATTATTAGATGAACCAGTAACAGGCTTGTCACAGGAGGATAATCTGCAATTAATGCGAAAAGATTTGCAGAAATATTTACAACGGGCTTATGAACAACACAAACACACATATAGCCTACGAATCAGGCCAGCAAATTTCAGTATCGACCAAGTGGTCTGGCGACAAAATTTCGTAACATGGTTAAGGGTTTTATTAGTAAGTTGGCACCCTTGCTTATAAGGGCCAAGGTAAAGGAAAAACTAGGACAACATTACCATGCCCTAAAAAATATAGAAGGGAAATCGAAGGGAATATACCATGCAAAAGACATTCGTTCCTAAGGACAACGAAATCGTATTTTTTTTATTCAAAATTAATCCATTGTTCTTGACTTCCCAACCTGCTAGTCACTGACTGCATGTTGTGCAGTTTTGTAACGAACAATACTAAACGTTTGTGCTTCACCCTCGTCGATGTTATGCTTTCAAAAAAAATTTTTTATCGTAGTGAAAATAATCGTTAACTTTTGGGAACCTACTTTTTTCCACTGAATCACAGAAGAAAAAAAAAAACTAAAACGGTTACACCTACTTTTTTTTTATTGCCACTTATAACCCGACAACTTAAATTGTGTGTAAAGAGCTTAAAGTATTCACTCACTTTTACGTCAAGTTTTACTTGACATTTCCTGACGACACGCGGGTTTCAGCACTTCATTTTTCTAGATAACCTTAAGCTCAATCACACGTCCAGCGTGAAAGCAAAAGTTAAGTCCGTCATTAAATTAAATTCCAACTATTAGAAAAAGTTTTGGGAGTAATTTGTCTCGACGGAGGAAAAATACTGCTGCCTACTGCTTTATGTAAGTTTAGTTGGTATAAACCGATAAGCTGTCACAGATTTAATCAACGATGCTAGGCTAAAAGAAAATACGGAGTTGGCGGTGAAAATTTGTTCCTTCTTCCAACGGAAATTCTATTTGGGGATAGAAGCGAAACGGAAATACTCCTAGGAAACGCTTGGCCAACGCGTGGTCAAATAAAACGCGCGAAGGTCCCCACCTACCCTCATCTTTACGAAGGCCTAGCGATTAAGACACAAGAATTGGCAGTATCGTGACCAAACCAACACTAATAGTAAGGAAGCTATTTGCCGTTGAACGCCAGAAAATACCACCTCAGGCGGAAGCAATTGTATGGGCACGTGTGGAGGCAGATTGTATGGATAACCGGTTGTGGGTGGTAGAACCAACAGAAGTAAAATACGATCTTTTGAAAATCTACGAAAATGAAATAGTTCCTGTAACAGTACTTAATCTGTCCAGTAGCGACTATTAACAGAAATTTTGAGATAGGTCGATGTGAGCCAGCTGAAGCCATAATCAATTGTGCGGTGAATACAGTATGCCCAAAATTACCAGTCACAGAAAGAGATTTACTAGCAAAACTGGTGCAAAAGTTAGTGGCAGAACTTACATACTACAGGAGATTTGTGCCGAACTTTGCTCAAGTAGCTGGTAGCTTGCATGAGTTGAACAGAAAGTCCCACTATAGTGAAGCAGCAGAAGAAGCGTTCTAAAAGCTCAAGAAACTTTTGTGTACGGCACCAGTCCTGGACTTTCTAATAACTGGAACGAAATTCATATTGGACACGGATGCAAACGGCTATGGAATAGGAGGAGTGCTTTCTCAGGAGATTAATGGAAAGGAAAAGGTCATTGGCTACTAGGGCAGAATACTCTCAAAGCCCAAAAGAAATTACTGCCTTACATGACGGGTGCTTTTGGCACTGCTGGAGTGTATTAAACATTACAACAAATACCTATATGGTCAACTTTTCATCTTAAAGACGGACCATTCCGAATTACGTTGCTTGATGCAATTTAGGAACCCTGAAGGACAGCTCGAATGATAGGCTAAACGTGTACAGAGCTATGACTTTAGTAATGTGCATAGAAAAGGCGAAAATCAACAACACTGATGCCTTTTCAAGACGGCCATGCAATGTATTGTGCAAGCACTGCACACATGTCGAGAAAAAGGTGTTGATAATTGACGTGCTGTTTACCCAAATTAGGACAAGCGAAGACTGCTCGAAGGCACATATGTAGGACTCAATTTTGGCAAAATTATATTGGCTAAGCAAAACAACAGAAGACCGAAATATCGACAGAAAGCCGCCTAGCAAAATCGCACTGGGCTGAATGGAATAGCCTGAGGGTGGTAGATGGTTACTTATATTGATCTTGGGAGAGTACAGATGGCAAAACTATAAAGGACTTAATTGTCGTGCCAAATTATAAAAGAATCTAGATAATGAAGAACTTCCATAATTGTCCCAGCGGCGGTCATATGGGTATAACGAAAACGCTGGAAAAGATAAAGCAACGATTTTACTGGGTACTACCATTCGTAGCCGATTGGATAGCAAATTGCGCACAGTGCATTGCGGACAAGAGTTCCACAAGAAAGAGTCGTGGCAAACTTCAGCAATACAAGGCAGGTGACCCTTTGAGCGGATAGTTATTGATATCGCAGGTCCTTTCCCTGTTAGTAATGCCGAAAACCGATATGTACTGGTGGTTATAGATATTTTAGCAAATAGCCTGAACTGAAGGTCATTCCAAACCAAGAGTCGAAAACAGTAGTGGACGCTGCTGTTAACAATTGGGTGTGACGATACGGTGTTTCAATATAACTGCGTTCAGAGCAGGGACGAAATTTTGAATCGGCCATATTCAAAGAGATGCGTGGCGTATATGGAATCAGAAATACGAGAACGACACCACTGCATCCACAGTCTGATGGAATGGTAAAAAGATTTGATCGTACCCAAAAGAAATATCTCAGAAAAGTTGTCAGTGCGCACCAGAAGGATTCAAAATTTCCACCCAGCTTATGGGTCAGCAGTACATGATTCAACCTCACATAGTCCATCAAAAATCTTGTTCGGGACAGAACTAAACTGCCAGCAGATTTAGAATTTGGTATTAAACCGGGACCTGCAAACGAAGACAATGGAAATGTTTCTCAAGCTCGAGAAAACCTGCATGAGTTTCATGAGTTAATATGTCCAGCGATAAAATGAAAGCCAGTTATGATCGAGCAGCCAACACGGAGGGATTTATTGAAGGACAAATGGTTCTACTATATAACCTACAACGCAAGAAAGGACTGTCTCCTAAACTGAAAACCCACTGGGAGGGACCATACAAGGTGATCAAGAAATTGAATAATGTGGTTTACCGAATACAAAGATAGCATAGTCCGAGGCCAAAAATGAAAGTTGTTCACCTGGAACGGCTGGCCAGATATGGCAAAGGTAATATTGAGCCTATTTGGGAAGAAAAGGCTTAAGCAGTGTTGCGAAGATGCTTTATTTAGGTCATAAAAATAAATAAAAATAATTGTTTCCGACAAAGTAAAACGAAATGACCAAATGTGTCTCTTTACAAAACCAGAAGTTTCTACAAAAACTTCTTAATTGCAAAGCACAAACAACTAACATAAAGCAATAAAAATAAATGCAACACACAACTACACAAACACCTACATTACACAACGACTAATAAAAATACAGCATGTATTATACATTCAAAATAATAAAGGAAGGTTCTTGAATCAAATAACAATCATCACATCTCTCAAATCATAAGTGCGTAGAAAATAAATATTCTATAACAATTGGTAATTGGTAATTAAATTGTGTTTATCTATTTTGCAATAAAAGAACTCAATAACATAAACGTTTCTAAATTTAAATCAACGTAACAATATTATAGCTTAGCTCCGCCATTTCCTAATAGTTCTTCTTTTCTTTATATTTTTTTATTGAGTGCAAATTTTATAAAATTGACAACTTCTGGTTTTAAAATTTCTTGCCTACCTACATTTTCCAATCACAATCGTAAGTTTTTAATTTCTGAGAGGGTTAGGAATTTGCTGGAAGTTAAATACAGTTGGCAAGAAAATTTAACGCAAATATTACACTGAACCCTTAATCGATTAGCTTCTGTGTACATACTGTTATCCAAACAAATACATTTATTAAATGCTATTAGGAAACAAGTAGCGGAATAATTAACAAACCTTTTAAGCTTAAAACTTAAAAATATTGAGGCAGTACCTACTAATATAATATAATGTATACAATTATAGAATACAAAAAAATATACATCAAAATGATTAATAAAAATCAAATGACTAATTAAAATAAAATAAATTGAAGGTACATTTAGCAAAAATTTATAATAAATCTATTTCTGGCCGTGATTTTTCACTAATATTTGAAACCATAAACTTTACTCTCTTAATAATTTGCAAGATAATAAGCATTTATTTCCACCACGTTTTTCAGCTATCAACACATAAGACTGTAAAAGTCTCACTCTTTTTAATTAAGGTTAAGCATATTCTAAGGACATCAACAATAAAAGATTTTGTGGATCAGGTAATATTTTTAATTATTTTATAAAAAACTACTAACTAAGACTTTTTAATAGCTTAAAATTGCTTGATGCCGAGGGTCACCCACGTCCGTCCCTGCCTTAAACTGCAGCCAACCTTTCTAGCAAAGGGCTCATGGATTGACATCCTTGCCGCGTTAACCGGTAGCCGGATCAGAATGCAACGCGCTGAGCCCTGATGGGGATATAACTTTGCTCCAATTGTCATCCGGAACCATTCATGTCCGCTATCGACTACGTGTTATAGTGTGTTATTGCATTTTTGGCATCTTTTGCATCGGTCAATGCTGCGGCATTCTTTAGGCGCGTGAGACTGATCTAGAAACTTTTTACATAGGCCATGTTCGAGTGCCGTTCGTCTCTTGAACTCCACTCTCATTATCAAACCGTAATCGATGTTGAACCATGACTCTGCCAATTTTTGCTGAAAGAGAGGTTGAATCAGAACATATTAAAATGAGAGATGGACCACAAGCGGTGAATACGTATTTCAAAGAGATTGCACTTTATGAAACAGACGTAATAGGTAAGAGGACCAACTTATGAATTTGCCTTGTAATGACAACAGTTTGCGTCTTGATGTCGACTACTCGTACCCGATTATCTGTATCAGGATATATTAAAAAAAAACGGCCCAATTCTACTCTGTGGGGCAAAGACATTTAGTTCTAAGAGCGCCATCGATTCATAATGCTTACTGCAAAGGTGACTTCCTCAGTTTCAGCAGGTGCGAGCAACGCAGACCAGGGTATAGCGCAGGCGAATCATCAATTTTTTCTGACAAAGGGCCTAAAGGATGTGAATTGAGACGTGCCTTGATATTAGCCAAGAGAGTAGAAAATTCTTAAAAGGTGTATTTTAGCTGACCAGCCATCTTTTTCAAAAGCGTCTTGTAGCTTTTCACGCATGCCTTCCATAACCTTGCCATGTGAGGCGCGGAGGCTGGAATAAAGAGCCATTTTAAGCGTTGTTGTCCATATTTGTCGATTACGGTATCACAGAGAGTTTTAACGTCATTTTCGAAGTTTTTGTCAATTTCTTTGGCGGCGCCAATAAACTTTCTGCCATTGTCAGAATAAATGCAGTTCGGACAACCACGGTGAGCAATAAAACGGGCCAAGGCAGCTTAAAACGCCGGAGTCGACAGATCGCCAACAGCTTCAAAGTTAAGAGCCCTTGTCGCAAAGCAGATAAAGAGACATACGTAGCCTTTCGTCATTATACAGTACCGACTAGTGAAACATTTAATTTCAAATGAGCCAATAAGATCATTTCCTGTATTAGCAAATGGACGGCTCAAGGTAGTCCTGATTTGCCCTGCCGTACGTAACGGTGCAAAACACATTCTTTGCAACTGTTGATACAAGTTTTTATCAAGAGGCTGCTGTAGTCAAAGTGGTAAACACGTTGACTACAAACCTGGTTGTTTCAGGGTTCAAATCCTGTGGCAATCAAAATACAAAAAAATGTTTTTTTTCTGTTTAATGGTATAAATACATATTCAGAATGAACAAAAACCGTGCAGTCTCCTTCGTCGGTACTTTCTCATAGCAGACTCGCCGGCGAAGTAAAATAAATAACTCTCTCTCTCTCTCTCCTTTCACCACCTGTCTTATCTCTCATCTATCCCTTTCCTAAAAGAATGTAGCACGGTTACGAAAAATAACTAAATAGGTTTTAATGCCTGAAGTGCTACTTCTCTTAAAAAAAAAAAAGATTTTCACCTTAATTATCCAGCATTCATGTCGAGTGACGCTATATACCAGTCTTAGATCACCATGATTCACCATTCTATGAACAAAATCAACACACAGGCAAGCTAACCTGCTGCGATAAGCTAGGCTTATAGGGTGACGTTCGTTATAGGATAAACTTGGCGACAAACTGTAACCATTATAAGCGCAAATAATTTTTTTGTCATTAAGAAAGCGTGTTAAGGTTATCACCGGGCTATTTGTTTATATTTTCTTATGATTAAGAATACATGCATACTCATTAGTAAAGTGTATCTGCTGGGAGAGCCGAAAGAGCCGATTTCTCCAAAAAAGTAATTCCTTAGCGCATATTTTTGAAGCTACAAACAGAGTTTTATTTAAGCTAGATTTATAGTTAAAAAAGCCGAAAACGTAGAAAATGATATGTAAAGCCCTCGGAAAGCTAGCAAATCGGTCTAGAATATTTTTTTTTTCAGATCTAGCAACATGAATCTGAACATTTTTCTTTTCGCCACAATATTTTTATAAATTCAGCCATTCCACCAAAGTTTGCAGTTCTTTAACTTACACGCAGGATTCGCTACGAAAGTTTTCCAACTACATGGAGGTTTTTTTTAACCACCAAGAACTATTGTGGAGTCATACCACATATACACTGAATAACTGAATAAAGAGAACTGAGCCCTTATGCTACTGACTAACTTCGCTTACAATACAACGCCACATAACTCTAAACGAGGGTAGATGGCTTCTTAATTGAGCCACTTTTGACTTTGATATTAATAGAATTGTAATTATTTTATAACCAACTTGAACTCTAGCATACAAAGCTGCTGCATGAGCTAATTCCGACGAGTCGCAAAATCTTTAAAACTCTATACAAGACCTACTGAATTTAACGCAAAATCTTTATTTTGATTATATCGCTAAATTGACTAACAAAGGTCTGCCAATTTTAAAGACTAACTTGTTTGATGTCATCATCCCATCCGATCTTGTCGAGCTACATTTGCTGCATTAGTATATAATGGGAGTAAGCCAGTGTTATGTCTTAATTTTACTGTTACTATATTTGTAGCCGTCCAGGGATCCGCTTGTAAGCTGGCGTATATCAGGCTTAATAATTTTGTTTATAAATAAAAACACAGTTTGTTTTTCTATTATTTATTTGACAGCCATAGATGTTATGGTGTTCTTGCTTTTAGAGACTCTAATCACAATCCAATATTAACGAAAACTTATTAACTATTTATATACTAAATTATTATTAATAAAATGCTGTCTTAACGCAGCCGAAATTGTTAAGTACAATAAACTTATGACCTATTTAGCTCGCCAAAAGCAGTTATGCTGACTCAGATGTGACAATTTCTTCACTCGTCAGCATAAATGCTTTTAACAAATTACAGAAGTGACTTATTTTAATTTAAATACAATCTACAAATGTTGATGGCTTATTTTAATTGAACTACAATCTACGAGGGTTTTTCACAACATACCTCACCCCTTAATGGAAAATATGCCATCGTCTGCCTGCTTGGTATGGTGTCTTAGCGGTTCGGTGGTTTGGCGGGTTAAGGTATAGTACTCAAACTGATGCGAATTGAAGATTATCGTTGGATGTTGTACTTGACACATTTGTCTAAGGTACCGTGAGCGTTGACATCGAAAGTATATTCGTTGCGATTCTTAACCACGTTTAGAAATCACTGGACGTGCTGATCGTGAAAGATTGATTTTTTTCCATATTAATTTTTGCTAAAACAAAAATGGATAGAAGAATTTATGTCGTTGGGGCCACTAATCATGTTAATTTTGAAACCAATTATACTTAGGAAGAAAAAAGCTTCAATAGTTCAAGGGGATCTTGCCGGCAAAGTGTTGCTGTTTATGTAATAATTGATAACTTGTAAGGAACTGATAGAACCTTCTGAAAAACTTGAAAGCTTTGTGGATATAAATTGAAACAACGAACATGATGAATTGCTAATGTGTCATAAACAAATGGTAAGGACAGTGTCACATCGTCACGGAAAAGAAATTAGGTGAGAGTTTTACAGTTATTTGCATTAAATTTTAGTGCCTCATCTCATATAGTTCATATTTTGCAACACCTTTGAGAACTTTGCAAATTCAAAAGAAGCTAAACCCTATCGATTTTAATAATTTATGCCCAAACTTAATAATTTTTAATTAAGCTAAATTAATAGAAAAAATTAACATAGAAGTAGTTTAATCATATATACCAAAGCTGTAGTTTTGATTTAGTGGGCATTCCACAGCATACGCTTTAACTAACGATGGTACTTCCAATCTTCGTCGACGATATTGTACTGTTCCTATTTTGCAAAATATTGAAAAGGCGTTTGATCATGCATTTTTGCAGGAATTATTTACAAAATGAATCGCGCTTCTACTGTTACTGTTGCAAAATTCTCTGTAACAGGACCTTTTGTGCTCACTTCAACTGTAAATTTTGAGAGTATTAGTTGTACGAATTTGTCAGGGTTTCTTATTAGCTTCACGTCTTTACAAAGTCTTTATGGTTGATTTTCTTCATGTCGCACCGAATTCTACTGGTCTGTTGTACGCAGTTGATTTTCTTCTTTAATCTCAGAATAAATCGCCTGCTGAGGCGTTAAAGCAATACTCCAATCATCCTGGGGTGTTAAAACGGTCTTATAATGATTAGGGAACAAAAATTCGTTATCTAAAGCTATCTGTCTTCGTAATGCCTCTGCAAAATGTAGATATTTGTCTGTAACTGAGAGAAAAACTCTTTTACTTTACAGAATTAAATTCCCTTTGCTAGAATTTTTTAAATATCTTGAAATAAATTTTAACAATCTTATAAAGTTTAATTGTCATGCCCAATGTTGTCAGCTATGGCGGTAAGAAATTATTTTTTAGAAGTAAGAATTTAAGAATGGCCAGAAGCGAAATACCTGGCGATATTTTAAGTTTTAGGGGATATTTTTGTCTATTTTTTATGATTTTCCTTATAATAACATGGCAATTAAAAAAATTAAAAACATTGGATCATTATTTTATATGTTTAAGGTTGATATATTATGTATGTACATAAATACTAATTTTTGAATTAAATGTAAAGTGATAAAGGCGCCAAAGAAAAAAGTAGATGGAGCTAAAGTACCATTTTTTTGATATCAACGGCTGAAAATAATTAACCAGCTGAAAATATTTACAACGAATTGTGTAATGAAAAATATAGATTTCATAAATAGAAATAAACAGGTCATTTATAGATTGCCAAACTGACTATATGGATGAAGGAATTATGCGTCAAAAACCTTATACCACATATTTCACATTTGCAAGAAATTTTTTAAGCCCAATATTTTAGATAATACAGAAAACGACCATTAATAATTATTTCATGTACAAAATTAATTTTTGAATATAAATAACATTATTTTGGCACAGAGTTTAAAACTCAAATGAAAAAAAAAACTGTTTTAAATGAAAGTGAAACGTTGATTTAACAAGAAAAAAATTTTTTTGGTGATTTTTGTTAAAGCCTTAATATTTTTGTATGGGCTTCTAAAATAGCTCTCATATTGTTTTTGAAGTTTCTATTCTTAAAGGAAAATATTTTTGGCTTTTCTTAAAATTTCGATAAAGGTTTCCGGATGAGCTGGCTTGATCAACCTGCTTTTCCAATTAACAAATATATTGCATTTTAATTTAAAAATATTATAAAATATTAGCATAATATAATAAATAATAATTTTTTTTTCTATTTATAAACATTTGGTAAAAGAAATGCTTGTACGGCTTCCAAAAGACATATCGATGTTATTGTCAATTTTTAATTGCTGTAATTCTGTATTTAAAATTAAACATTTTGCCGTTCAATAAGTTTTTAAATGAGGCACTTCATATTTATGAAACATAATGAAACTTTCTTTTCTAAATTGTACACAATATTTTAAATTAAAGTCCCACAAAAAAATTCTGGCCTAAAGTTGACGATTACCCGTATGCTGCTAGTACTTACCATTTCTAGCTGTTGTCGATGTCCGTTTTTAATATGTTGATAGTTTCCACGAGTAATGCTTGTGCCGAAAGAACTTTTTGTAATAGTAATATCATTTATGAATGTTAACAATACATGAATGATAAATACAAACTAAATGTAACGCAGCAAGGATACAAAAGACAATAATGACTTTAAATAAAATGAGTGCGAAAGTTTTGATTCAATAATCAATATATGTTTGTTCTTAAATCAATTTTTTTATTTTAAACATTAACTAAAATATTTTAAAAGGCAACTTTGGTTTTGAGGTTTAATCTTTGATAACAGTTATTTAAGTGCTATTCACTGATTGACCACTTTTCTTGAAATTAGTTATTTATTTCTGTTTTTTATTTTTATACCCCTCACCACAAAAAGCGTGTAATTTCTGCAATATCCATTTCCGATCACATAAAGTATATATATTCTGAATCCTTATGCATAGCGAAGTCGATTGAGCGATTTTTGTCCGTGATAGTGTTGATTTCACAAAAAATAAATAAATACGTCAATCGATCAGACGTAGTGTCGAGAGAGGTGCTACTGGAAATCAGCATTGTCCATGTCCTTCGAGGCAGCAGACAAATCACCACGTCTACCTTTAATTTTTTCATGTCATTTGGGACAATTTAGTAACTCCAATCAAAAAAAAAAAATAAATGTGTGAGGCGATAGGGAATTAAAAAATAAGAAACAAACATCAAGTGAAAAAATTGGCGCTCGCCCATGTTTTCCGAGTAACGGGGCTCTGAAATTTAAAAATTTTTTAAAATATCAATATGACTATCATTTTGAAGAGGTCTATACTAAAATTTTTTAAAAATGCTTTACCCATTAAGAGCCGATGTCACTTTTATGTAAAATTATATTTATGCAGTACCAAAATTTTTTTTCATTCTGTCACCCCAATATTTGCGTTTTGACTGGAGTTATTTCAATAAACTATATTTACATAGATAGTGAAGGGTATATGAGATTCGGCATAGCCGAATATAGCACTCTTGTTTTTTTTTTAATGTTAAAAACTTAAATGTAATGTCGGTTTCTTACCTTTAACGAATGAATTATATTTTGTATTTTTTAAATGATAGCGTTTTTAGATTGTTTTTAGCAATGCAATTTTTATGCTACTTTCTTTTATTAAATTCAAATAAATAAAAATGATAAGTGAATTAAAATTTGCTTTTCTGGCATAGGTTAATTTTTTTATTTAATTTTTAGAAAGAAAAACTATTTTTTAAAATGTATGAGTTTTCCAAAGAAAAAAGAAAAATTAGACGCATCGATCTACCTTAAGTTGTGTATATTGTAAATATCATCTATTTAACCAACTAATCAATATTAATTTGGTTGGACGAAATTCACACAACAACTCAAAGCATTTCTTTGTTGTTTTTTCTACAAAACGTCTTGTGCATTTATTTTTGCTTTTGTATCCACGAAATGCAAATTTATTTTTAATTTTAATTGTTTCCCTACAACATTAAAGATGATGTTCTAGTATCATATTAACTGTTGATGAGTTAGGTGTGAATGTACATATATGCGCGGTGCCTTGCGTGTTTTTAAATTTTAAATTTTTTCTTAATTAGGAATTGAACCGTGGAATATTATAAATGAATTAAAATTTACTAAGCCAAAATAAGGTTCATTTTTTAATTTATGTTTTAGAAAAAAATAATTTTTTCAATATTTGCGGACATTTTCCAAAGAAAACAACTTATATTATTAAAAATGCTGCTATAACTAATTTTAAAAATTTTTATATATTGGCGATATCCAACAACTATTTGGCAAGAAAGCTCGAAAAAAACTGGTAACACTGACATGTACGTATGTACAAACTGCTAATGTCGATTAAGGCTGCATACATACAGTAGTAGGCTAAAGTGGTTAGACTAAATCAAAATGTTTGTAAAGGGCGGTATACATGGTCACAGAAGTCTTACGACAGGTCAAATTTTTGTGCAAAATATTACCAGTGGAATCGTCTAAACCAAATATGTTATGAATCTGCACAAATTGACAGCAATTACGGATGAAAATTTGACAGGCTCTCTATGTTTTTGAATATTTTCAAAAGACTATTACGAATCATTAGATCAGGGAGGAGCTTTCTGCAAACCTCTCAAAAATATATATATACCAATTGTGTTAACACGAAAAAACCTGTCGTAAGAATATTACTCTCATTTTTAAGATACGGATGGAATTTCATATTATTTTCTCTTTGATTTTACGTATGTAAAGTCGTACCGTCTAAACCGCCCTAAATTTGTTATATATTTTTCATCATTAAAAGATTTTTTTAAAGCATAAAACTTGAACATTTTTCTTCAAAAAAAAAACTCAAACATAAACTATTTCGCTATTTAAAATTTTCGGCGAACTGTTCCTTTAGTATTTTGTCCAAAGTCCTTTGTTTTTTAAAACACATTTTATGCCCATTCTGCTGACCAAAGATCCTCTAAGTTGGTTGGTGCTCTTTCGTCTTGCGAGAGTCTTCTTTTGACAATTGCTCACAAATTTTCGGTAGGACTTAAATCGGGGCTTTGAGCTGGCTACCTAATTTTTTTAAATTTTTGTACAGCAAGCCACTTTTACACAATTTAGGCAGTGTGCTTCGGATCTCCATCTTGCTAAAAATGTATTTCTGTTCTTTCACACTCTTCAATAAAATCTTAGGTAGTACTCCTTATTCATAATTCCTTATATTTTAACGAGGGGACAATTGTCCCACCAAGTAAAACATCCCCACACCATAATGATCCCTCCACATAGTTTCATCGTTTGCTTGACATGGTGTCGCTGCATGGTTTCACCGGGCCTCTTCCAATAATATTGTATTTTATCAGATTGGAAACGATCAATTTTTGTTTTATCTGAACATATCACTAATTTCCAGTCATTAGTTGTCTAGTTTTTATGTGTTTTGCAAAAATTAATCCGAGCCTTCATATTCTTGTCCGAGAGGGCAGGTTTTTTTCACAGCAGACACAAATCCAATTCTGTGCAAGGCCATTCTTACTGCACGGTCACTTACCAATTTGCCCGTTTCCACTTTTCGTATTTCATTCCACCAAACGAGCATCTCCGTCTGAAAGCAATCTAGGCCTACCTCCTTTGTTAGCAGCCACAATCACGCATCCCCGTTTTCTTTCAACGCTGACAGTTCGGTGGCACACGTCTAGTTTTTTTTCCAATACTACGGCATGTTTCACCTTTTTCGCTTGATCTAACAATCTCATCTTCAAGATTTTCTGACATTTTTTTTCATTTCGTTGCCGTTCTTGTAAATATTTTTACAAAACTGCAGTTCTTCCAAATTTTTTTTTATACAACAACAACAAAAAACTTCTAATCAAACGAGACTAGGAATACATAAACAAAAAATAAACAAAGTGGACAAAACTGTATAAGTGCGGCTAAAAACACTATTTTATTTTTTAACGTTTCTTGTACGATATTAATAATATTTTTGACTTATATATACTGAATATAGTACTAGATATACAACGAAAGAATAACGTTTCGATACCAAAAATTAAACAAAAGTTATTTATACAGTTTTAAAAAATTAAAATAATGTGTCCACTTTAGTCCACTACTGTATGTACATATATTACGTTAAAATCGATTTCAAGTAGCAATATTTTTTTAGTATCAGATGAAGAACAAGAAATTGTAAATTTATTGTATCATAACTAACTGATAGTCGACAGAAAAACCCCAACAAATATATATATATATATATATGTGTGGTGATACTGTAAATATTTCTACTTTAGAAATAAGATTTAAGAGTAATCAAATAGTTATTTTTTTGAAAACTAATTTTAAAGTTTAGATTTTTTATTTTTTTGTTGTAAAGACTACAACATTGGTGACCCACGACAATTATAAATTATGAAATTCACGATATCAACTTCCGAAGAATTTGGTTGGCGAGTAACTGTATACGTTCCACCATTTAGGCGTCAAAACCAAAGTTGTAGTTTCGCCAGTTGGAATTCCAATTTGCTACTTCTGGTATAACGACTGATACAAAAAAAGTATCATACAATGGTTGGATCAATTAAAAGCAACATCTTGAACTATGTTGGTCATATTATTTAAGATCCTCCGACAAAAACAAATATGAAACATCAAAACTTACATTGTTGAATAAGTTTGTGGAATCCGAAGAGAAAAGAAAACGTTACTATTGCTGATATAAAGTCATCCGATTAATTAGCTAGCGAAAAAGTTTCTGAAGATTTACTTCCAACATTATGGATTCAGCGACTCCCGAATGCAACAAAAGCCATATTATCTGTAATTGGAGATATAGCAGACCATTTTGAAGAATCAAATTCCGTTTCTAAGTGAGGAACAAATCGCTGCTATTGAAGACAAAACTGCGGAAGTTATATAGAAGATAGCCACTTTATCAACAACAGCTTATCGCTGAAATAGGTGCACCAATAGAAATTTTCCAGGCAAAAGGACTTGTTCGCCATCTGCTAAAAAATTTTGTTGTTATCACAAAAACTTTGGTTCCCAAGCAACCAAATGTCATACCATGTTCGCTTAAGACATCGGAAAAAAATTAGGTACTTCACCTTTGACGACGGGTGAAGATGGCCAAGAAGTAAGTCGTCTGTTCATTTAAGATGCTGAGCTGAAGTCCTGGTATCTTATATACAGCGGAGAAGATCCATTTGTATTTCCCGCTACAGAAAAAAAAATCAAAACAACTTATAAATACTAACATACGGTAAAAAATTATTAATTGACAAATCGGTCTACGAAGGAAATTTCTATGACCCTTGATTATAAAAGACTTTTCACGGTCAAAAATAGGATCAGATTTTTTTAAACATTATGGACTCCTAGTCGATATAAAAAGTAATTGCTTGGTAGATTCATTAACCAACCTAGGCTCATTTGGAACTTGTTCAGCATTACAGCATCAAGATGTTTTGGGCTGTCGTAGCCAAGGATGCCATGAAATGTTGTAAGAGAAAGTAGCAGAGAAAATTTAAAAGGTTCTGTCCGATTGAACAATTTCAAATAAGTATATTCTCTAATTTGCATGTTGCCTGCAATAGTTTTTATCGAAAAAACAGTTTTATTTTGTATAATTCTTTTTGCTAAATTTGATTGAATATAGCTTTGGCTTGAGCCAGAGTCTGTTAAAAATTTCAATATATCTCCGTTCTTCGTACGACATTCTATGTAAGGTAGCAAAGAGCGCTTTAGTCTAAAAAATTTACATCACAGTATTCTTCCGTTTCCTCAGTGTTTTCTGATATTACGTCCAAGTATTCGTTGAGTTGTCGGTTATTTGCCTAGCGCAAGTGCTAGGCCCGTTCGTAATGTAAAAATTACGCTGCTCTTTCCGTGGTCTAATGTTTTGCTCAGATGGCGTTTGGGATGGCCTTTTGCTGGTAGACCTATTAAACTGTGGTCTATTTACGTAATTTATACGATTTGAATTTATAGATTCATCTATGTCCATTGGACGTGGCGAAGGTTGCAATGTTGGTTTTGGTGCTAGAGGAAGCGTCGGAGCTTGCTGCCTATGCATTTGTTCATTTGAGTTATTAATTAACTGTTGGTCTAAAATATTTTGTCGCAAAAAGACTTGGGCTGACTTCCAAAATGTTAATTGCTTTGCATTCGAACAAAGTATATTGTTTCATAAAGCCGCTATACAAAATATTTACAATGTATACGATTTCAAAACGTCAACAATAAGTATTTTTAATGCAGTAAAAAAGCAACCAGGCATCAGTTTTTTAGTTGATGTTTTGTTTGGTATTAAAAAACAATCACAAAACGTGTTTGTTCGCAAAGAAAAAAAAAACACAGTTTTGTGGGAAAAGGTGTTGAGAGAAATTAAGGAGGTGGATGAGACATTTCCCTTCTAGAGGGATGATGACACCAGAAAGTTTTTAAACTTTTGTGTGACTTATAAAAGAATTAAAAAGTGCAACAACACTCCTGGAGAAGCAGCCACATCTTGGCATCCGGCATTTTTGCAATAACTTCCCTAAAATTAACAATTTTTGATATTTTTCTGAGCTGTGTTTTGGCTTCAGTAAAACATTCCTTTTTCTTTTAGTAGATTTTATTACAGCGAGGAAATTTTGTGCAGAGTTTCCACTCGAATTTTCTGATAGTTTAAAAAATTATCAAATAAAAATTTTCCCGACGTTTCCATTTTCGTGTTTGTCAATAATAAAAATGGTGCATTGCAACATTCCTGTTTCATAATAAAAATGTAAACAAAGAATATAGTTGCGTTGTATCGGAACTTTGTATATGAAAAAAGTTTAAATGCCGCTGTAAAACTGTATACAAACTTTGTATTCATACATTTTGGAAGTCAGCCTTGCTGTTGCGAGCGTGTTATAAAAGCTATTCCTAAGTAAAATTGTTGTTGTCCTCCGTGCCTTCGAAAATTTTTTTGTGGCAACGGTGGAAGATTGTTTTGATGCCTGATTTTTTCGCTGGGACTAATAGTACTATGTGCGTATTGCTTGCGGTATTTTTGATTTTCTAATTTCAAGCACAAGTGGAGTGCTTGGGGAAGATCTGTTGGTTCCCTCATACCGAAAAGTCTAGACATATTACCGTTAAGGCCGCGCACAAAAGTGTCCAGTGCCTTATTTCTGTATGACTGCGTGAAAAGGTTTTGAGCCTCAATACCTACGTTCACAGATCCTACTTTATTAAGAATTAACGACAGATTTTAATAGACTGCTTGGTAGAATTCTTCTACTTACATATTACCTTGGACCAATGAGGACATTTGGTATTCTAAAGTGGAAACGTCCCGTTTGTCTGCATAATGTAAGGACAAACATTTACAAATCGCGCCCCAGTCTAAAGGCGTATTGTAGGACTCGAGTGCAATGTCTGCATTGCCAGTAATTTTGTTTCTGATAACATTTATAATGCCATAGTACTGGGGGGTACCTTTCATATTTTCATATATTTTTAAGATGCGGTCAACACTTTTTTTCCACGAATTGAATTCTCCCGATTGACCAGAAAATTCTCTTAAACATTTGACATCATCTGGTATCTTGTCGAGACCAGACAAATTGTTTGCATGCTCGGCATTAATAGTTTGGTCCTCAATGTTTGCTAAATCAGCATTTGGATTAAGTGTTGCTCTTACTACAGCTGGCGTATGTCTATTTGCAACGTCTAATGCTAGCCTGCTAACTAGGGCTACAAGCTCTTCCCTATCTAGTTGTTGCGCATTTGCTACATTATTTAATTATGGTGGACGAATAAGATTACTGAAGTGTGACATTTTTCTATTTTATTATTTTTTCCTCTTATTTACTAATGCTAGTTTCCTAGTTTCAATAATTTCTTTCTTTATTTCTAATTTCTTTTCCCTATTGCTTTCAAAATGTATCTCTTGGTACAACTTAGCAATTTTCCTACGGATTTGTAGTTTTTTACCTCCCCTCTTTTTTTTTCTTCTTTTCCGTTACTTTAATTTCAGTATTTGCTTTAGTTTAATATTTTTCTTGGCTTTTCCTATAAGTTTCTAATGTAATTGGCTTTGGTCCACTAGTTTTATCTAAGAGGAAGTGTCCGGGTATTTGCTTCGACGGTGTGTTTTTTACAATTGTCTCATATTTTTCGAATATTTTATCGATTGCATCTTTTGAACAATTTTCCATTAATATCTAATTAATTTTAGTTTACGAATGTTTAAATTAAATTTTTTTACGATTTAACAAAATTTAAAAAAAAAATATTTTTATTATATTTTAAAATGCGGTTTTACGCAAGTTGTTTTAGGCGACCATTAGGTTGCCGGAGAAAAAAAAACTTTATGTTATTTTCTTAATACAAATTCCTATATCTTACACTAATACCACAAAGTTCATCCTGGTCCGCTGGCTTGCGGTCTACGCGTCCTTTTTGCTGCTGATGCGACTACTAAGGGGCCACTTCGAACACTTGGATGAGTTAGCTAGGTGTATCATTACTTTTTGGGGGAATGTTTTGTATGTATCCTACTTCCACTTCCTTCCAACTAGTATGTACACTTGTATGTATCCTACTGCCACTTCCTTCCAACTAGTGAATAATTTTGCTCGGGCACTAGTTAAGTTGGGTATTATCCAAATGATGAAAAAAACACAACTTTTCGTTTTTTGTTATCTATATTCTTTCAAAGATAAAATATTAATCATTTAAAAATAAATATACTTAGCTATTTATACTACAAATTTGTTTAATTAGCATAATTGCAGCAACTTACTTTATTATTAAATTTGCAATATTTCTAGTTTTTTTCTCTTTTTTTATAATAATTGTAATTTTATTTTACTCGCAACTTTGTGGTGACTGTTGTTTGACTAGTTAGTGGCGAAGGTATAACACTGGTCACTAAATAGTCACAAAAACATCAGTTTTTTACAGGGGTGTTGGTATTATAAAATAGACAAAAGGTTTGAGTCTTTGTATTTGTAATGGCAGGAAGATTTAGAATCGATTTCTGCAACATACGTGGATTAAGAGCGAATTTCTTCTCTGTGTTTGCACACAGTTGTCTCCATCGGCCTGTATTTTCGCCTTATGTGAGACCCAAGTATCTGAGGATGCTGATCCACAGGATTTTCATTTGCCTGGGTACTCTCTTCTACCTTTTTTTAGTCTACATAGGGGCCTTGCGATGTACATTCGTAATGAAGTCGTGTACCAGTGCCAGCAATCATTAGGCACAAATGATCCTGAATTTAACTGTCTTTGGGTTAAATTCAAAATCTGGTCACACTTCTTACACTTCGGGTTTTTATACAGAAGCCCAAACGCGGGAAGGGATAAATCTATTTCCGGCTTCGATGCCCTTTCCGATTCCATATCGAGAATCCTAGAAAGCTGTCCGAACAGTGAAATTGTTGTTGCTGGTGAGTTCAATGTTCACAACTTGTCTTGGATTCGCAATTCGAACCGTACAACCCCAGAGGGCCAATATGTTTAGCTATTCGCCGCGCACAACCACCTCGCGCAAATAATTAACGAGCCAACACATATTTCGTGTTGAAGGGCAACAACATAATGCTCGGCCTTTTCCTTACCTCACACCATGATAAGTATGAGGTAAGTATTCTTGCGCCTCTCGGTAATCTTGGCTGAAATTTTTGCAAGTAACTCCTACTTGCCGGAAAGCAATCAACCACTGCCCGCACTGGTAAGAGTATCAGTAACTATGCCAGATATATTCTTTCGAGCAGGTGCAGTTAAAAAGGTTTTAGCGGATCTCAACATATACAAGTCCCTTGGTCCGGATGGAATTCCAGCACTGGCCTTGAAGCAGTGCTCTTCGACTTTAACGCGTCTATTAGCAAAACTTTTCAACATTTTGTACCATGTTGGTGAGTTCCCATCATGGTGGAAGGTTGCTAATGTAACACCAATCCCCAAAAAGGGAGAGGCTAGCAACCCTGAAAATTACCGCCCAATCGCAGTTTGCTCTGCGCTTTCCAAAGTAATGGAAAGTATGCTTAATTTTCATCTTGTGAAATATCTGGCTTCCGTAGGGCACGCTCTACGGGTGACTTATTGGCCTTCCTTTCGGAAAAATGTTGTCAATCCATTCACCATTTCGGCGATAGATATTTCAAGGCGTTTGATAGAGTGTGGCATGGTGCACTCATATCAAAACTTATTGCTTTTGGTGTCGGTAATAGCTTCACTCGACTTATATCGAGCTTTCTCAGGGATCGCACTATACGAGTTGTTATAGATGGGATCTCATCAAACGAGTTCAAGGTAAATTCAGGGGTACCGCAAGGTTCCGTCCTTTCCCCAACCCTATTTCTTATTTTTCTTAATGACCTTCTACGTCAGACTTCCAACCCTATCTATTCTTTTGCAGATGACAGTAGCATATGCCATTCATTTTCGTTTCGCAGTAGACCAAGCCTTCAGGAAATTGGGGCTGTGAGAAAGCACATGGACGATACCCTTAATCGCGACCTGTTAGTAATTTCCGAATGGGGCCTGGCGAACAGGGTTCAGTTTAACGCTAATAAAACCCAGTGCTGTGTGCTTTCGCACAGGCATACTGCTGAACATGCTACGTCATCTGTAATTATGGGTGATACATATATTAAGGAATCAGAAGCTCTCGATGTTCTTGGCATGAAAATTCAATGCGAAGTTCGCTGGAAGCACATTTTTCATGTTGCAAAAGAAGCATTCAAGTGCCTAGGTTTTCTGAAACGGTGTAAGAAATACTTCACTCCATCTGATCTCCTTACTATCTATGTCACCTTTATCAGACTGAAAATGGAATACTACTCTCATGTATGGGCCGGTGCTTTAAAGTCTATTTTGGAGTTACTCGACCGCGTACAGGAGAGAGCGAAGAAACTCATCGGTGACAGTAGGGTATCCAGCTCTATTGACTCACTGGAGCATCGACGCAATGTGGGATGTGTTTCACTGTTTTACCGTTACTACAACGGAATGTGCTCTTATGAAATCAGGGAACTTGTTCCTGAAAACCGTAATTTCATACGCGCAACGCGATCTGCATCAAGAGCGCATACCTTTGTGTTCGATTGGCCAGTGAATCGCACAACGCATTACAGAGAAAATTCGTCTTTTAGCCGAACAGTTCGTATGTGGAATAAACTCCCTGCAGAGGTCTTTCCTGCCACTTTCAATATGCAAAGATTCCAATCAAATGCTTACAAGCACTACTCCCTCTATCCCCGATCCCAAAACCTAATTTCCTAGTTCTGGCACAATGCATTGCATTAGTAGGGGTCATCCCCTGAGTGCTGGTCCTAATTAAAAAAAAAAGTAATCGAAGCTTGCGCAATTCGTCGGGGTTTTTGGTGGCAATGCACTTTGTTTAAATTGGAACAAAGTTTTAATGTGAAGTCAGCTATTTTGGTGACAATGCACTTAGTTTGAATTGTAACAAAAGTTTTAATGTGAAGTCAGCTATTTTGGTGACAATGCACTTGGTTTTAAGTGAAGTGAAATTTTTTGTTCTAGTTTAAGTGTCAATGCACCTGGCGATATTTATTGTTTGCAAAAGTGTTTAAAAAATATGTTTTTAGCTTTATTGTTACTAACTTCTATAATGTTGCGAGAAACAAGTATGAAAGATTAAAAATAAAATTTGCATTTCGTTGCTATACCGAAGGCGTAGTACAAAAGCAACAAATGTACAAGACGTGTTGTAGAGAAAAGAACAAAGATATACTTTGAGTTGTGTGTGAATTTCGTCCAACCAAATTAATATTGATTAGTTAGTTAAATGGATGATATTTACAATGTACACAACTTAGGGTAGATAGATGCAAAGAATGCTGATGAGGGACTTACATTCTGCCAGTGTCTTATTTTTCTTGTTTTCTTAAGAAAATGTCCGCATACATTTGAAAATAATTTTTCTTTGTAATAATTAAATTAAAAAATTAACCAAAGCCGAAAAATTAAAGTTTAATGGATTTATTAATAAAAGAAATTATAAAAACAGGATAAATAATCAAATGGTTTCGTTAAAAATTGATATTGTAACGAGGGTGGTTCGTAATATTCTAGGAGTAAACATTCAATACATTCATGATTCTAAAATTTGCATTACCACATAGGGTAAGTACCTACAGAAAAATGGTTTAGATATTTTAAATATTACTGCAATGAAACAAAAGCATGTTTGAGTTAATAAAGCATAATGAAATTGGTTCATACTGTTTATATTTAAACTTTCTTTTATTTCATAGGTATGACAAAACTAGACCAAAGACATATAGCAAACTGTCTTAAAACATATGATATGAGACTAAACCAAATTTATTCAAGCACAACAGATAACAGACCAAATGTTGTTAAATTCGGACAAATTTTACAGGAACTGCAAGTGGAACAAATTGAAGAAACCAGTACAAAAAAAGCAAGTGATAATATTAATAAAATTGGCGAAAACGTCCAAAGAATTCTGACTATCAGTTGTAAGATGCACCCTAATATTCAATTAGCAGCTCATGATGTCATAAAAACATGGCAAGCGCCAATAGCTGATTGTAGACGAGCTGTTAAAGTAATTAGTCATTTGATACGCACTACCGGTGGTAGAATTCCTAATGCTAAAATCATAATTTAACCTAATGGATTTTATTGATTCACAATTCCACGACACACTTAATAGCCCCAGTATAAATTGGCATTTTGTTTCTGATTTTATTATGTCATTAACACCTCTATCTAAATGCACAAAGCAGTTGCAAAAAGAGCAGTAGGTCCTACGAGATTTTTACAGAGACTGGCTTAGCTGCAAATAAGAACTGGAAGATATCGCAACCACTATTGCATCTTTGCTATATCAAGCAATACCGAATATAAAGAAGCTTCTACTGAAGAACCATGCATTTGCTACGGCAATTATATATAATTATATATATATATATATATATATATATATATATATATATAAATAAATATATATATATATATATATATATATATATATATATATATATATATATATATATATATATATATATATATATATATATATATATATATATATATATATATATATATATACATTAAAAAATTTTACATTAACTGTTTGTAGTTTGTTGTTAAAAAAACGAACGACAGTAAAATACTGTTTTTCTGTGCGGTCAAAATTAACAGTTAATTTTTACGTTGTTGCAGTAAAAATGAAATACATGTTTAAAAAAGAAGTTTGTCAGTAGAAAAATATTGTTTACAAGCAAGATTTTTTTAAAAATATGTCTATTTTTTTAACAAAATATAAGTAAAACAGAAACATCAAAAACATTGAAATTTTTCTACGTAGGAAAGAATTCCATCAGATTTTCTTGCATATGAATACGAGAAGGATTTAAAGACGATGATAATTAGGATTTCACCCAAAAAAGCCAAAAACTTTAGGAAAACATTTATCTTTTTTTTCAAGAAAATCAAACGTTTAAAACAATTTTTAATTTTTTCGTAGGTTATTTGTTCTTGTTTGAATTACATTTTTCTGTTTTTGTAGATTAACTTCAGGAGGTAAAGATTAATGAAAATTTGGTTTAGCTTACTCTTTTCCTAGGTTTAACTAATTCATTAAAATAAATACAAAACCAGTTGTTACTAATGACTTGGAAGATTATATTTTGTTAGTTAAAATAAATGAAAAAACAGCAATTTTAACTATTCTGAAATGTTTTTTTTTGTGCGTTGGACTAAATGAAAATTATTTGTTTTTACATATTTAGTGAGTTGAAAAAATAACATTCAAAAACAATTAAAAAATTCATTTAATTTTAATGAAATGTAAGTTGACCGTTTTTTAAATGCAAAAGTAGTTGTAAAAAGTGATTTTTCATTTAAAAAAAATTGGCCGGACTACCGCTTCGAGGAGCCAATTTACACCCTTTGGGTTGAAACGCCAAGTTTTGCCAATTGCCCTTTTACAGACATACATTTCGGTAATGGCATTTGACGCCCTAGCCTGGATATTAAATTTTGAAAGGCTAGATAGATTTAGTGGAACTCCATTCAGTCTATGTAAACAAAAGAAAGGACACTCAGTCCGCTTTGTTTCCTCCAGTCCAGATTGCCCTGAGCGCTGTTTCCAACCTTTGTGACACCGTATCGGCGTGTATACCACACAATGCCACCGCCACATCACCCGCGTTGGCGACATTCCTAAGGAACATGGAGTTCCATAAGTAGTTTTTTAATTGCAACATTCTACAACAGCTACAGCAGCTTTTAAGAATATTTGTGCTAAACCTTTTACCTTATATTACGCATATTTTGAATATAGTTCTTACAAAATCTGAATTCCAAGAATATCCAAAGTGAGTCCCATTCCAAAATCAGATAACGATTTCGAATACATATTAATTCTTTCTTTGTTATCGAAAGTATTGGAAAAAATAATGAGTGGTCAAATTCGTGAATACTAAAAGAACTATAAACTCGTGATCAGAATGCAACCTGTTTTTGTTCAAATAAAAAGCTGTATTACGACTCTAACGGACGTGATAGAAAATATTAGAGCCAACCTTTACAAGATTATGGTCTTGTACCTTGTACTACTTCTTCATACTAAGGCCTTTCGGTTGACCATAATATCATAATAATATCTGACGGCCCGGTCTTAGGTTGTTTTTCTTAAGGGCAATTAACTTCAGCAGAGGGGTACCACAGGGATCTATTATTATTTTGCGTATATGTCAATGACCTACCAGACATAATTAAACACTGTAAGATACAAATGTTATAACGACACGTTTTCCTATGGTTGCTAGGATAGCTGCAGCTAAGTCCAGGATCGTTGCAATTTTGATTTATCGTCCTAAGACGAAGACAAAATGAAACAATTCTTGTTCTGAAAACGTTATAAAACTTCAAGTTACGTTTTATTCCTTTATTTCTTAAGACTATAGCGTCGGCTAATCAACGGTCGGGAACGAAGCTACAAATGGCAGCAGCGGTTGGAGTATGCGAGCTGCGGTAAAACAGTCAGCGACAACAACGGAATTCAGCCGTTTAACCAAAACAAACGGGCCCAACGCGCAGTTCCGCTAATAGTTAGCGTGGCGTAGTTAATGATCGGGGAAGAGGGCGACACTACCGGGCGGCAACGACACGGGTAGCGGCCAAGCAGGCAGCGCCTATAGCGCAGGTCCTGTGACTTTTAAACAGGCGGCGCAAACAGCGATGGCGTGGATAGCGCTCAGACAGGCGGCGCACGCAGCAATGAATTAGGCAGCGTTCAAACAGCGGAGCAAAAGAGCGATGGCGCAGGTAGCGCTCAAACAGGCGGCGCACGCAGCGATGACGTAGGCAGCGTTCAAACAGCGGAGCAAAAGAGCGATGGCGCAGGTAGCGCTCAAATGGCAATGGCGCTGGTAGCGTTCAAACAGCGATGGTGCAGGAAGCGCTCGAACAAGCAGCGACGTTGCCGGGCGACAACGGCACGGTCAGCGGCGCAGACAGAGATGGCGCAGGTAGGGCTCCAACAGCGTCGGCGCATGTAGCGCTTAAACAGTGGTGGCGCAGGTAGCGCTCGAACAAGCAGCGATGCAGCCGGGCGACAATGGCACGGGCAGCGGCAAAAAGCGGCGCAGACAGCGATGGCGCAGGTGCTGTGACGCTTAAGCAGGCGGCGCAAACAGCGATGGCGTGGATAGCGCTCAGCCAGGAGCCCACGCAGCGATGATGTAGGCAGCGTTCAAACAGCGGAGCAAAAGGGCGATGGCGCAGGTAGCGCTCAAACGGCAATGGCGCTGGTCGCGCTCAAACAAGCAGCATCCCTGCCAGGCGACAATGGCACGGGCAGCGTCCAAACAGCGGCGCAAACAGCGAAGGCGCAGGTAGGGCTCCAACAGGAATGGCGCAGATAGCGCTTAAACGGCAATGGCGCTGGCAGCGGCAAAACAGCGATGGCGCAACGACGTATAAAAAACGCGGTACTTGGGTGGGGCGCAACAATTGCTGGGGCCGTGTGGAGTAGTACTGGGGAATTTACAATTCCCCACCAGCACTAGCCACAGGCTTGTGCCAACACCAGTAGAAGTTTAACTTCTGAAGGGTGTTAAGAATCTTCGCCTTGAGCTTTCTTATAAGCACTTGTTGCTCAAAGAAATGGGAAGATTACTTAGATATTTTTGAACTAACTTTCTTACAGGCACATAAACCTGAAGAATTTTTCTTTTGTGGATGACCTCTCAAGCACTTGAACCTGGAGGTAATTATTATTTTTTGTTTGGCGCAACAACAGCACTTGAACCGTGTTGCTTTCTCTTAATTAAAAAAGAAAGTCCGTTTTCTTCAGTTTTAAAATAAGAGTTGTTTTATTTTCAATTTTCTTGGTCTTATATACTAGTTTTATCAAAGAAATATGATTAAATTGCATATTTCTTGTAGCAACAAAACAAATAACAAACATAAACAAATTTGCATTAATAAACAAATTTGCATTAATAAAAAGTATATTAATATAGGGCAAGTGTGTCATATTAAATTACAATAGTAAAAATAAATTGTAATAACAAATGTGTGAATTTAGGACAAGTATTAAATTACAATTGTAGGAAGTAAAACGTTAAAATAATTTGCAATTAAAGTGTATTAATTTAGGCCAAGTGTGCTAGTTTATTGAACTTAAATAATTTGATGAATAATGAAAATGATTAATTTAGGCCAATTGTGCTAAAGTTTATTAAACTTAAATAATTTAATAAATAATAAAAAATGTGTTTATTTAGGTTGAAGTTTATTAAACTTAATTTAATAATAAATAATGCTCGTGCATTAACATCCTCCCCCCGTTGAGTGCAGCTCAAAATATTTCTTGCTGTAGGGCTATTGTTGAGGATTGTGTTGGTTGTTATATGTGAACAGTGAAGTCTGAGTCGAGTTGTTGTTTGCGAGGTGCTGGAGTTGGAGTTGACCGTTGTTTGCACTTTCGTTTTACTAGTAAATATATGACAATGCTAAAGGCAACTATTAAGGATGTATACCCAACTGTCATGTGATGATAGTTGTGAGCTTCAAGTTTGTTTGGGAGTCTTAATATTTCTTGTGCTGCTAATGATTTTTGTAGAGCTGTTAAATTTTTTACTTGGGATATATATTGATTCGCATCTTCTTTTGGTAACAATGGTTTAATGCGTTCTTCGTGTCGTTGTTGGGTGAGTTCCCAGAAGCTGGTATATGATTTTTCGATCTTACTGGATATTAGCTGTTGTCCTCGCAACGTCGTGAATTTATATTTAAGAGTGCACTCTGGTTCTAATATAAGCAAGCCAGATCCTTCAAGTGTGAATTGTGTTATTTCGGTTTTACATAGTGCTGTTGCCTGGGACGGTCTTGTAACTGAATATATCCATTTGTTTTGATCATGAAGGGAAATCCAGACTTCTTTATCTTTCATTTGCTGTACTGGGCAGTCTGATTGGGTGTTGTTATGAAATAAATTAAGTTCGCAGGCACATGTTGATGAGCCATCCTGATGCCTTATTTGGCCTTTAGGGCACAGATACATATCTTTTGTTATGAGTGAACATAAGCTGAGGTCAGATTTGCTAATGGTAAAGTATTGCTTGAGAGCAGTGTTGATGATCAAAAGTGGTGCACATGGGCGTATTGCTACTAATGTGTCATTGATCCACGTTGGCACTGGAATAACGTTAAATATTTTATATCGTTCACGTTGAACTAGTGGTAATGTAATACTGAAAACTACTATGTTGTTAGTGAGCCCTCCTTTAACCTTCATAAGCTTGTATAGCTGTAACGTGTTTTCCTGGCTTACAGGCAGTTCCAGTGATTCGCTGAGATGCATTTTGATTTTCCTTACTTCTTGCTGTAATTGATGAGGAGTCAAAAGCAGTGGGCTTATTAAGCCATGGTGAGTGTTTGTTAAAATATCAAGTATTGATAATTGTGTCTGTTGAAGCTTCGCTGCTGTAATTGTTAGTTGTATGCACAACGACAGAAAAATACGGTAAATCTTTTCTTGCTGGCGTTCGTCGTTTATCATATTGCGTACCTGTACAATTTGGAAATCAATTTGATCGAATTTTTTCTTTATTGATTCTTGATCTAATCTCATTATGTTTATTGTAGCGTCAATGATTGAGGTTTGATTTTTTAAGAGGGCGAGAAGATGTTCTTCGTTTTCTTTAACTTGAGAAATTGTACCAGCCATATCTTTGGCGTATTCGGAGTCCAATACACCAAAAAGTGAATGGGCGATATTTCCAACTAGATCTATTGCTGCTCTCTTTTTAATCCGCCCAGACAACAGAGTGCTGTCTAATTTTAATTCAGCTTCTGTGTGTTCAAAATGCTTGACCTGGCTTGTGCATGTAGTTTTGTCCTGCATTTGCTTGCATAGATCGTTTAAGGTTTGTGTTCCTTGCGAAAAAATTGCCTCTTCAGTCCAAAATTCTTTTAAGTCGTAGTAAACCAATAATTGCCATTCTGTAGTTGAAATTTTGGCGGATCCAATTCCTTCAAAATGAATGCCCAGACGATTTTCGAACTTTTGGTTATGTATTTGTGCCCCTAATACTAGTGGCATTAATATGATCGCCATCATAGTAGTGAATATGTTTTGGCTCATCGATATTCTTCTCCGTTTTTTATTACCTTCAGGTTTTTCGTTCTGATGAATGCTTGTGTCAATCAAGTCGTCTTGTTGAGGGATTTCATCATCTTCAGAATTATTAATTGGTAATAGTGCCAGCCTAGAAATTGGTCTTCTGCAAACTCCTTTTGATGTCTTGACATCAACTACTCGAATGAAGCCATCATCGCCCTTATGTGTTTTTAGAATTCTTCCTAGAGGCCACTGTAAAGGAATTGTGTTGTCCTCCTTTATTATTACCATTTCTCCCGATTTAATGTTATCCTGTTGTTTGTTCCATTTGTGTCTGTGTTGGAGTTCTGATAGATACTCTTTTGACCAACGCCTCCAAAATTCTGACTTTAAGTGTGTAACTAACTTCCATCTGGTGAGAAGATTCTTTTGGTTTTCGGTGGCTGCTACGTCAATTTGGGAGTTGAGTGGTGCTCCTATGAGAAAATGGCCAGGGGTTAATGCCGCCAAATCGTTCGGATTATCTGACATCGGACTTATGGGTCGGGAATTCAGAATTCCTTCAATTTCTATGACCACTGTGTCAAGCTCCTCATATGTTAGTGATGCTGTTGATACGCTTCGTACAAGGAGATGTTTGGCCGATTTTACTGCCGCCTCCCATAAGCCTCCGAAATGAGGTGCCCTTGGAGGTATAAAATGAAACATGATGCCTCGAGCTGTACATTCTTTATCTATTTTTTCGCTAGCTGAATCTCCGTAGACTGCTTCTGACAATTCTGCCAGTTGATTTTTGGCCCCAACAAAGTTGGTAGCATTGTCACAGTATAAGTTTTTGCAATGGCCTCTTCGGCTTATGAATCTTTTTAATGCTCCTATGAATGCATCTGTTGTTAAACTGCTAACTACTTCTAGATGCACTGCTTTAGTAGCAAAACAGCAGAATACTGCGATGTAGGCCTTCTGAGGTCTTTTTCCTCTGATCTTATAGTGGACCCAAAACGGACCGCAAAAATCAACTCCAGAATTAATGAAGGGTCGAGCTGGAACGATTCTTGTAGACGGCAGATTTCCCATAATTTGAGTAAGAAGTTTTGGTTTAGCTCTAGCGCATTTTATACAATGCTGGATGATTGATCGGGCCATTGACTTTCCCTTGATTGGCCAGTATTTTTGTCTTGTGTGTGATAAGAGTGCCTGAGGACCACAATGACGGTTTTCCTCATGCACCATCTGCATCAGCAATTTGGATATCGGGTCATTATAAGGTATAAGCATTGGATGTTTAGCGTCATATGGAAGCTCTGATGCTTCTAATCTTCCTCCGACTCTGATGATGCCGTTTAAGTCCAAAAATGGGGCAAGGTTATTATATGGGCTATTTTTGCTTACTTGCTTGTACCTTGTCAGGTGTTTAAGTTCTTCGTCAAAATCTGAGTGTTGCATTGCCCTTACAATCAAAGTAAGAGCTTGTTCTAGTTCTGAAACTGATAATGATAGCTTGGATTGTTGATTGCTCCTTCTTGTATTGTTGATGAATCTCACAATGTAGCCAACTACTCGTTGTAGAGTTTTGAATGAGCCATTATGTTTAATGTTGTAGATCACACTATCTGCAGAATCACTCGCTGTTGATGCTGCTGCTACCCTTTTTCGCTCTATATCAACATTCTGATCCATGATATTTGTTTTGGAGACTTCTTTTGGCCATATCTCTTGTTGTCCATGTAGAAATATGGGTCCGTAGAACCACAAATTGTTTGATGCGAGTTTTCTTGGAGAGATGCCACGCGACAGGATATCTGCAGGATTGTCTTTTGAGCTGACATGTCGCCACTGTTCTGTTATTGACAATTCTTGTATTGCAGCTATTCTGTTAGCCACAAATGTTTGGTATGATGATGCTTGGGAATTGATCCAGGCCAAAACGATCTTTGAATCTGTCCATAAATAAGTAGGAACATCCTTGTATTTTAAGTCTTTCTTTACTCTTGATGTGAGCTGAGCGCTTAAAAGTGCTGCACAAAGTTCGAGACGAGGTAAAGTTTGACGCTTTAAAGGTGCTACTCGGGACTTTGAGCATAATAGTCTCACGATAATCTGCTTATTCTTTGTCGTTGATCTGATATAGACTGCTGCGCCATATGCCTTTTCTGATGCGTCTGCAAAGGCATGAATTTGTATGTTGGATGTCACATGTCCTTCGAAGATATGTCGCGTGATTCTTAGGTCTTTTATGTGTTCTAACTCTTGTCTGAATGTAACCCAAGTTGCATGAAGATTTTCTGGCAGTGCCTCATCCCAGTCTAACTTTTTCTGCCAAAGTTCTTGGATGAATATTTTGGCGGTAACTACAATCGGTGACAGTAGTCCCAGAGGATCGAACAAACTGGCTAAATCTGAGCTAACTGTGCGTTTTGTGACGTGGTTAATCTCCCTTAGACATACTTTTACACATAGTTTGTCATGTTGTGGCATCCATGTTAAGCCCAAAGTTTTCACGATATGGTTGTTCTCACCATCAAAGTCAAAATTAACTTCTTGTTGGTTTTCGGCGAGGTTTTGAAGTAGTTTTGGATGATTTGCTGCCCATTTTTGTAATTCAAGACCATGCTGATGCAATATGTATTGAAGTTCTGACTGAATTGCTAGAACAGTGTGCAAGTCATCCCCCCCGCCAATACCGTCATCTACATAGAAGTTTTCGAGTAAAAATTGAGCTCCATGTGGGTATCGTATCATGTTTGTCTTAGCAATTTGTTCTAAGCATTTTGTAGCTAGATAAGGTGCAGATCTCGTTCCATATGTGACTGTATTTAGTTTATAATACTTTATTGGCTTAGTGGGATTTTCTCTCCAGATAATTATTTGAAAGTTTCTATCATCTGGGTGCATTACTATTTGCCGGTACATTTTTTTTATGTCGGTTATGAAGACAAATCGTGGACACCGAAAGCGTAGTAGAATAGAAAACAATTCACTTTGTACTATGGGTCCTGTATACATTATGTCGTTCAATGAAGCTCCGTTAGTCGTTTTAGTTGAGGCATCAAAAACTACTCGTAATTTTGTTGTTAAACTATCAGGTCTAAGTACACAGTGGTGAGGAATGAAGTAATTTGGTGTTTGTATAGAGTTTACATCTATTTCGGCCATATGCCCCAATGCTTCGTATTCTTTCATGAAATCTATATATTGGGTTTTGATTTCTGGAGCCTTTGATAATCGCCTTTCTAATGATAGAAATCTGCTGAAGGCTACTCCATGGGATTCGCCAAGAGTGTTTGAGCTAGTGCAGAATGGAATTTTGACCACAAATCTTCCATTTTTGTCAATGGTGTGAGTTTGTAAAAAATGGTTTTCACATTGTCTTTCAGCCACCGAAAGGCATCTGTCAGATGTGCTGATAGTTTCCAGTTCCCAGAGCCGAGCAATAGCATTTTCCAAATTAACTTCGTCATCAGTACATATTCCGCATGCTGCACTTGATAATTCATGTCCTCCAATTCTCCCAGAAATTACCCAGCCAAGTAGAGTGTTATTTAAAATGGGCAAATCGTAACCTAGTTGAATCTGCCCACTTGACAGTAGCTGATGATGAAATTCTGCCCCAAGTAGAACATCTATTTTGTCAGGACGATTGAATTGTGGGTCTGCTAGCATAATGTTCTTTGGAATTGGCCAATGATCTATATTGATAACTTGTGATGGTTGAGGTGAAATTATGTGCGGAAGGACCGCTGCTTCAAGCCGTGCGGTATAATTATTGATTCTTGAATGTATTGCTACGTTGACTCGGCGTGTTACCCTAGTGTCACTAGAAGCGATGCCGCTAATGGAGATTGATGTTGGTTTAGTTGAAATATTGAGACGTTTTACTAGACGTTCGCTGACAAAGTTCAGTTGGGATCCTGAATCGAGAAGTGCTCTGCATTGTATCTCCTTGTCATTAGCTCGTATCTTTATCATTGCTGTGCTCAGAAGTACATAGCTGGATCTTTTGGATTGGTTGTACGTTGTAAGTGATATAGCGTTTTGATTTCCAGATGATGGGTGATCACCTTGCAGATCTTTGTTGTTTGAAATGTTTGTTGCTGCGTTATTGCCTTGATTTGAGCTCTCCAAGTGCAGCAATGTGTTATGCTTTTTGCTGCATTCTTTGCAACCCCTGGACATACAGGCTTTAGAATTGTGACCAGGTTTTAAACAATTCACACAGTATCTGTGTTTTTGAATAAATTGTAGTCTCGCTGATTTCGACAACTGAAGAAATTTGGTACATGTGAATAACGGATGATTTCCATTTTTGCACACAATGCATGAATTGTTAAATTGCTTTGTGATGATGGAAGTACACACCCTTGATTTTGAATGCGGTGATTTTTCAGAAAACGCTTCCATTGATTGGAAATTCCTTTCTAAGAATTCCAGGAACTCTGTGATAGTCGGAACCTCTCGAGGGTTCTTCAGTGTTTGCTCGTACCGGAGACGCGTTGCTTGGTCCAACTTCTTGAGGAGTAGGTAGCATAATATTGGATCCCATGATTTCGTATCCACCTGAAGATTTTGAAGCGCTAAAAGACACTCCTTAGTTCTGTCATGGAGCGACTTGTAGTTGTCAGTACAGCCTTTAATTGGGGTGTCTATTAGCTCTTGCACAAGCTTGTTGACCAATAATCTTTTGTTGTTATATCGGTCCACCACCATGGTCCATGCAGCGTCAAAATTTTCTTCAGTGACAGCGAAGTGCTTTATCAAATTTGCTGCTTCTCCTGTTAACTGTGTTTTTAAATACCACATTTTTTGAATTTTAGGCATTGATCGCCTTATCACTAGAGATAAGAATATGTCATAGAATTCTTGCCACTTGAGGTGATTTCCATCGAATTTCGGTAGTGCGACTTTTGGCATAGGCAAGGACTCTGAATCAGTTAAATTATGCTGGGATTGTTCAATTGCGCCTACTGTATTGATTACCTTTCGAAGTTTAGTCTCGAGTTGTATAAATCGCACGGAGTCGTACCCTAGTTGCTCTGGGTTGTCAAAGAGCTCAAATATTTGGAAATGTATGGCTTCGATGTCTTGCCATTTGTTTAATGCTATGTTTTGGTTCTGATGAGTATATTCGTCATCAAGTAACCGTTCTAAAGAAGACATCATTACCGCTTGTCGACGTTTGAGCTTTATAAACTCATTAGTCTCAGCTGCTAACACATCACAGCCCTCTTTTGGCGGAATTTTGTGTGAAGTTGACTTTACCTTCATTATAGATTTTTCGAAGATGTCCTTATATTGCTCGACAACCTTCTGTATTGCGGAATAATAATCTTCCGTGAAGTAGCGGTGATCTAGAGGTTTGTCGTCACTTAGCCGAATCAGGTTGTCATTTGTCTCGAACGCCATCCATTCTTCGTCTAGTCTACGCAATCTCTCTTGAAAATAGCTCACCGACTCCTTTCTGGCTTGGGAATCTTTCTTGAAGTTTCTAATAATTGCTTCGATGTTCTCCCCAAGCACCTTTTGCCTTTGAGTTAATTCTTCGAATGACACCATTGTGGATGATATTTAGCTGGCGATCACTGCTGCTAGTATTTCCACTCGAATAATGTGTTGCTCAACTGTTGATATGCAGAATACTGCGGGCTCAACGTATTTAGACGTCCTGCTCTTGTAACAGGATCACGTCGGGGTCACCAAAATGTTAAGAATCTTCGCCTTGAGCTTTCTTATAAGCACTTGTTGCTCAAAGAAATGGGAAGATTACTTAGATATTTTTGAACTAACTTTCTTACAGGCACATAAACCTGAAGAATTTTTCTTTTGTGGATGACCTCTCAAGCACTTGAACCTGGAGGTAATTATTATTTTTTGTTTGGCGCAACAACAGCACTTGAACCGTGTTGCTTTCTCTTAATTAAAAAAGAAAGTCCGTTTTCTTCAGTTTTAAAATAAGAGTTGTTTTATTTTCAATTTTCTTGGTCTTATATACTAGTTTTATCAAAGAAATATGATTAAATTGCATATTTCTTGTAGCAACAAAACAAATAACAAACATAAACAAATTTGCATTAATAAACAAATTTGCATTAATAAAAAGTATATTAATATAGGGCAAGTGTGTCATATTAAATTACAATAGTAAAAATAAATTGTAATAACAAATGTGTGAATTTAGGACAAGTATTAAATTACAATTGTAGGAAGTAAAACGTTAAAATAATTTGCAATTAAAGTGTATTAATTTAGGCCAAGTGTGCTAGTTTATTGAACTTAAATAATTTGATGAATAATGAAAATGATTAATTTAGGCCAATTGTGCTAAAGTTTATTAAACTTAAATAATTTAATAAATGATAAAAAATGTGTTTATTTAGGTTGAAGTTTATTAAACTTAATTTAATAATAAATAATGCTCGTGCATTAACAAAGGCTGTTTTTACCAAACAATTTCAGTCGTTCTGTCGATAAGAAATATATTGGGGAATTTGCAATTCCTCACCAACTGATCTCTTACCTGCAGGCGAGCTGCTTGCTAACTGACTCGTTTTTGAAAATGTTCGGCCTTTTATACTTTTAATAATAATTTATAACTTAAAACATACTTCTTGTTTAGTTCAGAACAAAAATAATAAGCATAAAAAATAATAATAAAAGAAAAATTAATGTAAAAGTTCATATTGTGTAGGGGAAAACGAGGGCACGACTTTCGCCGTTACACTGTCTCTCCTCGTTACCATCGGAAGCTCGGTCTTCATGGAATCCGCAGGATGCGCAATTTGCCACTGCGTCCAATTAGAATTTGGAACTCTGTCCTTCCCACGTGCGCACTTGTCGGCGTTGCTGCGCGGGCTTACGGGTTTCCATTAGCTTTTTAATTTCCTCCTGTAGCCCACCCGGCACCTCAGCTAGGGAGATCTCGGTTGATTTTTTTGTCAGGTCCGAGCTAGCTGGTTCATCGGGTGGTAATACGATTTCCTTTGGGGTGGTGTTCACAATCTCCGGAGCCATAGTTCGGACCGCTGCCCATTTGGGTGAGTGTGGTAAAGTACCGGGTGAGTTAGTGGTAGAGATAGCATCGGTTGTTGCTATGGAGGTGGTGGTGGAGCTTGTTGGTTCCGGCGACATCGGTGGCAAATGAAGGGTCGTAAACGACCAACCCCTACCAGGCGTAAGCGAGATTCTGCCCTCTGTTGCCGGGATTGCGGATACCTCCGTGTTGACGTCAGTGACTTTTTTTTTCGGTGTTGTTAGCAGATTCGTCGAGGTTGGGACCGTCTCTTCTGGAGTCGAGCGCCAAATTATGGCTGCGGGAGTCGTCGTTGCTGGTACCAGCAATTTGACCGTCATGGAGCGCTCGTAGCACTGCATGCCCCACTGTTGGTATTGCCGATCTTGGATTTCCCAGGTTGCGTATCCTCTCCGACTTGGTGGTGTCGGAGGTCTGAAATTTTCGTTTTCCCAATCCAATGACGATGGGGAGCGTGGCGGTAGGGGAGACGGTGGGGTCGGTGGTCGAAGAGCTAATGTGCGGTCTTCAAACCCAAAAAAAGTTCTTCGAATCTCTTCCAATATAAGATCTGCGGACGGCCCTAAGTCCTCCATTGCGGTTAAGGTGCAGGGCTGTGGCCACTCAGGGGCTGGCGGAGCTTCATCTTCGTCGGCGGCCTGTGGCCACTCAGGGGCTGGTGGAACTTCGTCTTCGTCGCCGGTGTGGATTTGGGAGTAGCGGGGTTTTGCGACTTGTCCTGGTGGGTCATGCGGTGACACGTATCATGCTTTGGCAAGAGGTTGACTTGAGTTGCCGGCTGTTGGTGGTGATGGCTAGCCGGGACCCTTGTGCTTGGCCTACGAGGTTGTTTGGTGGGTGGGACTTGGCTTCCCTGACTGGTTCTAGGTACTGCATCATCTTCAATGAATATGGTTCTCCTAATTTTGGCTTTTTCCCGGACCATACTTTCTCGGAACTTGGCTCGTGACTTCTCAAATTTGTTTTGTTGCGTACTCATCCTTCTTTGTGAGTGGTTCGGAAACAGGGAAAAGTTAATCTTGGCCTTCCCAATGCGTCTACCAGTGTCCTGAGGTGTATATCGCTCTGGACTTGGTTTACATCTGGCCACCAATCCCGCACAACTGAACGTGACCTTGAGTGCTTGCAGCCCCTCCAATCCCAGAATTAGGTCCTCCATGGCTTCCTGCATAACCAGAAAATGGCAGAGCACGCTTTTGGTACCTAGGGCGACTGTAAGGCGAATCGTCTCCGTAATAAGTTTTTTCGTACCATCTGCCAGAAACACTTCAATGTTTGCGGGCATTCGCTTTGGTGGGGTTGCGAAACGGTGAATTTGAGTCGGCGAAATGAAATTTTTGGTGGCTCCTGTGTCGATGATGGCTGGAATTAATTGCCTTTCTATGCGCACCATTGCCTTTAATTTTTCTGGCTCCCACACTAGCCACGTCTGCCCCTTGCCTATATCGGCAGATTTCTGGCCGATGGTGGGTCCACTTCTCCGATTCCTCCCACGCACCATGCGGTGGTGGGTCCCACTATGTTGTTGTGAGGAGGACAGGATACATTCCAGATCGCCGGCTAGCTGGGTCAACTCACTTAGCGTGGTAAAGTCCTTTCGCCGAATGTACCATTTGTAGTCGGGTTGAGTGTTCTGGAAAATTCTCTCGAGTTTCTGTTGATCGGACAAGTTGGTTGATCGCATTAAATTTTGAATTGCCAAAAGTTAATCTTTAAAAGATTCCCGCGGCCGTTGGGTCCGCTTGCGGACTTCGTCCTCCAGTTGTTCAAAGTATCGAGGAGGGAGGAAAAACCCATAAAAGTCTTCCTTAAACTGCACCCACTGTACACAATGACGGTTATTGTTCCGATTCCAAATCAGGGCACGTTCTCGCAGTAATTCAGGGATTACTTGTGGCAGCATGTTCACATCTACATCATACATTCCGGCGAGCTCCTCAATACGCTCGATGAACTCCAGTGTATTTTAAGCCCCATTTTCGCACCACCTCGATGGCACCGATATGAGAATTATTAGGTATCGCGCTTGATGGAGTGGGGAGGGTCGTTCGTACATTGGGCTGGGTGTTTTCCTCGATTAGTTTCGTGGTACATGCATGTTCTTCCTCTGCTTTGAGTGGGAGATGTCTGTTGGCTATGTGCGGTATCTGTGATCGAAGGAAGCTTTAGGGCAGCCTCGTGTTTCCCTTGCAACGTCAAAAGCTCCTTCATTTCGTCTTCGTAGTGTTCTGTTGCTAAGAATTTAGCAAAACGTTTCCGCATGTCTTCCACATTGCCGGCATAGTCCTGCTAGTATTGGCTAAGGTATTTTACCAGTTCCTCCCGCTTCCGGGAGTAGGCCCAGGAAGTTCGTAACATGTTAGCAATCTCGATGAAGGGTTACAAAATTATTGTAATTGTAGTGGTTGTTTTATTTTCGTTTTCTTTTATAGATGTATATAGACACAAGTAGGGTCCCTGCTCGGGCGCCAATGTAACGACACGTTCTCCGCTGGTTGCTGGGATAGCTGCAGCGGATTCCAGGGTCGTTGCAATTTTGATTTATCGTTCTAAGACGAAGAAAAAATGAAACAATTCTTGTTCTGAAAACGTTATAAAACTTCAAATTACGTTTTATTTCTTTATTTCTTAAGGCTATAGCGTCGGATAATCAACGGTCGGGAACGAAGCTACAAATGGCAGCAGCGGTTGGAGTATGCGAGCTGCGGTAAAACAGTCAGCGACAACAACGGAATTCAGCCGTTTAACCAAAACAAACGGGCCCAACGCGCAGTTCCGCTAATAGTTAGCGTGGCGTAGTTGATGATCGGGGAAGAGGGCGACACTACCGGGCGGCAACGGCATGGGTAGCTGCCAAACAGGCAGCGCCGATAGCGCAGGTGCTCTGACGTTTAAACAGGCGGCGCAAACAGCGATGGCGTGGAAAGCGCTCAGACAGGCGGCGTACGCAGCAATGACGTAGGCAGCTTTCAAACAGCGGAGCAAAAGAGCGATGGCGCAGGTAGCGCTCAAACAGACGGCGCACGCGGCGATGACGTAGGCAGCGTTTAAACAGCGAAGCAAAAGATCGATGGCGCATGTAGCGCTCAAACAAGCGGCGCACGCAGCGATGACGTAGGCAGCGTTCACACAGCGGAGCAAAAGAGCGATGGCGCAGGTAGCGCTAAAACGGCAATGGCGCTGGTAGCGTTCAAACAGCGATGGTGCAGGAAGCGCTCAAACAACCACCGACGTTGCCGGGCGACAACGGCACGGTCAGCGGCGCAGACAGAGATGGCGCAGGTAGGGCTCCAGCAGCGATGGCGCAGGTAGCGCTTAAACAGCGGTGGCGCAGGTAGCGCTCGTACAAGCAGCGATGCTGCCGGGCGACAATGGCACGCGCAGCGGCGCAGACAGCGATGGCGTGGATAGCGCTCAGCCAGGCGGCGCACGCAGCGATGCCGTAGGCAGCGTTCAAACAGCGGAGCGAAAGGGCGATGGCGCAGGTAGCGCTCAAACGGCAATGGCGCTGGTCGCGCTCAAACAAGCAGCGTCCCTGCCAGGCGACAATGGCACGGGCAGCGTCCAAACAGCGGCGCAGGTAGGGCTCCAACAGCGATGGCGCAGATAGCGCTTAAACGGCAATGGCGCTGGCAGCGGCAAAACAGCGATGGTGCAACGACGTTAAAAAAACGCGGTACTTGGGTGGGTCGCAACAATTGCTGGGGCCACTCGACCGTGTGGAGTAGTACTGGGGAATTTACAATTCCTCACCAGCACTAGCCACAGGCTTGTGCCCAAACCAGTAAAAGTTTAACTTCTGAAGGGTGTTTTTACCAAACAATTTCAGTCGTTCTGTCGATAAGAAATATATTGGGGAATTTGCAATTCCTCACCAACTGATCTCTTACCTGCAGGCGAGCTGCTTGCTAACTGACCCGTTTTTGAAAATGTTCGGCCTTTTATACTTGTGCGCGGGCACACACACTCGCACACACACACACAAACGATTGTTTGTTTTCGTTGTTTGACAGCCATCAGCGGTGTATTTACTTGTAGGTAGCAGCTGACTGTTTGGTTGGTTTGTTTGTGCTTGACTCCTAGGTGGCGCTAAATTTGCCCGACCGTTAATTTAAATTTACTTAAAATTAAAATACTTCAACTTAGCCAAATAATTCAATTTTAATAATAATTTATAACTTAAAACATACTTCTAGTTTAGTTCAGAACAAAAATAATAAGCATAAAAAAAATAATAATAAAAGAAAAATTAATATAAAAATTCATATTGTGTAGGGGAAAATGAGGGCACGACTTTCGCCGTTACAATGTATGCCGATGATGTTTAAACTTACAAGAATACTGCAATGTGCGATATATGTTCCTGTGAAAATAATATAAATCATTATTTATTCAACGAATAATGGACTAAAGATCAATCTATCAAAATCCAATTGCGTTTTATAAAAAAATCTGGGTCATCAGTAAAAGGGGATATAGAAATAAAAATAGACAATTCATCAATCGAGTTTGAAAATTCCTCAAAAAAGGGCGTTGTATTTAACAACAAGCTAACTTGGTCGAACCATATAAACTATCTTGTTTGCAGAGTATATGGTATGTTAAAAAATCTGTGGGCAGTCAAGTGTTCGACACCTTTCAGTATACGTATGCTGCTTGCAAAAACATACATTACACTAGTCCTTCTCTATGGCTGTGAAATTTACGCTAAATGTAACAGCTTTTCGTTTTCTACAACAGTTTCGCAACAATATCAACATTCAAGGACGCCGTGAATCAATATTTAGTTTTTCGTACCAGATTTATAAGACGAATTTTACAAATCTTCTTAAGCTTAGGTGATTGACACTTTTGCACAAAATAATTAATAATAAACAAACAGACTATCTTTTTGACAAAATAAATATTTCCAGATCTGCAAGAGGAAAGAGATAAATTCAACAAGAACATAGAACTATTCTAGCACAAAGACAATTTTTCATATACATATTGCACCAGCCTTTGAAATATTCTTTCTGATCATAATCAAACTATAAGCGAAGCAAATAAGTTTAAAGTTGAGTTACTGAAACACTTTAGTTAGATACTTACTAGTATTTTTATATACCCTTTTTATGTATTTCTTTCTAATTTTTTTAAATTGTTTAATTAGTTATTTTCAATTGTTATTTACATTATATATGCTTTTTGCTTAGTGTTTACTATCTCTCGTAAGCACTGTAACTTATAACAAAAACGATACTAAAACAAAACTACTTTAGATTTAACAATAACTTTTATAAATTACCTGATGGACTCGGCATGGGAAACCCGACATCCGCAATTTTTACAGAGATATTTATGCAACATTAAGAACAACTACACTTTAAAACCCTAATGGAAAAACATAAAATAACTCATTATTACAGATACGTAGACGACATAATATGCATCCTAGAAAGGGACAATGCAGAAGAAATTCTAACGGCTTTAAAGACAATACATAACAAAATCACATACACAATTAAAAAAGAGAAAGACGGAACTTTACATTATCTTGACATAACAATAACACGAGGAATTGACTCATTAAGCTTTGACATATACAGAAAACCAACCACAACAGACATAACTATGCACAGTTCCTCAAACCATCCCACCCAAAATAAACTCGCAGCATTTAGACATATGATTCACAGACTTAAGACAGTCCGATAAATTTAACACCAGCGGAGTATACAGAATTATTTGCACATGCAACCATACATACATAGGACAAACAGATTCACAGAACACATACGATCATATAAACGGAAAAGAGAAGACTCTAACTTCGCAATACACCTTAACACAGATGAACACGAGCCAAGGGAAATAGATGAATGTATGACGTTAATACATCCTAGTAAAAAAGGACGAAGACTGGACATTCTTGAAAACATGGAAATATATAAAACACGAATGTTTAACGGAGACATTATTAACGAACAGGTAAAAACCACCTCCGACACAATTTTTACACCACTAAAACTATTAAAACAAACTTACAAACGCAAAAAACCCACAGATGGTCACACTTACCTACCCAATAATAAAAGACTGAAATATTAAAATTATATACCTTAAATAAACATTACAGATATCAGGCAATCTACCTGCATAATACCATTTTTAAATAGACACCATCCTAACTGACAAAACTACCTGAACCCACCACTATCTATGCAACAAACACCTTTTACTATCTAACCAGTACTAATCAAACCGCGGCTTGAAAATGATGTCTTTACATCGAAAGCGCTCGCCAATCGTACCATATAAACAGCCAGTGACGACGTTCTTCACCGAAAGGTATGACAACAGTAAACAAATAACAGTTCAAAAGATAGGGCCATATAGGTCAAATTACATCAATTATGGGAACACCCTTCGTTTATAAATTCAAACTCGTTTTTTAGCCGAACAGTTCATATGTGAAATAAACTCCCTACAAAGATCTTTCCTGCCACTTTCAATTTGCAAAAATTAAAATCAAATGTTCACAAGCACTACTCCCTCTATCCCCCATCCCACAACCTAATTTCCTAGTTCTGGCACAATGCACTACATAAGTAGGGGTCATCCCCTGAGTGCTGGTCCTAATTGAAAAAAAAAAATTCAAATTGTATACCTGTTGCTGTAGAAGATATAGCGATCGAGCCTTATGAGTAGGCCATACTAGATTGCTTCCAACTATTATATGATGTTGTTTCGAAGATGTTTTATTTAAGTCATAAAAAAAGCAATAATAATTATCACCAAGAAAGTTAAAAGAAATGTTCTATTATATCTGTTTATAAAGCCATCATTTTCTACAAAAGCTCTTGATCACAAAAAACAAACCAACAACTAACACAAAGTGATAAATACATACAACACACAACCATACAAACACCAACATTACATAACAACTAAACAAAAAATGACTACACAGCATGTATAATAAATGCGTAATAAAGAAATATTTCACTGCATAGCAGAAGGAGGAAGTTCTAGTATATTTAAAAACCCCTTAACATTAGGTTTATAAAAGCAACAGCCATACAGGCTAATTCATTTTGATTTTTAACGTCATCTAGGGAAAATTTCAAATAAGCAAATAATCGTCTAATTAAATTGTGCAATCTAATTAAAGTAGTAAATTGCGTGCAATTGTTTTGCAATAAAGGAACTCTATAAATAAAACGTTTATAAATTAAGCAAATGTAACAACTGGTGTCAGAAGTGAAATTGCAAAATACAATGAAATTTGACGAGTTAACAGTTGAGCAGCTAAAAATGGAGCTTCGTAAGTTGGATCTGCTGACTGCGGGAAATAAAGCGGAATTGGATAAGCGGATAATAAATGAATTCAAGCAGCGTGGTATCGATATTCGGAAAAAAGAAATAAACAGCGTTATGGACATGAGTTCTATGTTTGCAGTTATGATGAAGGAATTAGAATCAAAAGAAGAGAGCTCTAGTGTAAAAGGGGAAAGGCTTTTAGCCTTTCAAAAAATTTGAGAAGGACTAATTAGAGTTATTTCTGCGCATGCTAGCAAGATAACAGGAAGCGCATATTTTAATGTTTTTAAGTTTTTATTCGAAACAGTAGCCAGAGAAAATAGATGGGACAATGAAGAAAGAGCCATAGAGGTGATTTAGACCTTAAAAGGAGCAGTGATCTTTAATTTCGAGAATGGCAAATTAAAATTATCTCTGCGCATCCTAGATAAACAGTCCAAGCTTTGTTAGTAGCACACATTTTAAGATTTTTTAGTTCCAATTCGAAACTGTAGCCAGCAAAAATAGATGGGACAATGAAGGAAAAGCTATAAAGTTAAAATTGGCCTTAAAGAGAGCAGCAGCAGCGATACTTGAAATTGTAAGCTTGCCGGTTGCAAAAATAATTATTAGGACATAATGGTAGCCTTACAAAGCAAGTACGGAAGCGAGCACAAAAGAGAACTTTACAGAATGATGTTACGAAGTAGGGTTTAAAAGGCAAACAAGGTGCTTCAAGACATCGCCATGACTTCGCTGACTTACCCAGGCGAACATGATCCGTTACTGGATCAGTTTAAACTTAAAGCATTTGTCAACGGCATACAAGATCCACATGTTAAATATGCAGTTTGTGCTATGCAAAAATCATCCTTTGCAGAAACTATCTCGTACGCGCTTGCACAGGAAACAGCAAAAGTCATCTCAAAACCACAGATGTACAAGGCGAAATGTCTTTGACTGATGCGTATAACAACGGCGACAAAAGGTACGGTTGTCCATTTCCAGTTCAACTGCAGATCCACAAAAAAAGGTCAAGATCTGGTTCACAAGCGAGGGACAACAAGCGGTCGAACAACACAAAATCGCATGAGTCACTGTTTAACAAGCTATATGACTAAGGGGCAAGTGCTGGCTCCCACAACCGATAGTCTCACAACCGATAGTCCCACAATCTCCATTTCCATTGTGCAGCAGAAAATAGCAACCTAACTGCTTGCGCTTTTATCAACGGCAGAAAGCAAGTCTTTACCAGAGACACACGAGCGTCTCAGTCCCTAATAAGGCCCAAATTGGTAAAAGAAGCAGTGGAACCGTTAATTAATGTACAACTGTTCATTGCTACTGAGGATTCAGCCACTGTCTATGGAAGAGCCATGGTAAGACTGATTATCGCAAACATCAGCGCTGACCATGCTTTTGTTGTCCCTGACATTGCGGATGAAGTTATCATCAGTACAGGCTTCATGATAGCTCACAGTATTAATCTGCACATACCGAGCAAATAATGATCTAGCACAATGTCGAGATACCTCTGGATGTTGAGCATAAGAGCAGGACCGCAGTAAGAAAGCTTTTTGCCGTTGAAATTTCCACCTAAGGTAGAAACTATAGTATGGGCATGTGTTGAGGCAGATCGTGTGGATTACCGGTTGCGGGTGGTAGAACCAAAAAAACTAAAACACGACATTTTAGCAGCTAAAGGGAAAGTTCCCCTGAGAGTAATTAACCTGTCCAATAGCGAAAAGAAATTTTGAGATAGGTCAATGTTGTGAGCCAGCAGAAGCCAAAATTCAGAATGGTCCGAATAACAGCCAGTGAACGCTATTTATTAGTAAAATAGATGGAAAATGTTTGCAGATCTAAATTTTTTGATAGAAACAAAGCAAAGCAATTGTTGAGAAAACATGCCTCCATCTTCGCCTTAAATAAAAAACGCCAAAGTAGGACGGCAAGTTCAAGTTTATTTACCTTAATATTTTCATAAAAACTTTAACAATAACAAATATAAAAACAATTAAAAAGCAAAATTTCTAACATACTAAAGTATTTTCAAAGAACTTCCTGTTTGTTGATAAAAAGATTTAGTGGTGGTCAATTTAAACACATAAATTTGAACTGGCACTAAATCGCAATCAAATTCCTTACAAGCACTTGTAACTTGAAGGAAGCCGTCAGATAATAATACACAATTGCTCTGATTACTAAAACGACTGAATAATAATTATTTTTTACGTTCTTTTTTACACAATTAATTAATAATAAAATGCTTAGCTTATGAATAATAACAAATGGATAAATTGCTAAACTTAACACAAAAAATGACCTAATTTATAAATAGTGTAAATGAACTTAAAAACAAAATAAGTAAGCAAATTAAAATGGTTAATGAACTTAAAATGCTGTGTATGCGATTAACAAAATATTAAAGGAATTGTGCAATAAGCAATTAAACAAAAAATGAAACTAAATATTGTGTAAGCAATTGGTTAATGCACTAGAATTAGGTCAAGCAGAATAAATGTATATAAATATATTTAAATATATTAAAGTATGTTCTTAACAATAATAATAAAATGAATAAACAAATGTATGTTCTTAACATTCTCCGCCGCGTTGAACGCCGTTCAAATTATGAACTTAGTGCACCTAGGGTGGATTGATCGACTGGTTTCAGGGTTCTACCACAGATATTGTTGATGACTGTGACCTCATAGCTGGCTTGGGTGTGAACTGAGATGTTTTATTGACTTTTGAACGGATCTTCCAACTCAGCACGAAAAGTAATATAATGATGCAACAAATAAGCGAGATGTAGCTGACAGCGTGATGATGTTGACTTTTAGCGTTGATGAGTTGTGGTAAATGTTCTAGAGTTTACTCATTTAATTGTTTTTGTAGATTTTTCAGCTCCTCTAAGTGGACCTTGTATTGAGTCCCTTTAGTGTAAACAAAAATCTTTTCTATTTCCTGTGGTCGACTTATTGATTCGATATGTTTTAGTCTTACATAGGAGGTATGTATACTATTTAATGCTTCAAAATGCCCTTGTATTGTTACAAAATTGTTTTTCATTACACAATTGGAACCAATTTTCATTATTCCTGCATTTCTAATTGTGATGAGCGTGGGTTTCATGTCACATACCATTGACGCTTCAATGTCGGTTGTAGTAGCAAAGATCCACTTATTTTTATGATTCAATTGACTCCAAACTGTTGTTCCTGGGATTCTTTGAAAATTGCAATTGGTTGTTGATTGATTATTGAAGATATTGATCTCACAGGGATTGGCGTTTGCATTTCTTCTAAATTTGGACTGCTGATTTTTACAAATATATTCGTCCTCCTTGGCTTCGAGGCAATTTGCTACGTCCTCTGAATTGAGAAGCATATATTCCTCTCTATGTACATCTGTAGCTAGGTATGATTTGTCTGGTTTGATGGCGATTAAAGTATTATTTTTTATTGTTGGAACTGGTACTATTTTAAGCAGCTCAAAGAACTGCTGATTAACTAGAGGTATCTTAACTTCGAAAATAACTTCATATTTTGTTACAGCTCCCATGACCTTCATAAGCTTATATAGTTCAATTAAGTTATCACCTACTGTTGGAAGAGTATGTGACGCTGGGAGATTAGCCTTGATGACAGTAATCTCCTCTTTTCATTGATTAGGAGACAATAAAACAGGGCTTATTTTTCCATTATGAGTATCAGTAAGTACATTACTGATTTCAGCCTCTATTCTCTGTAGGTTTATTGCTGTTAATGCCAAGTGAGTTGACAGAATTTCAACAAGTTGGGAGTTGCTTAGTTGGGAAGATTCCTTAGCTACTTCATTTTTGTTTTGCTCAACAATTTCTAAGATCTCATTTATTTTATTCCGAGTATTAACTTCATCCTGTTTAATGACGTTGATGGTTGAATCAATTATTGATGTTTGATTTTTTAAAAGACTAGTTATGTGGCCGTGTTCGATTTTGGCCTTGTTAATAGTCCTTGTCATTTCTTCTGCGTAGTCTGCATCAAGAACACCAAAAAGTGAACGGGCAATAGTGCCAACTATGTTAAATGGAGATCTTTTAAAACGTCTGTTGGAAAATAATTCTTCATCTTGGAGTAATTCATTTTTGATTTGCTTCATGTTGTTCACCAAGATATTGCACATCGAGTGTTGTTGCATTACAGGGCACAGTTGCTGTAAAGTTTTCAAACCTGATGACAAGGATTTTATTTCTGAATAAAATGGCATTAAATCGTAATACACTAACATTTTCCATTCCGCCGTATTTAGTTTCACCTTTCCTTCCACCTTTCAAGTTATTTCACAGCACCATAGGCATTAGGAATAGTGATAATAATGCAGTTAGTATTATCGGGTTATTTGAAGCCTTGAATCTTTTTGTTGGGATGGTATACTTTTCGTCTTTCCTGGGCAAAGATCGTCCTAGTGCTGGTTTTATTTCTGTTGGGACTTCTTTTTCATTTTCTGGAAATAGTGGAGCCAGCCTGTGAATGGGTCGCTTAAATACCCCTGTTGATGTTTTTACTTCAGCTACTCTTACAGCACCGTCATCACCAGTGAACACATTAAAATTCTTCCTAGAGGCCATTTCATCGGAGGAAAGTTATCTTCTTTGATGATAACCAAATCTCCCGTTTTGAGATTGCTGATCTCTTGCTTCCATTTGTGACGTTGTTGGAGTTCATGTAAATATTCTGCTGACCACCTTTTCCAGAATTGGTGTTTTATGTGTGAGATTAACTTCCAGTGTAATATGCTGGACGTCTTAAGAGTATCAGCTCTGCTGTCTACTTGCGATGTTAGTGCTTTATCGATGAGAAAATGACCCGGTGTCAATGCTTCAAGACAGTTTGGATCGTTTGATAGTGGAGTGAGAGGGCGAGAATTCAAAATTGCTTCGATTTCGAGGATAATTGTTTCTAATTCTTCATGGGTTAGTACTTCAGTTGATACACTGCGTACCAGGAGATGTTTTGCGGACTTCAATGCAGCTTCCTATAGGCCTCCAAAATGTGGTGCTCTCGGTGGGATAAAGTGAAATTGTATGCCCTTTGAGCTGGAAGCTGAAATGATCACTTCCTGTGCCTTGTCTGAATATATGTTTTTAGATAATTCTGCCAAACTATTTTTTGCTCCGACAAAATTCGTAGCATTATCACAATAAATATTTTGACAGTGCCCACGACGAGCAATAAATCGTTTAAGAGCCCAAATGAACGATTCAGTTGATAAGTCAGACACAAGCTCCAAGTGGACTGCCTTTGTTGCAAAGCAGCAGAACACAGCTATGTAAGCCTTGGTTGGTCTTTTACCCTGACTTTGTAGTGTACCCAAAATGGGCCACAATAGTCTACACCAGAGTTTATAAATGGTCTAGCAGGAACTACTCTTTGTTTTGGTAGATTACCCATTACCTGTTGGTTAGTTGCGGTCGCGCTCTAGTGCACCTTATGCATTTTTGAATAATCGATCGTGCTGTTATCTTTCCTTTTATTGGCCAAAACCTTTGCCTTATTGTACTTAGAAGTGCTTGAGTTCCACAGTGCTTGTACTCTTCATGCGTCATTGTAAATAATAATTTTACCAAGGGATCGTTAGATGGTAATATTATTGGGTGCTTTGCGTCTGGTTGTAGATTGGAATGTTTCAATCTTCCTCCTACGCGAATAATGCCTCCCTCATCTAAAAATGGTGATAAACTGCTGATAGAGCTATGGTTGCTTATTTGTTTGTTGCCTTTCAATTGTTTCATTTCGACTGCAAAATCTGAAGCTTGTATGGCATGGATAATTAAAAGAAGGGAGTCGTCTAGCTCCTTAGGAATAGGTGATATATTTTTTGGTCGCTGCGTATTTGACATTCGTAAGTTTCTTGTAAATCTGAGCACATATGCCAAAATCCTTTGCAATTTTCTAAACGAATTTTTGTGTTGAATTCTATATATGAAATCGATGTCCGTCGTTACTATTGCTGCAGTAACTACCCTTTAAATTCCATGTTGTTTGGAATAAAATGTTGAGGAGATACTTCCGCCCGCCACAGCTCTTCTTTTCCATGAAGAAATACTGGCCCATGAAACCATAATCCACATTTAGACAGATCTGATGGTTGAAGACCTCGGGATAGAATGTCGGCAGGATTATCTTTCGATTGTACATGTCTCCATTGTTCTGGCAATGTTAATGTTTGGACAGTTGATACCCTATTAGCGACGAATGTTTTATATAAAGACGATTGTGATTTTATCCACGAAAGCACTATTTCGGAATCGGTCCATAGGAACATAGTCCGATCTTGAATTTTTAAGTCGATTTTTACCCTGTTAGCAAGCTGAGCTGCTACTACTGCGCTACACAGCTCTAGCCGAGGTAGCGTTTGTTGTTTCAAAGGAGCCACTCTTGATTTCGCACAAAGCAATCGCACAGCTACTCTTCCATCCTTTGTAACAGAACGAATATACACAGCCGCGCCAAAGGCCTTTTCCGATGCATCTGCGAACACATGTAATTGTGTTTTTATTGGAGTCTCGTCATAAAATATATGTCGAGATATTTTGAAATTGTTGAGACTTTCCAAATCACTTCGAAATGTATTTCAAGTAGCACAGAGCTTCTGAGGTAATGGTTCATCCCAATCTAGTGTAAGTTGCCACAATTGTTGAATAAATATCTTTGCTTTCACAACAATAGGAGCAAGGAGACCAAAGGGATCGAATAGTTTTGCGAGCTCGGAAGTAACTGTGCGTTTTGATATTACTTGAAGATGGTTAGTTTTTACCTTAATGCAAAATTGATCGGTTTGAGGCATCCAATATAATCCCAATGTTTTTATTGTTTTGCTTATATTGTCATTGAAATCTAAGTTGACTTCTCGATCACTATGTGGTATATCCTTCAGTAATCTAGAAGTATTTGAACACCATTTCCTTAGGTTGAATCCGTGTTTTTTCAAAATAGCTATTAGTTCCCTTTGAGTTTCAACCGCTGTACTTAAGCTATCAGCACCACCGAGACCGTCATCCGTATAGAAATTTTCTTTTAGCATTTGAGATCCAAGTGGATAGCGAACCATGTTTTCTTCTGCAATTCTCTGTAAACATTTTGTAGCCAAATAAGGAGCTGATCGTGTGCCGTATGTTACTGTATTAAGCCTATAATAATTAATTGGTAATGAAGGATTTTCTCTCCATATGATCAACTGGTATTGATGGTTGTCTGGACTGATTAATCTCTGTCTGTACATTTTTTCGATGACTGTTGTAAAGACAAATTTAGGCATTCGAAACCGTAGTAAAATAGAAAACAGATCACTTTGGATAGTTTGCCCAGTGTACATTAATGCATTTAGAGAATAGCCTGTTGACGTTTTTGCAGAAGCATCTGAGTTTTGTTGTTGTGCTGTCAGGTTTTAAAACACAATGATGTGGAATAAAGTATTTTGGATTTGATATGTTATCCAAGTTGACCTTTTCCATGTGTCCTAAATTTTCATATTCCCTCATGAATTTAATATACTGACCTTGCATATTTGTATTTTTCTGTAGTCGTTGCTCTAGACTAATGAATCTATTGTATGCCATTTGATGAGAATGCCCCAATGCTGCTGGATTTTCGCTAAACCGAAGTTTGACAATAAAACGACCACTTAAGTCCATCTGAACGTGCTGATTGAAGTGAGATTCACACAGATTTTTTGCTGGAGACATTATTTTTTCATCTGACTCTACCTCATCGAGTTTCCATAGTTGTTCGATTGCTTTTTCTAATGAGGTTTCAACGTCAACAACCGCACATGTTAACGTTTCAGATGGGAAATCAATTGTGGGTTGTTTGAGTAAGCCGCCTACAATCCAGCCAAGCGAAGTATTTTGAAGTATAGGATGATCATTCGAAATCTTTATGGTACCAGGTTGTATTAGACTAAAATAAAACTCCGCACCGAGAAGAATATCGATTTTTCCTTGTGTATTAAAATTGGGATCTGCCAAATGAATGTCCTGTGGAATTTTCCAATTAGAAACATCCAAATTATGATTTGGCTGTGCTGGTATAATTCTTGGTAACACAAAGGCTTCCAAGTTAGTCGAAAATTCATGATAACGAGACATCATTTTCATATTTACGCGGTGATATGCCTTTTTTTGAATTCTTCCAACTCCGTCAATGGACAAGGTGGTCTCTGTTGTTTTAAGCAATAACTTTCTTACGAGCCTTTCAGTCACTATATTCACTTGTGAACCTGAATCCAGTACAGCCCTAAATTCTTCTGAAATTCCATTTTCCGCCTTGATAATAACCCTTGCTGTGGCTAAAATTACGTTTTTCTTGTCTACTGTTGATGCTGAGGAGACTGCGGCTACATTGGCTGGTGTAAAATCGTGCTTTGTGGGTGGCATTTGCTTTGAGGCTATTGATGAGACTTGAAATTTTTTTGATAAATAAAGTAACGTGTTGTGCTTGTTATTACATTTTTTACAGTTGCCATAAGTACAAGTCTTGGCTAAATGATCAGTCTTAAAACAGTTCACACACAGTTTCTGTTGTTGTACCCATTTGAGTCTTCCAGTTTCTGTCATTGCCATGAATTGTTTGCAATGATAAATGCGGTGCTTACCATCATTGCATAGTTTGCAATTGCTGTTATTCTCCACTGAAGCAATAGAGGAAACAACCTTGCTGGAACCTTGATGGGTAATTAATGTTTTACCAATCGATTCCATTAATTCGAATTGCATCTCCAAAAATGAAAATAATTCTCTAATAGTGGGCACCTCCTTCGGTTTCGATAAGGATTGTATAAACCGAATGTAAAGAATGTGATCTAATTTTTTCATCAACCAAGGCTTACATAGCTGTGTTCTGCTGTTTTGCAACAAACGCAGTCCACTTGGAGCTTGTGTCTGACTTATCAACTGAATCGTTCATTGGGGCTCTTAAACGATTTATCACGTCGGGGTCACCAAAATGTTTGTTGATAAAAAGATTTAGTGGTGCTCAATTCAAACACATAAAATTGAACTGGCACTAAATCGCAATCAAATTCCTTACAAGCACTTGTAACTTGAAGGAAGCCGTCAGATAATAAAACACAATTGTTCTGATTACTAAAACGACTGAATAATATTTATTTTTTACGTTCTTTTATACACAATTAATTAATAATAAAATGCTTAGCTTATGAATAATAACAAATGGATAAATTGCTAAACTTAACACGAAAAATGACCTAATTTGTAAATAGTGTAAATGAACTTAAAAACAAAATAAGTAAACAAATTAAAATGGTTAATGAACTAAAAATGCTGTGTATGCGATTAACAAAATATTAAAGGAATTGTGCAATAAGCAATTAAACAATAACTGAAACTAAATATTGTGCAAGCAATTGGTTAATGCACTAGAATTAGGTCAAGCAGAATGAATATATAAATGTATTTAAATATATTAAAGTATGTTTTTAACAATAATAATAAAATGAATAAAAAAATGTATGTTCTTAACATTTCCTAAATCTAAAACTAAATTGTTTCAGAATTCCAAAAATGGGGTAAAAGTGTTGGAGCTTAAAATTATACTTAAAAGTAAAGATACTTAAAAACAGAACAAAATAATTATAAGAATAATGGTAAAAAAAACGAAAAAAAAACAAACCAAATTCATATTTATAAAAAGTGGAAAAAATAGGAATTAAAAAAAATGTATAATTAAATAAAAACAACAATTGGAAAATACAAAATAAATTATTGAACACAGCTTTAAACAGTATTTCCTATATTTAGCGAAGGTAGCCTCCTGTGGTAGAACACAAGGTCTGCATTCCAATAGAAAAGGCCAGCTCCCCTAAGGGTTAACAGGTCCACAGGCGTGATATTCGTCGTCTGTCCACTTAGTGCTCGTATTATAAAATCACTAATCAAGATTTTTGGCACTACAGCCTTGTGGTCCGATTCATAGTCGAAAGTACTGAGGTAGTTCGTACTTGATGTAGTGATGTCCACGATGTCAGGAAAAAATCAATGAAGGAAGAGGAAACGTTATTGTTTCTTGCCGGTCTGTTAGTTTGTCGTATTTTCATACTGGGTCTCCGCTTATAAGTAGATATCCCTAGTAAGGATGTTTTGCATTAGGGCCAACACCAATTACCACACTACAATTACGTACCAATGGATGTAGTTCAGTAAACCTTTGCACAGTGAAAGCGTCACTGGGTTAAACGTACATTGAAATCGCAATCAAATCCACTCTATTCAGCCTTTGAATACGGACAGGCGTATTCTCAACCAAACCAGTGCGTGGCACGATTTCTTTGCAATGCAAATCATCCCCAACGGGGACACCCGTACCTCCTGCTCTCACATTCTACGGGTCACGTTTTAAAATCCTATATCTAGTCATGTCAAATTTATGGCGAAAAATAGTTCGCTTAAAAAATGCCTGATAAAAGACATTTTTGTAAGATTAAAAAAATACAAGTATTACGCAATTAAAATAATGTAGAAATAATATTATTTTGTTATTTTTCATTAATTTTGCTATTGAAGGATACAGCAAAGAAGTGTTAACAACAAAAGTTTGGTTTATAATCTTCGAGCTTTGCAGCTGTTTGTATTGTGTTTGCCAGAGCTGAAACATTCAATGCAATGTAATTTTTTTTCGGTACAATTTAAAGAAGACTACTACAATTACTTTGTATAGTTATAAATAAGTTATACACATGTAAATTAATTTATCCCTTTTTTATTCTTTCATTAAATAAATTTTGATTTAATTTAATTTACTTTGAATTGTTTAGCTTTTACAATAACCTTTATTTATTTCACGCTCCTTACTAAAATAATAGCTTACATTAAAATCAAACTTACAACTAAACTTAATTAGCTAAGAATTCATTCATGTTAAATTTTTTGCGAGACTCATATTACTTTCCTAAGAGACTCATTCATAATTGTATTAAACTTTTGTGCAATGTAAAGAATTTTAATAGTGATAATAACAACAATAATAATTCCGATTACCTTAAGAAAAAGTGAGAAAAGCAAATATAAAAAAGTTATAAAAAGATAGAGAAATAATATTTAATACTTTAGCGGCCTTTTTCGCAATGTATTAATAAAATTTAATTGGAACTTCACAATGTATGATTAACAGTTAACAGTTTCACAATGTATGATTAACAGTTAACGGACACAATTTAACAAAAAAGTTGTTGTTAAATTTAACCCTCCAAAATTTTCCAGTTAAAGAACAAATCGTAACCAAAATGTATCAACTTCTAAATTTTTGCAATATATATAATTATAAAAAAGCAAATGCCAGGAGAAAAAAAATATAAGCGCCGAAATCACTTTTTATTGCTGGATGAGGAGTTTAGACAAATACTACGTTTATACGCACGTCTTATTTACAAATAAAAATTTTGTTAATAGAAAATTTTGCCGCATAATCTGTAATTTAATTTTTTACTTGCGAAACAATTCCTGATTAACTACACTATTTGCAAATAAGGTGTAAAGTGCTACCACATTAATTTATTTTGGGCTATTAGTCCTTATAAAAATTTTGAAAAGTAAATTTTATGGAAAAAAAATTATTATTTAAAACCAAAAGATTATAATTAATTAGTTTAATAATGATTATTTGACCCTTTTTTATTAAATTATTTTTTATTTTATTAAGCTTTGGGTCCTTATATTTTTTATTAATATTATATTTCGATATTTCGGTACTTTTTGCGTACCTTCTTCAGGAAACAAAATTAATATTGATATGGAAGCAAAATAACAAAATTATTTAACAATTGAAAAAAAATTTTTTTTGTCATAATGAAATTACAAAACAATGTTTCAAAAAATTTTCAAAAAACAAAAATATAAAAAAGTGTTTTGTGTTACATACATATATTAAGAACAAAACATTTATGCTATTTTGCGAATTAAGTGTCTGTATATATGAGCGACATTATCTGTATCTGCTTTAAAATTAATTCTCTTAGTCGATGGAGTATTTACAATGTGTAACATTTCCAAAATATACCGTCTGTTAACGAAGAAAACAAATAAAAATGCAATGATGCGCTTTAATGTTTATGCTTTAATGATCAAAAAAAGAATGCTTAGCTTCTATTTCTTAAGTAAATGACCACAGTTAAATTTACAAAAATTTAAAAGAGAACATTTTCGAATTTATCTAACGGTAAGATATTTATGAGAATAAATTCATTAAAGGGCTAAAAGAATGCAATGTTAAATGAAGTTATAATTAATTACAACAAGAAAATTATTAAATATATTATGACCAAACATACTCCGGCCCATTGAAAGGGCTCTTTCAATCCGTTTTGTCGATTGGTAAGGGAGCAATTTTAAGAATTGATCTTCGGAACGTACCCCTGGACATTTTCAAGTCCACTACTCGGATTCTGCCATCACGACCTGGTATGGTTTTAACAATACGTGCGAGGAGCCACTGCTGCGGAGGGAGATTATCTTCATGTACTATTACCAAGTTGCCTTCTTTGATTTCAACAGTTTCTTTGAACCATTTTGCCTTCTCTTGCAGACTTAGGAGTCCATTGTAACCAAAATTGTTGCTTCAAGTAAGTGCCAAGTTGCCAACGCCTTAAGTTTCTTAAGTTCTTGTAGTGTTCTAAATTTTCATCGGGCAGAGCCAATAGTGATGACCCAGTAAGCATATGGGCTGGAGTTAAAGCTTCACCATCATTTGGGTCCTCAGATCTTGCTGTCAGAGGACGAGAATTAAGAATGGCTTCGACTTCGATAAGAATGGTCTGCAGTTCTTCATAAGTAACATTGGCCTGAGACATGTTCTTCACTAAAAGAGTTTTTGTAGACTTCACCGCCGATTCCCAAAGACCTCCGAAATGAAGAGATCGGGGTGGAATGAATAAAAATTGGAATCCAGTAACTTCGCTATACTGCATTAAGGCCTTTGTATTATCTTCATCCGAAAAACGTTGTTTGAATTCATCCAGCTTCGACTTGGCACCAACAAAGTTTGTAGCGTTGTCGCAGTACAGGCGTTTGGGTATTCCTCGTCTACCTATAAATCTTTTCAAGCATAAAATAAAATAATTAGTTGACAAATCTGACACAAGCTCAATGTGAATAGCCTTGGAGGCGAAACAAACGAAAATAGGCATATAAGTTTTGTACGGGGCTTTTCCTCTAATCCTATAAGATATATAAAAAGGACCACAGAAGTCGATACCACAAACAGAGAAAGGCCGTTGAACCGTTACACGATCAGCTGGAAGATCACCCATAACTTGTTGTAAAAGTCGAGGTTTGTACTTAAACAGTGTATGCAATTTCGAACTGTTTGTCTTACAACGCTCTAGCGTTGATAATCCATATTTGTTGACGAAGAATAGCGAGAAGCGCTTGTGGCCCTGCATGTAGGTGTTTTATATGAAGATACTTGACGTAAAGTTTGGTAAATCGATGATCTTTCGGGAGTAGAGCCGGAAATTTGGTGTCATATGGTAAAGGTGCATTTGCTAGCCTCCCACCAACTCTGAGAATCGATAAAGTAGATTTGTAACTCGGCACTTCTTGTACAAATGGCGATAATTTTTGTAAGGAAGGCTGTAACGTCAAACCCCTTTTGATACTATTAATTTCATTTTCAAAGGCGGAATGTTGAACGTCATTCACGACTTTCCAAAAAGCAAGTTGTACTTCTTCTGCTGTTATAAACAAATTTCTTTTTGATTTGTGAAATAACCGATGAACATAAACGATGATGTGTAGTATTCGAAGGTAAGATGATTGCCTAGAGACAATCCGAGAAATGATTGAGTTTGCGACGATTGTTGTTTCGAACGATGACTTTCTTAGTTCAATTGCAATTTGAGGCTGCTGTAGTCTAAGTGGTAAACACGTTGGCTACAAACCTGGTTGACCAGGGTTCAACCCCTGCGGCAACCAAAAATAAAAAATGTTTTTTTCTGTTTAATGGTATAAATACATATTCAGAATTAACATTAAACATGCAGCCTCCTTCGTCGGTATTTCTTAATAGCATATTCGCCGGCGAAGTAAAATAACTAATAAATTGGCTATATCTATCTTTCTCTTTTCACCACCTGTCTTATCTCTCATCTATCCCTTTCCTAAAGAATGTAGCACGGTTACAAAAATAACTAAATAGGCATTATTGCCTGAAGTGCTACTTCTCTTTTAAAAAAAAAAAAAAAAAAAAAGGTACTTCAATATTTAAAATTGAACTCTTGGGCCAATGTTTTTCATTTTTTGAAAGAAACTCTGGGCCACTGAACCAGATTGTTGATGTCAGTTCATTGGCAAGACATCCATGCGATACAACATCTGCGGGATTGTCCTTCGATGGTACATGTTGCCACGGTATATTATTTGTAATATTCTGAATTTCTGAAACGCGATTTGCTACGAAGCATACATATGACGATGAATGGTTTTTGAGCCAATTTAATACTATTTTCGAATCTGACCACAAAAAAGTACGACATTTATAACATTCAAACTTTTCTTTGAATTTTGCCACGTTCGACTCAATAATAGAGCTGCACACAATTCAAACCTCGGTAAAGACTGTTGAGCTACAGAAGCTACCTTTGATTTCGCGATAAGTAGACTTACGTGAAATCCTTCAGGAATAGCCACTCGAATGTATAAGCAACTGCCGTATGCCAATTGAGAAGCGTCAGCAAATCCATGGATGTCAAATTCAGCATCAGGAACAATACCCACATATCTTGGAATTTCAATACTATTAATGTGTGGTATTGTCTCTTCAATTTGAGCCCAACGATTCTTTAATTGTTCATTTAATGGTGAGTCCTAATCAATCTGATGTTTCCACATGTCTTGAATTAAAATTTTGTACTACACTACAATAGGGCTTAATAATCCAAGGATATAAAAAATTCTAGATACTTGTGATAAAACTAATCGCTTCGTTGGTATTTCAATTGTTGATAAATCGAATCGAAAGCAAAAGACATCTTGATATGGCTTCCAAGACATTCCGAGGGCCTTTGTAATATTCTCATTGTTAATTTTGAAAGTCATTTCTTCATTTGAATGAGTTACTTGTGGGCAATTAGAGCTCCATTTTGATAAAGTCAGGCCAGCTCTTTCTAAAATTTGAGTGATTTCTGTTTTCTTTTCTAAAAGTTCAACTATATCTGCAGCACCTGTAAGGAGGTCATCCACATATAATGTTTAAGAATTTGTGCGCCAATAGGAAATTCGTGCCTGTATTGGTCAGCTATAAGAAAAAGACTTCGTATGGCAAGAAAAGGCGCAGCCGAAGTACCGTACGTAACTGTATTGAGCTGATATAGATTTATAGGACTATTTACATCATCTCTCCAGAGAATAAGTTGAAAGTTTCTGTCCTCTTCATTTACCAGAAACTGTCGGTTCATTTTGCAAATATCAGCTGGCAAGGCGTATTTATGTAAACGAAAGCAGAGCATTGTGACAATTAGTTCCTGTTGAATAGTTGGACCAACCATTAAGATCTCATTCAGCGAAATATTTGTAGACGTTCGAGCCGAAGCTTCGAATTCCACCCTTAGCTTTGTTGCTGAACTCTGAAGACGCAAAACCGAATGGTGTGGTATTACATAATGTGGCTTATTTAAGGCTTCATAACTAACTAACGACATATGCCCGAGATTGATGTATTCGTTCATAAAGTCGATGTACATCTTTTTCAATAGTTCATTCCTTTCAAGGCGTTTCTCGAGGTACATAAATCGACGGCGAGCTGTCTCAAAGGAATTACCAGGTTGACTGGTCGAAAGCTTAAAAGGTAAACGTACTTTGACTCTGCCGTTTTGGTCGAAAACTGTTTTTTGCACAAATTGTAATTCGCACTCTTTCTCTTCTTCAGTCATGATTGATTTGGTTTTAGAAAGTTCTTCGATCTCCCAAAAGGCTTTTAACATTGTGTCTAATTCTTGGTTAGTGACGACATTGCACGACAAAATCCGGTTTGGTAGCTGAGAATCAATTTTACCTCCTACTATCCATCCAAGTGTAGTGTTTATCAGACAAGGCAAGCCCTCACCAACTTCAATTTTACCATCGAGCAAGAGTTCGAAGAATATTTCTGAGCTAAGAAGTAAATCGATACGTTGAGGCATGTAGAATTGTGGATCAGCCAATTCGAGGTTAGCCGGAATATTCCAGTTATCGGTGTTCACACGCTCCGCAGGTTGCTGTGACGAAATAGATTTTGTGACCGAAAATACTGAAGTAAATTCAAATTCAGATATGCGGGACTTAATGGTAGCTGTAACCTTATATTTTAATTGAGTTCTAATGTCGGATAAACCAGCTATTTCTTGAATAGATCGAGATTGTTGAAGACGAAGACGATTGGCAGCTTCTTGCGTAATTAAATTGACTTCTGAGCATGAATCTAAAAGAGCTCTTATAGGTTGTAAGGTCCCAAAATTATCTCTTACTAAAACAACAGCTGTGGGAAGTAGTACACGACGATAATAGCGAGTAACAAACGATGAATTTGTTGTCAAATGAACGGTTGCAGAGCTGTTTGTTGCGTTTGATGACGAATTTTGTTGATCAGAATTGGCTTGATACGACGAAGGGGCAGAATGTTGCCTTAATGATGACGATGGCAGAAACAATGACGATGAAGGATTTAACGACACGAAGATCGTTGAACTGACGATGAATTCGAAAAAGGTTGGCGATGAGACGATAGACTTGAAGACTGCTGATGATCAGATGACGATTGCGAATATGGATTATGTAACGAAGAGTGGTGAGAAATTCGGCACGTGCGACATCGAGATTTCGACTGACATTTCGATACCATATGACCTTTACGAAGACAATTGATACAAAGACCATTTGACTTAACAAAATCAAACCTACGACTAACAGGCAATGATAAATACGAAGTACAACTTCCGATAAAATGTTCTTTGCTTTCACAATATTCACATAAAGTATTCGATGTTACTAAAGCTACACCTGGACGTCTAAATTTTGGTTTAGTTTTTTGTTCACGGTTATGAAATGAGTCGGCTTCAGCTGTTCGGCTTTCAAGAAATTGACAACGTCGACTTAAAATAGTGTAGCACTCATGCCATGATGGTAACTTATCGAAATCCTGCTTTTCATCATAAACCATTTTGGATTCAGAATCAATTTTTGCTAAAACAATGTGTATTAAGATTGCATTCATAACATTAGGTTCAGAGCCCAAAGACAACAATGAACTTCGAAGGGCTGAAACATTATCAGTAATAGGCGAAATTGAAAATAACGAGTTTACGTAATGGATAAAAATCAAAGATTTTTTGTCGTAGCGTTCTTTCAAACAATCTAGAGCCTTTTGATAATTTTTCTCCACGACTTGAAACGGTTCCACCAAAGCTAGGGCTTGGCCGGCAAGACAATTTAACAGGTAATTAAATTTGTCGATAGTTGGTATACAACTTTCGTCGTGGACTAACATTTTGAAAGAAGTTATGAATCGCGAATATTCAGAATACTTTCCTTTAAATTTTGGTAATTTTAGTTTAGGAAGTCGATTCTGATGACTAAATGTTGATGTTGTATTTAAAAAACTATGATCGACGTCATTAGCACGGCGTTTTTTATTTAATAGGTCGACTATAAAACTTTTTGTCAACACAAAAATTTCTTCCAAGTCCGTACGGCCTTCGTCGTAGGACCCAAGCATTTGTAATCTGCCTTCGACAATGGTGTAATCAGTATTATGACCCTCCTTTTCCACTTGAGTTCTTAATTTTGTAATTGTGGATTTCATGGCACTTCGTTGTGATCGCAATATAGACAGATCACTTTTAGATTTCGCTCCACTTTCAATGTCACTACCCATTGCTTGTTATATCCGATCGAAAACGTTGAATAAATTCACCAAGTACGATAAAATTTAACTGTAAAACAATTTTTCAAATTTGTACTAATCAGTATACAAAAGGTACCAAGTCGGCCGAAAATGTGTTAAAAAAAAGCCCAACACTAATGAATATCATGTATATAAGAATTAATATAAAACGCACTCGTATCAACGTCTACTTGTGGAGTTAACTTGGAAAAAATAAATGGTGAGCGAAAAGTTAAGAGTAAATGTTTCTCTTACTTACGTGAATTGGTTATATTTATAATGATGATGAAGTTAATGTGGTGCTGAGTATAATTACCAATATACGATGAGGACGATGAGCAGCAGCAGAGTTTGGTGGTTGACTAGCAAAGCAGCGATGAACAATGATGATGATGAAAAGCAGCAGAGTTTGGATGTTAAATAGCAAAGCAGCGATGAACGATGATTAGCAGCAGCAATGGACAATGATGACGATGAACATGATGAGAAGTTTTATGGATTTTGTAATAATTTATTCTTTCAGCTGAATATTTACTTTGTTTTTACAAATAATGTTTTTCAAACGATATTTTTTTTTATTATTAAAACGATAAATGTTTTATTTCTTTTCACAATTAATTTTCAAAGTTCTCTAATTTTGTAGGTATTTTTTTTTCGCACAAGAACTAACTGTAGTCCTGTCACGGTCGCCAGAATGTTAACGAAAAAAACAAATAAAAATGCAATGATGCGCTTTAATGTTTATGCTTTAATGATCAAAAAAAGAATGCTTAACTTCTATTTCTTAAGTAAATGACCACAGTTAAATTTACAAAAATTTAAAAGAGAACATTTTCGAATTTATCTAACTGCAAGATATTTATGAGAATGAATTCATTAAAGGGCTAAAAGAATGCAATGTTAAATGAAGTTATAATTAATTACAACAAGAAAATTATTAAATATATTATGACCAAACACCGTCTCTTATAATTTTTTTCAATACTAAGAACTGAAGCATTTTCAAAGTTAGGATAGTGACCTAAGTCAAAACAATGAGTGGATAAGGCTGTTTTTTGTAAATTAACATATCTTAAGTCCGACTTATGTCCAGCAATTCTAGTCTTAAGTTTATTTTTTGTTGTACCAATATATACCTTATTGCAAATCTCCTGATCAATACCTTTACAAGGTATTTCGTAGACTACATTAGAAATGTCAAATTTATTAATTCTATCTTTAGTCTTACTAAATAATCTATTCAGTGTATTATTTGTTTTATAAGCCATGTTATATTTTTCCTTATTGAAGATTTTTGAATTCTTTAAACGTTTTGAAAAACCTTGTACATAAGTTAAAGACTTATAAATCTTAGGTTCCAATGTGCTTATCTTATTTGTATTTCTTTTATGTCCGTATTGTCTAATAAATTTATAAATAAGTCTTTTTGGAAAGCTATTATCCGCTAGTGTATTTCTAATCTTTTCTTTATTCTTTTTATGAAATTCTTCAGCGCTTATAGTTAAAACTCTTTCAATTAAATTTTTAGCTGTATTAATTATTATACCTTTGTTGTGATTTGAAAAATAGTTAATAATTCTTCCTGATGCTGTCGGTTTTTGATACCAATCCATTAATATATTATTACCTCGTCGAATCAATAAAGTATCTAAGTAAGGAAGTTTGGAATCGCATTCCTTCTCTATTGTAAACTTAATATTAACATCAAAAGAATTGAAAATCTTTAACATATCATCAATTGCACTATCAGAAATAATGCAAAATAAATCATCAACATACTTAGTAACAATTTTTGGTTTTATAATTAGTTTTTCTAAGCAAAAGTCCAATAATTTCTCCATAACAATGTCTGCTACAATTGGAGATGCCGCAGATCCCATCGGAAGACCAATCAATTTTAGTGTGTGGTCTAATTATATCCCACTTTTCTTTTATTGTATCAATAGCTTAATCTACTGGTATACTAGGAAATAGAGATATCACATCATAAGAAACTAATTTTTCATTATTTTCTACTTTAAGTTTTTTTATCTTATTCTTGAAATCTAAAGAATTCTTTGTGTTATATTTTGAAAACTCAGTGATTTTCTTCAAAATATCTGTCACATATTTACAAAGTTCATAAGAAGACGAATTTACAAAAGAACAAATAGGTCTTAAAGGATATTCAGGTTTATCAATTTTTGGAAGTCCATATAACCTAGGAGCAGTAGCAATGTTGGTCTTTAGTTTCTTCTTGTCAAAAATAGTTATAATTTTTCGTTAAAAAAGTTCATCTACCAAATCATTGTTAATCTTCTGCAATTTGCTAGTCGGATCTTTATTTACTAATTGATATTTAGAAATATGTTCTAAAATATTATTAGTTCTTTTCTTGCAAATCACGAAGACAATCAAATTTTCTAATATGTATATTTTTAACTTTCTTTTCAAAGGAAACTGCCTTAATATCTTCAAAATTAAGAAAAGATATCATATCCCTTTCTGTAAAATATCTATTTAAAATTCTTTTTACAAATGCTAACTCACTTTGAAAATGCTCCAATAACTTGTGGTTATTCTTGATTGATAACTTTAAAATTTTGTAATGTAGATCACTCATATAGTTGTTAAGTGTATGTTGTATATCTGCCGAACATCTTGTGTTAAATATATTTGAAATGACTTTTGTAGAATTGACAATGAATCTTGGAATGATTCCAGAATTTCTGCATCTGATCAGGAAAGTTATTGTTGACCTTATTTTTATAATTTTGTCCTTTACCGTATTACATCTGTTGACTAGTCTTCTAGTTATATTGTTATTTTTAAAAAAATTAATTTTGAAAAATCCATGTGAATCTTGATTTATTTGATAAAATCGTCTATCTTGATAATCTTGATAATTTTGAAAATTTCTTATTCTTCGAAAATCTTGATCAGTTTGAAAATTATGGTTATTTTGAAGATCTTGATAAGTTTGAAAATTCATCTTTGTTGTGCTCATATTCTTAATTAGTTTAATAATGATTATTTGACAAAGATGAATTTTCAAACTTATCAAGATCTTCATGATAACCATAATTTTCAAACTGATCAAGATTTTCGAAGAATAAGAACAAATCTTCTGTAAATTCGCCTTCTTATGAACTTTGTAAATATGTGACAGATATTTTGAAGAAAATCACTGAGTTTTCAAAATATAACGTAAATAATTCTTTAGATTTTAAGAATAAGATAAAAAAACTTAAAGTAGAAAATAATGTATATTAGTTTCTTTTGATGTGATATCTCTATTTCCTAGTATACCAGTAGATTTAGCTATTGATACAATAAAAGAAAGGTGGGATATAATTAGACCACACACTAAAATTGATAAGGATTTATTTGTACGTATTCTTCAATTTTGCATAGAGGATAATAGATATTTTCAGTATGATAAAAAATATATGTTCAGAAATAGGGTCTTCCGATGGGATCTCCGGCATCTCCAATTGTAGCAGACATTGTTATGGAGAAATTATTGGACTTTTGCTTAGAAAAACTAATTATAAAATCAAAAATTATTACTAAGTATGTTGATGATTTATTTTGCATTATTTCTGATAGTGCAATTGATGATATGTTAAAGATTTTCAATTCTTTTGATGCTAATATTAAGTTTACAATAGAGAAGGAATGCGATTCCAAACTTCCTTACTTAGATACTTTATTGATTCGACGAGGTAATAATATATTAATGGATTGGTATTAAAAATCGACAGCATCAGGAAGAATTATTAACTATTTTTCAAAGCACAACAAAGGTATAATAATTAATACAGCTAAAAATTTAATTGAAAGAGTTTTAACTATAAGTGATGAAGAATTTCATAAAAAGAATAAAGAAAAGATTAAAAATATACTAGCGGATAATAGCTTTCCAAAAAGACTTATTTATAAATTTATTAGACAATACGGACATAAAAGAAATACAAATAAGATAAGCACATTGGAACCTAAGATTTATAAGTCTTTAACTTATGTACAAGGTTTTTCAGAACGTTTAAAGAATTCAAAAATCTTCAATAAGGAAAAATATAACATGGCTAATAAAACAAATAATACACTGAATAGATTATTTAGTAAGACTAAAGATAGAATTAATAAATTTGACATTTCTAATGTAGTCTACGAAATACCTTGTAAAGGTAGTGATCAGGAGATTTGCAATAAGGTATATATTGGTACAACAAAAAATAAACTTAAGACTAGAATTGCTGGACATCCACTCATTGTTTTGACTTAGGTCACTATCCTAACTTTGAAAATGCTTCAGTTCTTAGTATTGAAAAAAATTATAAGAGACGGTATATTTTGGAAATGTTACACATTGTAAATACTCCATTGACTAAAAGAATTAATTTTAAAGCAGATACAGATAATGTCGCTCATATATACAGACACTTAATTCACAAAATAGCATAAATGTTTTTTTCTTAATCTATGTATGTAACACAAAACACTTTTTTATATTTTTGTTTTTTGAAAATTTTTTGAAACATTGTTTTTTAATTTCATTATGACAAAAAAAAAAATTTTTTTTCAATTGTTAATTAATTTTGTTATTTTGCTTCTATATCAATATTAATTTTGTTTCCTGAAGAAGGTATGCAAAAAGTACCGAAATATCGAAATATAATATTAATAAAAAATATAAGGACCCAAAGCTTAATAAAATAGAAAATAATTTAATAAAAAAGGGTCAAATAATCATTATTAAACTAATTAAGAATATGAGCACAACAAAGATGAATTTTCAAACTTATCAAGATCTTCAAGATAACCATAATTTTCAAACTGATCAAGATTTTCGAAGAATAAGAAATTTTCAAAATTATCAAGATTATCAAGATAGACGATTTTATCAAATAAATCAAGATTCACATGGATTTTTCAAAATTAATTTTTTTTAAAATAACAATATAACTAGAAGACTAGTCAACAGATTTAATACGGTGAAGGACAAAATTATAAAACAATAACTTTCCTGATCAGATGCAGAAATTCTGGAATCATTCCAAGATTCATTGTCAATTCTACAAAAGTCATTTCAAATATATTTAACACAAGATGTTCGGCTGATACGAGGGCTGCTCTATATATTTCTGGCCTAATAGTGAAAATGCGAATATTTATAATCAAAAATGGTTTTATTGTTTTTCAAAGTATTCTCCAGCATGATTAATACACTTTTGCATGTGCTCAAACCAGTTGTCGAAGCACTTTTTCCACTCCGATTGAGACACCTCCAAAACATGGTTTTTGAACGCTTCAACAGCTTCTTCTGGCGACGAAAATCGTTGAACACGCATTTTTTTCTTGATGTGCGGAAACCAGAAGAAGTCAATAGGTGCCAAGTCAGGGCTGTACGGCGGATGACCTATTAATTCGACGTTTTTTCCGGTCAAAAACGCTCTGGTTTGAGCCGATGTGTGAGAGCTCGCATTGTCATGGTGAACAATGATTCGTGTTCTCTTGTTGGTTTTTCGAATTTCTCCGATGACTTTAGGCAAACAAATTGTAGTATACCACTCAGAAGTGACCGTCCTACGTTGCTCAAGCGGAACAGTCGCCACATGACCAGTTTTGCCGAAGAAACAGACGACCATTTGCTTTGGAGTTCTTCTTTCACGAACAACTTTCGTTGGATTTTGCTCGTCTTTGAACACCCACACGGTCGATTGATGTTTCGTTTTGGGCTCATACGCATAGATTCATGATTCGTAACCTGTGACAATCTTATAAACGTCTTTTGAAGCACCACAATCGTATTTTTGCAACATTTCTTTGCACCAATCGACACGAGCCCCTTTTTGAGCGACTTTCAAATTATGCGGGAACGAGAACAAACCTTTTTTACGGCCAGGTGTTTATGCAGTATCGAATGTATGCTGGTGGAAGAAATTTCCAAGGATGTCTCTATCTCTCGGTATGTCGCATGTCGATTTTGCATTATGAGTTCACGCACGGCATCAATGTTCTCTGGCACAACAGCCGTTTTTGGACGACCTTCACGAAATTCGTCTTTGAGCGAGCTTCGGCCACGATTAAATTCATTATACCAATTCTTCACAGTGCTATAGGATGGTGCTTCATCGCCATACAAAGATTTAAGTTCATCAATGCACTCTTGTCGTGATAATCCACGTCGAAAGTTGTGAAAAATGATGGCACGAAAATGTTCACGAGTTAATTCCATTTCTTTCTATATTAATTTTTCACTGTAAACAACACAAATAATGATCGTACGTCAAAACGTTTTGAGCACGATTATGCTTAAAAATGACAAACTTTCCAATGGAAATGTCAGATTGCACTTGGCAGCAATCAGTGTTGCCAGGCCAGAAATATATATAGCAGCCCTCGTATACAACATACACTTAATAACTATATGAGTGATCTACATTACAAAATTTTAAAGTTATCAATCAAGAGTAACCACAAGTTATTGGAGCATTTTCAAAGTGAGTTAGCATTTGTAAAAAGAAATTTAAATAGATATTTTACAGAAAGGGATATGATATCTTTTCTTTATTTTGAAGATATTAAGGCAGTTTCCTTTGAAAGGAAAGTTAAAAACATACATATTAGAAAATTTGATTGTCTCCGTGATTTGCAAGAAAAGAAGATAGGTATTAAATTTAATAAAAACTGGTTTTTAATAAAACTAATTTAGATATTCCATTAGAAGTACAATCTGTTCTCGCGTTAGGTAATAAACATGCACTTCCCACTGCAAAAAATGAGTTACCTATTGTGAATATGATAACTGAAGGAGAAGATTTTATACAAACCTTAGAAAGTAAAGAACTAGGTTGTCACTAATTATTGACAATCATTATAATAAAATGAAATTGACCTATAGAGATAGGATTCTTTCAGATAAAGTAAGAAAAACAGAGAGTTTTTTAAAAAAGAATAGAAATTTACATATTGTAAAAGCGGACAAGGGTAATACAACAGTAGTTTTAATGAAACATGAATATAACATTCGAACTAACAATATTTTAGAACATATTTCTAAATATCAATTAGTAAATAAAGATCCGACTAGCAAATTGCAGAAGATTAACAATGATTTGGTAGATGAACTTTTTTAACGAAAAATTATAACTATTTTTGACAAGAAGAAACTAAAGACCAACATTGCTACTGCTCCTAGGTTATATGGACTTCCAAAAATTCATAAACCTGAATATCCTTTAAGACCTATTTGTTCTTTTGTAAATTCGTCTTCTTATGAACTTTGTAAATATGTGACAGATATTTTGAAGAAAATCACTGAGTTTTCAAAATATAACATAAAGAATTCTTTAGATTTCAAGAATAAGATAAAAAAACTTAAAGTAGAAAATAATGAAAAATTAGTTTCTTATGATGTGATATCTCTATTTCCTAGTATACCAGTAGATTTAGCTATTGATACAATAAAAGAAAAGTGGGATATAATTAGACCACACACTAAAATTGATAAGGATTTATTTGTACGTATTCTTCAATTTTGCATAGAGGATAATAGATATTTTCAGTATGATAAAAAATATATGTTCAGAAACAGGGTCTTCCGATGGGATCTGCGGCATCTCCAATTGTAGCAGACATTGTTATGGAGAAATTATTGGACTTTTGCTTAGAAAAACTAATTATAAAACCAAAAATTATTACTAAGTATGTTGATGATTTATTTTGCATTATTTCTGATAGTGCAATTGATGATATGTTAAAGATTTTCAATTCTTTTGATGTCAATATTAAGTTTACAATAGAGAAGGAATGCGATTCCAAACTTCCTTACTTAGATACTTTATTGATTCGACGAGGTAATAATATATTAATGGATTGGTATCAAAAACCGACAGCATCAGGAAAAATTATTAACTATTTTTCAAAGCACAACAAAGGTATAATAATTAATACAGCTAAAAATTTAATTGAAAGAGTTTTAACTATAAGTGATGAAGAATTTCATAAAAAGAATAAAGAAAAGATTAAAAATATACTAGCGGATAATAGCTTTCCAAAAAGACTTATTTATAAATTTATTAGACAATACGGACATAAAAGAAATACAAATAAGATAAGCACATTGGAACCTAAGATTTATAAGTCTTTAACTTATGTACAAGGTTTTTCAGAACGTTTAAAGAATTCAAAAATCTTCAATAAGGAAAAATATAACATGGCTTATAAACCAAATAATATACTGAATAGACTATTCAGTAAGACTAAAGATAGAATTAATAAATTTGACATTTCTAATGTAGTCTACGAAATACCTTGTAAAGGTAGTGATCAGGAGATTTGCAATAAGGTATATATTGGTAGGTAGGGATCCTTTATGTACCTATGTATGTGACATATATATATACATATATTAATTTTAGTCGCGACAACTCCCGCGTTCTGTTTTCTTGAAATCTCTTGTAAACAAACTACCGGTATTGCCATGGTGAAACCTAAAATTGTAATCAGTAATTAAAGTTTTCTGGTTAGTCAATTAGTTAGTTTTCTGATAAAAACTTAGTAACTGGACGTTGTAAAAAGGGCCTTACTTTGTATAAAGTTAAAAATATTTTCTATATAAATATTTTTACATCAAGACCACAAAAAGAATGTTTATTAAAACTAAATGCAGAAAGAAAATGAATATCATGATGCGCATAAGCATCATAAACGGTTTTTAAAATGACCAAATAATTAAAAAAAAAGATTAAAATTCGCCTTACCAAAGGTTCTTATGTACGCCGTTTACCAATACCCACCCGTGTGGTACAACACATTTTCGCATTTTTTTATGAGCAAGAAAGCCTTTTTCATCGCGTACAGTATACATGTAATTGTTATTCAGTTTAAGAAAGTACACAGCCCACGACGGGCCAAACCGCCAAGGGGGAATGCGACATAGTCCCCCATATATCCATCTTGATAATGAGCATATTTAGCATATTTAAGCTAGTACACATTTGAACATTCCAACATAGCATTGCACGCTTTTCTATTTCGTATGCATTTTAGTTCTAATGTTAGCGCGTTCGCAGGTGGTCGCAATTTGTTTTAAAATGAATGATGAAAATAATATTACGTATCTTTCTGCTAGAGCTCTTTCAAGGTATTTTTTTTATATTTAATTAAATGATGTATGTAATTCAAAATAATTATGGTATTTATGTTACTAAAGGGTGTCTCTAGAAGAAAGAGAAGCATATTTTTTACAATTGATTGAGGCTGAATCAGATTTGGATGAAGCTGAGGATTTATTTGATGATGATGATGGAGACGAAGACTATATGCTTAACGGAAAAGTTGAAAATTTTGATATAGAAGAGGCACTTTACGAAATTGAGATACACGATGAAAGTGGTTGTGATGACACAGATGAAATAGTGCGTGAAATCCCGATGCCATCGTGTGTGAATAGTTCTTATTACGAGACTTAAGATAATGTCAAATGGTACAAAAAAGAACCAAATATAAATCGCCGGCGATCCGTCAATATTATTCTAGAAAACCTTTTTATGGGTCCTAATCCAATCACTAAAAATATGTCCAGGGTTGATATATTCAATTGCATTCTTTCAAACAAAAAAGCCGAAGCTGAGTATAATAAATGGGATTTTGAAAATATTGGGCAACAGCGAACTTGGACTCCAATTACAGACGAAGAGCTCTTAGCATTTTTTGGTATTTTGCTAATAATGGGTGCCCACAATTCTTGCCAAGAGTCCCTCGTAGAGCTGTGGAAAAAAAATTCATATCCATTATACCGAGCAACCATGTCACGAAACAGGTTTGCGCAAATTTTAAGATTCTTTCGTTGTGACTGGCATGCAACGAGAACTGCAGCCATAAGAGATGTCTTTGAGATGGTAAATCTTAATTTAAAATCATTTTATAGACCCCATGAATCAATTACAGTAGACGAGCAGTTATTTGGATTCCGGGGTCGAACGCGTTTTACTCAATATATGCCCTCTAAGCCAGCAAAATATGGCATCAAAATCTGGTGGGCATGTGATTCCTATACATATTATCCACTTCAAGGACAAATATATACCTGAAAAATTAATAATGTAAGGGATACTAACCAAGGTGAGCGCATTGTAAAACATCATGTCGGCATGTACAAAAACACTGGTAGAAATGTCACCATGGATAATTTTTTTACAACATTGTCGTTAGCCAATGACTTAGCTGGATGGAAGTTATCCGTTGTAGGTACATTAAAAAAGAATAAAGGTACATACCAGAAGAGTTTAAGCCATCTCGAAGCCGAGAAGTAACATCCAGTTTATTCGGATTTTCTGAAAATGTGACAATGGTATCATATGTTCCAGCCAAAAACAAATCAGTTGTGTTATTATCTACCATGCACAACAATAAAAATATTTCTGGTCCACAAAATAAGCCAGAAATAATATTATATTATAATAAGACCAAGGGTGGCGTGGACACTATGGATAAAATGTTGTCACAGTATTCCACAAAACGTGCAACATTGCGCTGGCCATTAGCAGTTTTCTTCAATATTATGGATACAATAGCACTGGCTTCATTTATTATATATTCCGAAAATAATGGGGGAAAATCAGTAAAGCGATCACAGAGAAGGCAGTTTATTGAGAGCCTTGGTAAAGATCTATGCCGTCCTCTAATAATGACAAGGTCGAAAATACCACAAGTCATTGGAAGATTTTCAATTAGATCAGCCATGGAATGCATTTTGGGTAACAAATTTTAAAAACCAAACAAATAGATAATACACCTTTTTTTTAGGTGAATCAGTTACCGCTAAGAACCAGGATAACAACTTTGAACCTGATGGAGTTCCAGAAAGAGATGCAACTGGTCGAATTAAAATGAAAGGAAAATGCTACATTTGTTACTGCAAGAAACAGAAAAGAAATACAAGGCAAATTTGCATTAGTTGTAAAAAACCTATTTGTGCAGAACACAGCCTCAATCAGACTAAATGTGAAAAATGCTACCAAGCATAATCAAATTGAATAAATTATAAGTAAAATTAGCTTGATATTGATCTTCTAATTTTATAATATTTAATATGAATTTTAGAATAAATAAATAACTTTAAAAATTGCAATTGCAATAACTATTAGTTCTGTACCTACCCGGGTGGGTATTGGTAAGCCATGAAATAAATTTGAAAAAATTTTAAAAAATCAGTTAAAAAATTAAAAATATTATAATATTTATGCATAAATCTAAATAACTCAACAATTTGTTCAGTGAGTCAAATTTTTGCTTAGATCGATTCAAAATTGGCCAAGTTATTGAAAAAATAAAACTGAAAAAGTCACCCGGGTGGGTATTGGTAAGGCATAGTTTAAACATATTATGTACATATTTCTGCTATATCAATGTTAGGAGTTGTGTTAAAAGCAAAAGCAAATTATGGTATTCATTCATGCCAATTGTTGTCTTCTACCAAATTAAGAAAATATTCATTTAGAACACGGTGATTGCGTTTGTTTATGATGGTAAGACGTCGAGAAACTCTGTTTTATTTTTAATACTAAAAAAATCTCTCTCATTAACTCATTAGTAAATTTGGTACCTCTGTCTGTTTTAAGAATGTTTAATAAACCGTATTTTAAAATAATTTCTTCTTCTCTTTCTTTCTGAAAACATTGGATTTTCGCTTTCATTGCATATCATGCGTGTAATTTTAGCATTATATTCATTCTGCAGACTATTACTATCATTATTTTCATATATAAATTGTATTCTTTAAAGCTTCTTTATATCGTGATCAGTCTTCTGTTGAGATATTTATCTCTTGTTCTTATTTTTATTCACAATTTCATCTTCTTTATTTTTAGTATTTTTATTAAGCATGCTAGGTGTTATTGCCAGAGTTTTTCTTTCTTTTTCATCAATACATAGTGTAATCATTTCGTTTAATATTTTTGAGGATATTTCAATACGATATAACGCGTCAGCGTTAGTGTTATTTGCTCCCTTTTTATTAAAGTCATAATCTGATAATCAGTTTTGAGGATGGAAAATAATGCAATGAGGGCCCTATGGTCTGTTACTACCTTGAATTTTCTGCCATATGGTCTGAAAAACTGCATGCCCCAATATTTCTCAATAACCGACTTATTTCTTTCATATTTATTTAAAGATTTACTTGCATATGATATAGGCAACTCGTTATCGATTTCGCCTTGTGAGAGTATTGCTCCTACGTTTGAGGCGTCTGTGGTCAGTACAAATGGTTTTTCAAAATCAGGGTATTTTAATATATGTGGATTCTTTAGTCTGTCTGTATGTATTTGACAACCTACAAATATGCATTACTACAGTGAAGTGCAGAAATGCACATACACTACAACTGCCCTTTTACTTGTTGCTTTCGGTTCTTTTTTTGCTTTCACTTTAGTAACAGGAACAGAAATCCACATTCCGGAAAAAATGAAAAAGGGCTATTAGACTCCTAATTACCATTTTCATGAATATTCGCTATGCATTCCAGCTTCTTCTTTAGCGATTCATTTTCGTACACGAGAAGAGCGATTTCTCTTCCCGCTTTACGAGCACCTATCTCCATATGAATCTTCTCGTTAGTTGTTGTTAATCTCCCTGCAGGAATTTTTCTCTTCTTGCCACAGATTACTTTTTCTTCGTCCATTGAAGACGAATCCATTTTAAATTATTATTGTACAATTGAATATTATTCTGAAGTTTAGTGTTAAAAGCACTTGTTTGTCTTTTATAGGCTTCTAAGAAAACGAAATTAATAATGAAATTTTCAAACATTTCTTTCGAAAAGTGTCTTTGCACTTATAGTTTTTACTTTGTATTTTAAATTTCAAATTTCTTTTACATGCACACACATCCTTTCCGTTTGCAAGGCAAACACTGGCTCAGGTTGCATTGCAGTTTTGAAACACAAAATTAATACTGGCAAAGCAAGGCATATAAGCAAGCACGCAACAGTGTTCCCCTAGCAAAACGAAGCGAGGTCAAAGAACTTGTCAGATAAATGGAATGGAACGGAGTCATTGATCCTGGAGTCCGTTGAGTTGAGATAAAAGACGGAAGTACCAGGTTTTGCGTTAACTACAGAAAGCTCAATAATGTCACCAAGAAAAATAGTTATCCGCCGCCTAAAATAAAGGATACTTTATACACGTTGGCCGCAACGAAATCGTTCTATACCTTGACTTGCAGAGCGGCTATTGGCAAGCAGAGATAGCTGATAAAGAAAAGAATAAAACCGTCTTTAGCGCGAGTGGCACTTGAGGGTCATGCCATTCACATTACGTTGGTTGATGCAATTTAAGTATTTGAAGGGCAGCTCGCACGCTAGAGGATTTGGAACTCACTTTTAAGACGTTTAAATATGGCCATAGTCAAATTATAGGTATTATGCACGAATCTTCTATGAATGAAAATGATGTGCCATATATAAAAACTGACGTATATTACACATGCTATGATATATATATATATATATATATTTCTTTTAAATCCACACTTCTTGATTTACTACTTGAGTTTGAAGCCCCTCAGAATAACTCGGACCATACTAGTACATTCGCTGCTCCAAATGTTACTCAAGAAACCGTTACCAGTGGCGCGCGGCTTCCGAAAATAGACCTACCACCATTTTCAGGTGACTATCTGGATTGAATCGCTTACCGTGATATGTTCTTATCGCTTGTGCACAACAATCATTCATTGTCGAACGTTCAAAAGTACTACTTGTTAAGGGGCTCCTGTACGGGTACGCCTCTCTGTATGGTAAATGAGTATCCTATTGCTGGTTCTAGTTATGAATTAGCTTGGAATGCGTTGGAACGTCGTTTTCATAATAAACGAAAATTAATTGAACAAATCCTTAAGCGTTTGTTTTCAATACCTTCATCAAATGGAACTTTTAAGAGCATCAAAGAGCTTTGAATGTTGATACCTCTACATGGAATTTCATTCTAGTATATATGACGACTCAAAAGATGGATATTCAAATTCGTAAAAAGTGGAAAAAATCTCTAAATGCTAGCACAACCATACCTGCAATGACAAGAATGCTTGCTTTTCTGGAAACTACATTTAGAACACTAGAATCTGTAGAAGAAGAAACAGCTTATCATATTAATTTAATAAGAAATAAAAAACCCTCTTTTACCAAGGACAGTCAAAAATTATTTCACAGATCAGTACGCGTTCATACTGCAAATGTAAAGCAAGATGACAACTACCCGTACTGTTCGAAGCGGCATCCACTTTATAAATGTTTTCGATTTTCCTCCTTATCTTCAGCTGAAAAGAAAAATTTAGTCAATCAGATACGATTATTTCGAAACTGCCTTAATACTGGACATCTTCAACAATCTTGCAAATTTAGCGCCAGGTGCCAAATTTTCAACGAACCACGTCATACTATTATTTATCAGGAATTTTCTTCTTCATCTGATAAGAAATTCTCACTTGCAATTACAACAAAAAATGCTGGTATGAATGAAGCTCTCGATAAACCAAATAATACTTTATCAACGCAACCGACTATTGTAAGTACAATTTTATCTAATCACTATTCAACAACAATAGTTCCAGCACTACTACCAACCGCAAAAGTTGTTATTAAGACCCCAAGTCGCAATTTTTATATAAAAGCCATTTTAGATCAAGGATCCCAAGTTTCGTTTATTACAGAAGACTTTGCTCAGTTAATTCATGCACCAAAGTACAAAACCCATGTTGATGTGTCAAGTATTGGAGGATCTTTGGCGTTTACTGCAAAACATTATATTTATCTTACAATATATTCCAACTACGATACAAATTTTAAGCTATCTTTTTCTGTTTTAGTTGTACCATCTGTTATGTCATACACTCCAAAAAAATGTATTCCCAAAAATATACCTAATATATTACACTACGCTCTTTCAGATCCTAACTTTTTAATTCCGGAAAAAATTGACATACTATTAGGCAATGATGTTTTTGCTTCTTATCACAAGAAACTTACTTAGGATGTATTGTTTCAGGTCCACCTGGTACATTAAGGGCGAATCCAACAGTATCCGTAAATGTTTGTTTTTTAGATAACCAGCTTCGTTTATTCTGGGAACAAGAAGAATTTATTGATGATAAAAAATTACTTGATGAAAATTACCTTTGTGAAGAATTATTTGCAGAAACACATTTTTCGCGATAACAGGTGTCGTTATACTGTAAGTCTGCTTTTTAAACAGATTACAGTGCTTTAAAAAGACTGAAACAGTTAGAATCTTCTTTTAAAACCCAGCTTACATTTGCACTGGAATACAAAAAGTTTATGAAAGATTATGAGGTTTTGCAGCATATGAAAAAATTAGGTGAATATCCTCAAGCTATTCCTGAAAACGCATATTTCTTTCCAAATCATGGAGTATTGAGAAAAAACAGTAAAACGACTAAATTACGCGTTGTATTTGATTGTAGTACCCGAAGACTGCCTCAACCATCTATTAATGATGAAATCTCAGCAGGACCTGCTCTGAAAAACGATTTAGCCACAAATATAACTAGATGGAATAGGTATTACATTGGATTCACAGCTGATCTGGAGAAGATGTTCAGACAAATAAATGTGAATAAAGATCATCAAAATTATCATTGTATTTTATGGAGAGATGAGATAACAAAAAAAGTTTGTATTTATAATCTTATACTGTTACTTATGGCACAACATCCGCTCCTTACTTAGGAATTCGAGTCTTACAGCAACTTGCTAATTAATAATTATCCACAAGCAAGCGATACTCTTTATTCGAACACCTACGTTGGCGACGTGATATCCGCTTCCAATTATATAAGTGAAGCAATAGATTTACAACAACAATTTAGTTCGTTACTAAAGTCTGGCGGATTCCATTTAAGGAAATGGAATTCTAATTCCTTTCAACTTTTAAAAAATGTGGCTGACGAAGACAAGAAGGACATGTTTTATATTCAGCAAGATAATATGTCCAAGGCATTAGGCATTTCTTGGGTCACTGATAGTGATTGCTTTTGTTTCTCTATTAATTTTGTATTTTCAAATCCCATAACTAAAAGTAGTTTGCTTTTAGACGCCGCCAAGTTGTTTGATCCCTTAGGCTGGTTGGCCCCTACGACTATACTTGCTAAAATTCAGTTTCAAAAACTATGGAAAATAAATCTTAATTGGAATGATGAACTTCCTCAGCACCTTCAAGATGAATGGGTACAATTTAGAAATAGCCTGAAAACCCTTGAAGAAATACGTTTGCCAAGATGGGTAGGTTACAAGCCCTTAGATCAATCGAAATGCATGGCTTCTGCAACTCTTTACAAACTGCTTATGCTGCCGCTGTATACTCGCGCATAGTAACAGAAACTGGCGATGTTATAGTAAATCTTTTGCAATCAAAAACAAAAGTAACACCGTTGAAGCTAGAAACGATACCTCGTTTAGACCTATGTGCTGCCACTTTACTGGCAAGGCTGGCTTATAAAATTCTAAACAATATCCAAATCAAAATTGAATGCAAAACATATTGGTTTAATAGCACTATTGTATTAGCATGGCTTAAAAACGGAACTTTGTCTTCATTAAATATCGAGTTGAAATAATTAAAAGTATAACCAATGTTAACGAATGGAATTATGTGCCGTCGGAAGAAAATCCTGCGGACTGCGCATCCAGGGGTTTAACGCCTAAAAAATTAATAAAACATCAGCTATGGAGGCAAGGACCGAAATGGCTTAAATTTTCACCAAATCTCTGGCCAAATACTGTTATCAATCAGAAATCCTTAGAAGGCAAAACAAATGTTACAACACTCACGTCTACAGATAACACACCTGATTTATTACAAGAATTACCACAACGTATTTTTGCTGAAATTATAACAAAGTTTTCGTCTCTTTCAAAAATCATCCGCGTAACGTCATATATTCTTCGATACTTTTTTAACCTTAAACAGAAAGCAACCCACAAAGATAAAGAGTGTGCATTTTTAAAAACCTACGAGCTTAATCGAGCTCTAAATAAGTTAACTAAATTTATTCAATAGGACACTTTTCACGAAGAAATTAACTGTTTAAAATCTGAAAAACCGGTTCCCATTAAAAGCAAAATAAGGCAGTTGCATCCATATTTAGACGAAATGCAAATACTGAGTTCTCTTTCCAGGTTAATATTTTTAGATGCTCACGAGAAGACATTACATGGAGGCGTTAAGATTATGCAATCAAATGTGATGCAACACTATTGGCTTCCATCAGGGCGAGATATTCCAAAATCTCTTCTACGAAAATGTCGTTTGATTTAAGTACAAGGCGAAAACATGCCAATAGTTGATGGGAAGTCTTCCAACAGTCAGGTTACAGCCATCCCGAGCTTTTAAACACAGTGGCCTGGATTACGCTGGTCCTATAACAATTAAAACTTCTGCGCTCCGCACTGCTTCAACATCAAAAGGATACATTTGCCTGTTTATTTGCATGTGCACAAAGGCTTTTCACTTGGAGGCAGTAACGCGTCTAAGCGTTGACGCATTTTTTGCCGCATTCCGACGTTTTACTTCACGCAGAGGCATGTGTACAGACCTATATTCGGATTGCGGAACGAATTTCGTCGGCGCAAATAAAGAATTACAAATTATGTGCCAGCGCAATAAAGCCTCCCTTCCAGAGTATCTGGCTGAAAATTTGGATAACCAAGGCACAAGGTGGCACTTTATCCCGCCAGCTTCCGGGAAACTGGTGTTAAATCTACTAAGTACCATCTGCGTAGAATAATGAAAGATCGACATCTTACTTACGAAGAGCTAAGCACTTTACTGGCTCAGATAGAAAGCTGCTTAAATTCTCGTCTACTTTGCCCTATATTGTCAGATCCAAAAGATCACCAAGCACTTACACCAGCCCATTTTAATTGGTGAACCTTCTACTTGTGTTCCGGACCAAGATCTACTTGATGACAATATTGAGTTTTAAGCCGTTGGAAACTTGTAGAACGCATGAATATGTATGCAGATTACAAGCTCAGATCGACCGAAATGGAATAAAATTTAACGGAACGTTAACAAAGGGACTTAGTTCTCTTACTTCACGAAAAAAGTGCTCCGGGCCAGTGGCCGCTGGCAATAGTAGAAGAGCTTCACCCCGGTAGCGACGGCTTGGTTAGAGTTCTGACCGTTCTTTGTAATGGAAAACACCTAAAACGGCATATTTCCAAAAATTTTTTTCTGCCTATCAATGATGCTTATCCAGCTCAAAACTAAATTTATATAAAAAAAAATAAATGAAATAAAAAAATGGCTATTCCTCGCGGGGGAGAATGATTGGGATTTTTACACCCAAACGCATTCTCGTTATGAAAACCCTAATTCATAAAATTTTAAATAAAGCTTAGCTTAACTTATGCCCTTTTAGTATTTTTTTTGTACAAGACATTTCGGTAAATTTAAGGAATTCTACCTGCTATTAACAGAAAGCATAAAAGAAAAAATGTGAGCTTATTTTTAACAAGTAAGATTATATTACATTCAATTGCCTTTGAACAGCATATAGTAAAGAATGTATTTTCTAAACCAATATTAAAAAAAGAATTAAATAAAGAAAATCGTTTATTAATTTAAAGAAAATCTCCTACAGTAACACTTTTAACGATGTTTGTTGTTGCTTAAAACCAGCTGATATTCGAACGCAAAAGAAATGTGTAAATAAAATTAATACAGTTTTCTTTTCTTTTAATTTAATTTAATTAAATTAAATATTCTTGTTTTACTAAGTTTAAATTAGAACATTGAAAATTTATTTTAAAAATAAATTTCTTGTTAAAAAAGGACTGTCCCCTAAACTGCAAACTATAGGGGACTGCACAAGGTGATCAAGAAAGTGGATGATATACCTTAATCCGATGTCTAAAATGAAAGTGTTTAAATTTGAACGCCTGGCCAAATATGGCAGAGAGAATACTGAGCCTATTCGTGACGAAACGGCTTAAGTGGGCGCCAATGTTGCTAAGATCTTTTATTTAATTCACGAAAAGTAATAATAATAATTGTTATCAAGAAAGTAAAACGAAATGGCCTATCGTGTCTGTTTACAAAGCCTTCTTGATACATAACAACTAAACTAGAAGTATTAATCTAATCAAGTACCCCTTAGTATATATATAAAATATAAAAGCAAAAGATTTATTCTGATTGTTAACCTCTAGTGATGATCTTGTAGTACAATAGTTTGAACCGTTTTAAATATTTATTAATTTAATAAACGCAAAACCTTCGGCCCTTAACGAGTTAATTAGTTTTAAATATTTTTTGATATCTTTTAAGTCTCTTAAATGTTACCCATATTGACCTGATTTCTTCCAAAATATAGTGCATAATTTTACTCTTGTATGAAAAGTTCAGAGGCCCAAAACTCGAAAAATATGGGCGTGAGCTAATTCTTTCACTTGATATTTTTTCTTATTTTTTAATTTTCTATCCCATATATTTGTTTTGTATTAAAAGTTACTTCACTTAAATAGGTTTGTTTCAAGATATGCAAAAATTAGAGGTAGATTAATGTTTTTCCGCTCAAAGGTAAATAGGTAAATTTTCGAAACTATGTCTGATCGATTGGCGTATTTTCTCTAGCTCATCTAGTACCTTGGCAAAGTAGATTTCAATACGAACACGGACGGACAGACGGACATCGCTCAATTGACTCCACTGTATATTAAAACACAGAATGTATGTATTTCGATATTCCTTTTGTCCACCTGTGGTAAAGGATTTTTTAATTCCGCAAAAAATAACAGGCATAGTGTAAAGAAACTTTGGATCAGAAAAAATTAATATCATAAATAATTTGTTGCAACAATTAAATTTCGTGTAATTTTTAATTTGAAGAAGTCTGTTAAAATTATTATCTATTTAAAAAATTCATTTTAAAGTTACCTCAAAACCAACAAAAAAGTTAAAGAAATTTGCCTTCAAAAAGAAAATTCACGATTACTCGATTATTTGTTACGTGAAATGTTAAAAAAAAAAAAAAAAAAAAAAAATTGTGCACGCTAACCAACATTGATAAAAACTAGCTCTTTTGTATTCTAGTGCATAAATTCAGCATCTTCGCACAATGCCGCCCACTTAAGCCTTTTTGTTTTGAAAAGGCTTAACATCGTCTTTGCCAGATTTGGCCAGCCGTCCTAGTTGAACTACTTTTATTTTAGACCTTAGATTATATTTTCTCCATATTTGGAAAACCACGTCATTCAATTTCTTGGCCACCATGTATGGTCCCTCCTAGTGAATTTGCGATTGAGGAGATAATCCTTTCTTGTGTTAATTAATTGAACAATTTTTCCCTCATTAAATTCCTCTGTATTTGCTTCCCGATTAAACTTGGCTTTCATTTTATCGCTGGACTTTTTAATGCCGTAACGGACAACCTCAGGTCTTCTTGTTCCTGGAAATTGCTTCAGTTGTTTTCGTGCGCAGGATAAAATCCAAATTATAATTCCAGTTTAAGTTTTGTCTCAAACAGGATTTTTGATTTAATACGTGAGGTTGAATCATATACAGTTGGCCGGTATGCCAGTAGAAAGTTGGGTCTAGGCTCATCTCCATCTTTTGTGGTGTGTACTGAAAACTTTTCTGAGATATTCCTCTAGGGTACAAAGGAATCTTCTAACATGCCATATGACTGTGGATGCAGCGATGACGTTCTCAACTTTTAGATATCATATACGTCGCACATGTCTTAGAATATGGTCGATTCAAAATCACGTCCAAGGTCTGAATTCAGTTTTACTGGAACACCGTATCGAAGCACCCATTTGTTCACAAAGGCGTTTACAAGTGTTTTAAATTCTTGGTTTGGAATGACATAAACTTCGGAATATTTACTAAAATAATCCATTAAAATTAGTAAATATCGGTTTTCAGCATCACTGACAGGGAATGGAACTGTAATACCAATAGGAATCCGTTTAAAAGGCGCACTTTCTTGTTAGACCGTTGGCCGTTTTTATTAATAAACGATCAGTTATTTTTACCTCTGCGTATAACGCAGCGTACAATTCAGACTTTAAGTCAGTCTTAAGGTGTGGTCAGATTAGTCAAATATTTGACCAAAAAATGGAATAAACTGTGATTTGTGTTTCAGTACAGGGTAGTACCATAGCGCGTCAAAGTAGGCAAACGCGAATTTAAAAAATGTTTCAGAGTTTATAACTTTATAAAAAATAAATTTTTTTTTTATTTCTAGTAATCAACATAGATAGATAAAAAAAAACGTAAATGAAATTTACATAATAGCTCCATTCCCGTACTTTTTGGTAAAGTTCGGTAAGATGAGAGAAAACATAAATTATTCTCAATTAAAGAGAAAAATGCCCGAAAGTACGGGAACACAAAAAACCAAATTTCTATCCCAAAACAAGATGTCGAGCAAAATATACATGCAGTTGCTTATATTAAACATAAGAACACAAATATTTTGTATGTTCTTGAATTTATTTTAATATTTATAGGAATAAAACTTACAAATAACAGTTTTGCGAAACATTTGCGTGTATGAAACATAGAATTTTTGTATTTGCTACTGTTTACTTTTCAATTAGCTGATTGTTTTTTAGTTTACACAAACTTACTAAAGAAAAAGTCTGGGCTGTTTCGTGCAGAAAGAAGAAGAATTTTATTCTCTCGAAAGCTCTCTCTTCTACCTAAATTTGTAGTACGGGAACAGTTTTCGGTAACATTGGGATCCCGCGGGATCCCAAAATTGAGTATGGAAACGCACCTAATATCTTTAATATTTCTAGAGAAATTTGCCTTTAAAATTTAAAACACAAAATTTTTACTTCGGCATTGTTTGGTTTTTAACCTGTAGTTTTTTTTAATATAAGATAGAAATATTTGGAAAACTGATTTATAAAGCTAATACTAAAAGAAATAACTTGTAACAATCTTTTTCTTTGACTACAAAAGGTTAGTGGTAATATTTTTTTTTTAAATTTGAAATTTCATAAAAAGTAAAATATTTAAAATTTTGGTCAAAAGTACGTTCAGTTAGTTTAAAGGCTTTTTAACATTTTTTTTTGTAAGTTCATAAAATTTTCAACTTTTTTTTCAAGAACTTTGGTAAAGCACCTTACAGTCAGCAATGTTCAAATATGGATATTTTTTTAACAAAATGTTCGAGACTGTAAAAAAATTGCTCGCTTTTTAACATTTTTTTTTTTTTGTAAGTTCATAAAATTTTCAACCTTTTTTTCAAGAACTTTGGTAAAGCACCTTACAGTCAGCAATTTTCAAATATGGATATTTTTTTTAACAAAATGTTCGAGACTGTAAAAAAAATTGCACGCGGATTTTCATTCTTTTATAAGCAATTATTTTAGAGCGATAGGTTTTCAGTAACTGACCAAATTTTTTAGACAGCTTGCGCATAAATTGCGTCGTGGAGACGATTGAAGAAAAAATTACAAATTTTGGGAAGAAAATTTTCATCTACATAACAAATAGTATTTTAATATATTGTTTGCCAAACTTTTTACTGATTTTAGTAACCTAAATATTGGCCTCTAATATGATGAACTCTTAATTAATATTTTTTATATATCCGGAGATATTCTTATTTTCAAAATTTCACTTTTGATTATTTTTGGTTTTTAGCGGTATTTTTTTTTTAAATTACAAAAAAAATTAGCACAGCCAAATAGTACAGGTAATTACCTATCCACTGATATTTGTACACCTTTTTCATTTAAACATCGCAAAAAATGTAAACAATTATGGGACCTCGTACAAAAAAACTCTTGTTTTATTGTTTTCTTCTAAATAGCGCTTTCCCTTTTTATTACTTTCTTCTTTAAAATCAGCGGTTTTGTTTGCAGGTGAAACAAATATATTTTAATCAGGATAACGACACTTGCGTTCACGCGCCTGTGTATGACTATGTGTGTTGTCTATAAGTGTTAAAGACTGTTTTACCTGTATTAATTAATAAGTGCATATAAAGATCACAAGATAGCTTGTATCATTCTTGAATGTAAGGTCTTATGGAGATCACAACTAAACATAGTACGTATTTGGCGCTCTTTCATTTTCACTGTTCATGAAAATACCGTTGCGCTGTTTTTCCTTTTTACATTGTCCATGAAATAATTTTTTTTTGCTTTTTATTTTTGTATTGCCCATGAATGAAATTTTGTTTTGCTTCTTAGTTTTTCATTTCACACAAATGAGCGTGTATGATATTTATCATCTCCATCAGAATAAATATATATATATATATATATGTATATATATATATATATATATATATATATATATATATACATTTGTGTGAAATGAAAAACTAAGAAGCAAAACAAAATTTCTTTCATGGGCAATACAAAAATAAAAAGCAAAAAAAAAATTCTTTCATGGACAATGTAAAAAGGAAAAACAAAGCAACAGTATTTTCATGAACAGTGAAAATGAAAGAGCGCCAAATACGTACTATGTTTAGTTGTGATCTCCATAAGACCTTACATTCAAGTAATGATACAAGCTATCTTGTGATCTTTATATGCACTTATTAATTAATACAGGTAAAACAGTCTTTAACACTTATAGACAACACATATAGTCATACACAGGCGCGTGAACGCAAGTGTCGTTATCCTGATTAAAATACATTTGTTTCACCTGCAAACAAAATCGCTGATTTTAAAGAAGAAAGTAATAAAAAGGGAAAGCGCTATTTAGAAGAAAACAATAAAACAAGAGTTTTTTTGTACGAGATCCCATAATTGTTTGCATTTTTTGCGATGTTTAAATGAAAAAGGTGTACAAATATCAGTGGATAGGTAATTACCTGTACTATTTGGCTGTGCTAATTTTTTTTTGTAATTTTTAAAATAAAAAATACCGCTAAAAACCAAAAATAATCAAAAGTGAAATTTTGAAAATTAGAATATCTCCGGATATATAAAAAATATTAAATAAGAGTTCATCATATTAGAGGCCAATATTTAGGTTACTAAAATCAGTAACAAATTTGGGAAACAAAATATTAAAATATTATTTGTTATGTAGATGAAAATTTTCTTTCCAAAATTTGTAATTTTTTCTTCAGTCGTCTCCCCGATGCAATTTATGCGCAAGCCGTCTAAAAAATTTGATCAGTTACTGAAAACCTATCGCACTAGAATAATTGCTTATAAAAGAATGAAAATCCGCGTGCAATTTTTTTTACAGTCTCGAACATTTTGTTAAAAAATTACCCATATTTGAACATTGCTGACTGTAAGGTGCTTTACCAAAGTTCTTAAAAAAAAATGTTGAAAATTTTATGAACTTGCAAAAAAAAATTTAAAAAGTTTTTAAAATAACTGAACGTACTTTTAACCAAAATTTTATATATATTACTTTTTATGAAATTTCAAATTTAAAAAAAAATATTACCACTAACCTATTGTAGTCAAAGAAAAAGTTATTTCTTTTAGAATTAGCTTTCTAAATCAGTTTTCAAAATATTTCTATCTTATATTAAAAAAAACTACAGGTGAAAAAGCAAACAATGACGAAGTAAAAATTTTGTGTTTTAAATTTTAAAGGCGAATTTCTCTAGAAATAAAAAAGATATTATGTAAATTCCATTTAAGTTTTTTTATCTATCTATGTAGATTACTAAAAATAAAAAAAATTATTTTTTATAAAGTTATAAACTCTGAAACATTTTTTAAATTCGCGTTTGCCTACTTTGACGCGCTGTGGTACTACGCTGTACTGAAACAGCGTGTATCCAAATGCAGTAGACAAAAATTACATATTATCCTTTACAAATCACAGTTTATTCCATTTTTTGGTCAAATATTTGACTAATCTGGGTTATACGCAGAGGTAAAAATAAATGATCGTTTATTAATAAAAACTATATTATATCTTCCTCCGAGAGTTAGTCGGTCTTCTCGGTATATATTGCAGCCTCCAAGTTAAATTTATGATGCGATCTTAAAAAAGTATCAAATAATATCAACTTTCTTGTCATAGAGAACTTGTTCGAGCTCTGAAGCAACTAAATTCATCGTCATGCCTTGAGTACTCCAGTGCATAACATGAACATTTTGGGTACCTGTTAAATTATATGAGAAATCGTATTAACTTTTGTTGGGTAAGGTATGAGTGTACACGCGTGGTGCCTTGCGTTTTTGTTAATTTTTAAGTATAACAAATGCCAAGCAATAATAAAAAATTGGAGTTAAAAAGTTCTAGGATATTCAAGAACCCTTGCCATTTGGTATATAAAAGCAACGGCCAAACACAATAATGCTGATGCCCCTTCGAGAAAGCAATGCAATGTTAGGTGCAAGCACTAAAAATTTAAGAAAAGCTTACGAAATTGATGTACGGCTTACTCGAACCGGGTCAAACGAAGACTGGTCGAAGCAAATCCCAATTTGGACAAAAATTATATTAGCTAAGAACAAAAAACAGAACACCGGACCATAACAAAATATCAGCAGAAGGCCCACTAACAAAATCGTGCTGGGCTCAATGGAATAGTGTAAAAGTGATAGATAGATGCTTATGTCGATCTTAGGAAAGTATAGATGACAAAATCACAATGCACTTAATTCACGTGTCAACTTCTAAAGTAAACGTGTTATTGAAACAACAAAAATCCTGGAAAAGATTAAGCCACAATTTTACAGGCTAGGATGTCAACAATCCGTAGCCGATTGAAGAGCTAATTGCAAACAGTGCATTGCGGCCAATGGTCTAACAAGAAAGTGCGCCTTTTAAACGGATTCCTATTGGTATTACAGTTTCATTCCCTGTCAGTGATGCTGAAAACCGATATTTAGTAATTTTAATGGATTATTTTAGTAAATATTCCAAAGTTTATGTCATTCCAAACCAAGAATTTAAAACACTTGTAAACGCCTTTGTGAACAAATGGGTGCTTCGATACGGTGTTCCAGTAAAACTGAATTCAGACCTTGGACGTGATTTTGAATCGACCATATTCTAAGATATGTGCGACGTATATGGTATCTAAAAGTTGAGAACGTCATCGCTGCATCCACAGTCATATGGCATGTTAGAAGATTCCTTTGTACCCTAGAGGAATATCTCAGAAAAGTTTTCAGTACACACCACAAAAGATGGAGAAGAGCCTAGTTCCAACTTTATACTGGCATACCGGTCAGCTGTATATGATTCAACCTCACGTATTAAATCAAAAATCCTGTTTGAGACAAAACTTAAACTGGAATTATAATTTGGATTTAATCCTGCGCACGAAGACAACTGAAGCAATTTCCAGGAACAAGAAGACCTCAGGTTGTCCGTTACCGCATTAAAAAATCCAGCGATAAAATGAAAGCCAAGTATAATCGGGAAGCAAATACAGAGGAATTTAATGAGGGAAAAATTGTTCAATTAATTAACACAAGACAGGATTATCTCCTCAATCGCAAACTCACTAGGAGGGACCATACATGGTGGCCAAGAAATTGAATGACGTGGTTTTCCAAATATGGAGAAAATATAATCCAAGGTCTAAAATAAAAGTAGTTCAACTAGGACGGCTGGCCAAATCTGGCAAAGACGATGTTAAGCCTTTTCAAAACAAAAAGGCTTAAGTGGGCGGCATTGTGCGAAGATGCTGAATTTATGCACTAGAATACAAAAGAGCTAGTTTTTATCAATGTTGGTTAGCGTGTACAAATTTATATGCTTATATTTTTCACTTTCATAATGTAAGGAGTGCAACATTTCACGTAACAAATAATCGAGTAATCGTGAATTTTCTTTTTGAAGGCAAATTTCTTTAACTTTTTTGTTGGTTTTGAGGTAACTTTAAAATGAATTTTTTTAAATAGAATTAAAAAATCCTTTACCACAGGTGGAGAAAAGGAATATCGAAATACATACATTCTGTGTTTTAATATACAGTGGAGTCAATTGAGCGATGTCCGTCTGTCCGTCCGTGTTCGTATTGAAATCTACTTTGCCAAGGTACTAGATGAGCTAGAGAAAATACGCCAATCGATCAGACATAGTTTCGAAAATTAACCTATTTACCTTTGAGGCAGCGGCAAAACATTAATCTGCCTCTAATTTTTGCATATCTTGAAACAAACCTATTTAAGTGCAGTAACTTTTAATACAAAACAAATGTATGGGGTGATAGAAAATTAAAAAATAAGAAAAAATATCAAGTGAAAGAATTGGCTCACGCCCATATTTTTCGAGTTTTGGGCCTCTGAACTTTTCATACAAGAGTAAAATTATGCACTTTATTTTGGAAGAAATCAGGTCAATATGGGTAACATTTAAGAGACTTAAAAGATATCAAAAAATAGTTAAAACTAATTAACTCGTTAAGGGCCGAAGGTTTTGCGTTTATTTAATTCATAAATGTTTAAAACGGTTCAAACTATTGTACTACAAGATCATCACTAGAGGTTAACAATCAGAATAAATCTTTTGCTTTTATATTTTATATACATACTAAAGGGTACTTGAATAGATTAGTACTTCTCGTTTAGTTGTTATGTATGAAGAAGGCTTTGTAAACAGACACGATAGGCCATTTCGTTTCACTTTCTTGATAACAATTATTATTATTACTTTTCGTGAATTAAATAAAAGATCTTAGCAACATTGGCGCCCACTTAAGCCGTTTCGTCACGAATAGGCTCAGTATTCTCTCTGCCATATTTGGCCAGGCGTTCAAATGTAAACGCTTTCATTTTAGACATCGGATTATGGTATATCATCCACTTTCTTGATCACCTTGTGTAGTCCCTTAGAGTTTGCAGTTTAGGGGACAGTCCTTTTTTAACAAGAAATTTATTTTTAAAATAAATTTTAAATGTTCTAATTTAAACTTAGTAAAACAAGAATATTTAATTTAATTAAATTAAATTAAAAGAAAACTGTATTTATTTCATTTACATATTTCTCTTGCGTTCGAATATCAGCTGGCTTTAAGCAACAACAAACATCGTTAAAAGTGTTACTGTAGGAGATTTTCTTTAAATTAATAAACGATTTTCTTTATTTAATTCTTTTTTTAATATTGGTTTAGAAAATACATTCTTTACTATACGCTGTTCAAGGCTCACATTTTTTCTTTTATGCCTTCTGTTCATAGCAGGTAGAATTCCTTAAATTTACCGAAATGTCTTGTACAAAAAAAAGACCAAAAGGGCATTAGTTAAGCTAAGATTAATTTAAAATTTTATGAATTAGGGTTTTCATAACGAGATTGCGTTTGGGTATAAAAATCCCAAACATTCTCCCCCGCAAGGAATAGCCATTTCTTTATTTCATTAATTTTTTTTATATAAATTTAGTTTGGAGCTGGATAAGCATTATTGATAGGCAGAAAAAAAATTTTGGAAATAGGCCGTTTTAGGTGTTTGCCATTACAAAGTACGGTCACAGCTCTAACCAAGCCGTCGCTACCGGGTTGAAGCTCTTCTACTATTTCCAGCGGCCACTGGCCCGGAGCACTTTTTTCGTGAAGTAAGAGAACTAAGTACCCTTTGTTAACATTCCGTTCAATTTTATTCCATTTCGGTCGAGCTGAGCTTGTAATCTGCATACATATTCATGCGTTCTACAAGTTTCCAACGGCTTAAAACTCAATATTGTCATCAAGTAGATCTTGGTCCGGAACACAAGTAGAAGGTTCACCAATTAAAATGGGCTGGTGTAAGTGCTTGGTGATCTTTTGGATCTGACAATATAGGGCGAAGTGGACGAAAATTTAAGCAGCTTTCTATCTGAGCCAGTAAAGTGCTTAGCTCTTCGTAAGTAAGATGTCGATCTTTCATTATTCTACGCAGATGGTACTTAGTAGATTTAACACCAGTTTCCCGGAAGCTGCCGGGATAAAGTGCCACCTTGTGCCTTGGTTAGCCAAATTTTCAGCCAGATACTCTGGAAGGGAGGCTTTATTGCGCTGATACATAATTTGTAATTCTTTATTTGCGCCGACGAAATTCGTTCCGCAATCCGAATATAGGTCTGTACACATGACTCTGCGTGAAGTAAAACGTCGAAATGCGGCAAAAAATGCGTCAACACTTAGACGCGTTACTGCCTCCAAGTGAAAAGCCATTGTGCACATGCAAATAAACAGGCAAATGTATCCTTTTGATGTTGAAGCAGTGCGGAGCGCAGAATTTTAAATTGTTATAGGACCAGCGTAATCCAGGCCACTGTGTTTAAAAGCTCGGGATGGCTGTAACCTGACTGTTGGAAGACTTCCCATCAACTATTGCCATGTTTTCGCCTTGTACTTAAAGCAAACGACATTTTCGTAGAATAGATTTTGGAATATCTCGCCCTGATGGAAGCCAATAGTGTTGCATCACATTTGATTGCATAATCTTAACGCCTCCATGTAATGTCTTCTCGTGAGCATCTAAAAATATTAACCTGGAAAGAGAACTTTTTTTATTAATAATATAGGATGTTTGATCTTATATGGCAGTGTTGCATTGTGCAACCGTCCTCCGAATCTCAGTATTTGCATTTCGTCTAAAAATGGATGCAACTGCCTTATTTTGCTTTTAATAGGAACCGGTTTTTCAGATTTTAAACAGTTAATTTCTTCGTGAAAAGTGTCCTATTGAATAAATTTAGTTAACTTATTTAGAGCTCGATTAAGCTCGTAGGTTTTTAAAAATGCACACTCTTTATCTTTGTGGGTTGCTTTCTGTTTAAGGTTAAAAAAGTATCGAAGAATATATGACGTTACGCGGATGATTTTTGAAAGAGTCCTCCAACTCTCAGTATTTGCATTTCGTCTAAAAATGGATGCAACTGCCTTATTTTGCTTTTAATAGGAACCGGTTTTTCAGATTTTAAACAGTTAATTTCTTCGTGAAAAGTGTCCTATTGAATAAATTTAGTTAACTTATTTAGAGCTCGATTAAGCTCGTTGGTTTTTAAAAATGCACACTCTTTATCTTTGTGGGTTGCTTTCTGTTTAAGGTTAAAAAAGTATGGAAGAATATATGACGTTACGCGGATGATTTTTGAAAGAGACGAAAACTTTGTTCTAATTTCAGCAAAAATACGTTGTGGTAATTCTTGAAATAAATCAGGTATGTTACCTGTAGACGTGAGTGTTGTAACATTTGTTTTGCCTTCTAAGGATTTCTGATTGATAACAGTATTTGGCCAGAGATTTGGTGAAAATTTAAGCCATTTCGGTCCTTGCCACCATAGCTAATGTTTTATTAATTTTTTAGGCGTTAAACCCCTGGATGCGCAGTCCGCAGGATTTTCTTCCGACGGCACATAATTCCATTCGCTAACATTGCTTATACTTTTAATTATTTCAACTCGATTTTTAATGAAGACATTTAACTTCGAAGTTTCGTTTTTAAGCCATGCTAATACGATAGTGCTACCAGACCAATATGTTGTGCATTCAATCTTGATTTGGATATTGTTAAGAATTTTATAAGCCAGCCTTGCCAGTAAAGTGGCAGCACATAGGTCTAAACGAGGTATCGTTTCTCGCTTCAACGGTGTTACTTTTGTTTTTGATTGCAAAAGATTTACTATAACATCGCCAGTTTCTGTTACTATGCGCAAGTATACAGCTGCAGCAAAAGCAGTTTGTGAAGAGTCGCAGAAGCCATGCAGTTCAATAGATCTAAAGGACTTGTAACCTATCCATCTGGGTAAACGTATTTCTTCAAGGGTTTTCAGGCTATTTCTACATTGTACCCATTCATCTTGAAGCTGCTGAGGAAGTTCATCATTCCAATTAAGATTTACTTTCCATAGTTTCTGAAACTGAATTTTAGCAAGTATAGTCGTAGGGGCCAACCAGCCTAAGGGATCAAACAACTTGGCGGCGTCTGAAAGCAAACTACTTTTAGTCATGGGATTTGAAAATAAAAAATTAATAGAGAAACAAAAGCAATCACTATCGTTGTCCAAAGAAATGCCTAATGCCTTGGACATATTATCTTGCTGAATATAAAACAAGTCCTTCTGATCTCCATAGCACCTTACATTCAAGTAATGATACAAGCTATTTTGTAATCTTTATATGCACTTATTAATTAATACAGGTAAAACAGTCTTTAACACTTATAGACAACACATATAGTCATACACAGGCGCGTGAACGCAAGTGTCGTTATCCTGATTAAAATATATTTGTTTCACCTGCAAACAAAATCGCTGATTTTAAAGAAGAAAGTAATAAAAAGGGAAAGCGCTATTTAGAAGAAAACAATAAAACAAGAGTTTTTTTGTACGAGGTCCCATAATTGTTTGCATTTTTTGCGATGTTTAAATGAAAAAGGTGTACAAATATCAGTGGATAGGTAATTACCTGTACTATTTGGCTGTGCTATTTTTTTTTGTAATTTTTAAAATAAAAAATACCGCTAAAAAACAAAAATAATCAAAAGTGAAATTTTGAAAATTAGAATATCTCCGGATATATAAAAAATATTAAATAAGAGTTCATCATATTAGAGGCCAATATTTAGGTTACTAAAATCAGTAAAAAATTTGGCAAACAAAATATTAAAATATTATTTGTTATGTAGATGAAAATTTTCTTTCCAAAATTTGTAATTTTTTCTTCAGTCGTCTCCCCGATGCAATTTATGCGCAAGCCGTCTAAAAAATTTGATCAGTTACTAAAAACCTATCGCTCTAGAATAATTGCTTATAAAAGAATGAAAATCCGCGTGCAATTTTTTTTACAGTCTCGAACATTTTGTTAAAAAATTACCCATATTTGAACATGCTGACTGTAAAGTGCTTTACCAAAGTTCTTGAAAAAAAAGTTAAAAATTTTATGAACTTGCAAAAACAAAATTTAAAAAGTTTTTAAAATAACTGAACGTACTTTTACCAAAATTTTAAATATTTTACTTTTTATGAAATTTCAAATTTAAAAAAAAAATATTACCACTAACCTATTGTAGTCAAAGAAAAAGTTATTTCTTTCTAAATCAGTTTTCAAAATATTTCTATCTTATATTAAAAAAAACTACAGGTGAAAAAGCAAACAATGACGAAGTAAAAATTTTGTGTTTTAAATTTTAAAGGCGAATTTCTCTAGAAATATAAAAGATATTATGTAAATTCCATTTACGTTTTTTTATCTATCTATGTAGATTACTAGAAATAAAAAAAAATTATTTTTTATAAAGTTATAAACTCTGAAACATTTTTTAAATTCGCGTTTGCCTACTTTGACGCGCTGTGGTACTACCCTGTACTGAAACAGCGTGTATCCAAATGCAGTAGACAAAAATTACATATTATCCTTAACAAATCACAGTTTATTCCATTTTTTGATCAAATATTTGACTAAGCTGGGTTATACGCAGAGGCAAAAATAACTGATCGCTTATTAATAAAAACTATATTATATCTTCCTCCGAGAGTTAGTCGGTCTTCTCGGTATATGTTGCAGCCTCCAAGTTAAATTTATGATGCGATCTTAAAAAGGTATCAAATAATATCAACTTTCTTGTCATAGAGAACTTGTTCGAGCTCTGAAGCAACTAAATTCATCGTCATGCCTTGAGTACTCCAGTGCATAACTTGAACATTTTGGGTACCTGTTAAATTATATGAGAAATCGTATTAACTTTTGTTGGGTAAGGTATGAGTGTACACTCGTGGTGCCTTGCGTTTTTGTTAATTTTTAAGTATAACAAATGCCAAGCAATAATAAAAAATTGGAGTTAAAAAGTTCTAGGATATTCAAGAACCCTTGCCATTTGGTATATAAAAGCAACGGCCAAACACAATAATGCTGATGCCCCTTCGAGAAAGCAATGCAATGTTAGGTGCAAGCACTAAAAATTTAAGAAAAGCTTACGAAATTGATGTACGGCTTACTCGAACCGGGTCAAACGAAAAATGGTCGAAGCAAATCCCAATTTGGACAAAAATTATATTAGCTAAGTACAAAAAACAGAAGACCGGACCATAACAAAATATCAGCAGAAGGCCCACTAACAAAATCGTGCTGGGCTCAATGGAATAGTGTAAAAGTGATAGATAGATGCTTATGTCGATCTTAGGAAAGTATAGATGACAAAATCACAATGCACTTAATTCACGTGTCAACTTCTAAAGTAAACGTAGTAATGAAACAACAAAAAAATAAAATAACAAAAATCCTGGAAAATATTAAGCCACGATTTTACAGGCTAGGATGTCAACAATCCGTAGCCGATTGAAGAGCTAATTGCAAACAGTGCATTGCGGCCAACGGTCTAACAAGAAAGTGCGGATTCCTATTGGTATTACAGTTTCATTCTCTGTCAGTGATGCTGAAAACCGATATTTACTAATTTTAATGGATTATTTTAGTAAATATTCCGAAGTTTATGTCATTCCAAACCAAGAATTTAAAACACTTGTAAACGCCTTTGTGAACAAATGGGTGCTTCGATACGGTGTTCCAGTAAAACTGAATTCAGACCTTGGACGTGATTTTGAATCGACCATATTCTAAGACATGTGCGACGTATATGATATCTAAAAGTTGAGAACGTCATCGCTGCATCCACAGTCATATGGCATGTTAGAAGATTCCTTTGTACCCTAGAGGAATATCTCAGAAAAGTTTTCAGTACACACCACAAAAGATGGAGATGAGCCTAGACCCAACTTTCTACTGGCATACCGGCCAACTGTATATGATTCAACCTCACGTATTAAATCAAAAATCCTGTTTGAGACAAAACTTAAACTGGAATTATAATTTGGATTTTATCCTGCGCACGAAAACAACTGAAGCAATTTCCAGGAACAAGAAGACCTGAGGTTGTCCGTTACGGCATTAAAAAGTCCAGCGATAAAATGAAAGCCAAGTATAATCGGAAAGCAAATACAGAGGAATTTAATGAGGGAAAAATTGTTCAATTAATTAACACAAGAAAGGATTATCTCCTCAATCGCAAACTCACTAGGAGGGACCATACATGGTGGCCAAGAAATTGAATGACGTGGTTTTCCAAATATGGAGAAAATATAATCGAAGGTCTAAAATAAAAGTAGTTCAACTAGGACGGCTGGCCAAATCTGGCAAAGACGATGTTAAGCCTTTTCAAAACAAAAAGGCTTAAGTGGGCGGCATTGTGCGAAGATGCTGAATTTATGCACTAGAATACAAAAGAGCTAGTTTTTATCAATGTTGGTTAGCGTGTACAAATTTATATGCTTATATTTTTCACTTTCATAATGTAAGGAGTGCAACATTTCACGTAACAAATAATCGAGTAATCGTGAATTTTCTTTTTGAAGGCAAATTTCTTTAACTTTTTTGTTGGTTTTGAGGTAACTTTAAAATGAATTTTTTTAAATAGAATTAAAAAATCCTTTACCACAGGTGGAGAAAAGGAATATCGAAATACATACATTCTGTGTTTTAATATACAGTGGAGTCAATTGAGCGATGTCCGTCTGTCCGTCCGTGTTCGTATTGAAATCTACTTTGCCAAGGTACTAGATGAGCTAGAGAAAATACGCTAATCGATCAGACATAGTTTCGAAAATTTACCTATTTACCTTTGAGGCAGCGGCAAAACATTAATCTGCCTCTAATTTTTGCATATCTTGAAACAAACCTATTTAAGTGCAGTAACTTTTAATACAAAACAAATGTATGGGGTGATAGAAAATTAAAAAATAAGAAAAAATATCAAGTGAAAGAATTGGCTCACGCCCATATTTTTCGAGTTTTGGGCCTCTGAACTTTTCATACAAGAGTAAAATTATGCACTTTATTTTGGAAGAAATCAGGTCAATATGGGTAACATTTAAAAGACTTAAAAGATATCAAAAAATAGTTAAAACTAATTAACTCGTTAAGGGCCGAAGGTTTTGCGTTTATTTAATTCATAAATGTTTAAAACGGTTCAAACTATTGTACTACAAGATCATCACTAGAGGTTAACAATCAGAATAAATCTTTTGCTTTTATATTTTATATACATACTAAGGGGTACTTGAATAGATTAGTACTTCTCGTTTAGTTGTTATGTATGAAGAAGGCTTTGTAAACAGACACGATAGGCCATTTCGTTTCACTTTCTTGATAACAATTATTATTATTACTTATCGTGAATTAAATAAAAGATCTTAGCAACATTGGCGCCCACTTAAGCCGTTTCGTCACGAATAGGCTCAGTATTCTCTCTGCCATATTTGGCCAGGCGTTCAAATTTAAACACTTTCATTTTAGACATCGGATTATGGTATATCATCCACTTTCTTGATCACCTTGTGCAGTCCCCTATAGTTTGCAGTTTAGGGGACAGTCCTTTTTTAACAAGAAATTTATTTTTAAAATAAATTTTAAATGTTCTAATTTAAACTTAGTAAAACAAGAATATTTAATTTAATTAAATTAAATTAAAAGAAAACTGTATTTATTTCATTTACATATTTCTTTTGCGTTCGAATATCAGCTGGCTTTAAGCAACAACAAACATCGTTAAAAGTGTTACTGTAGGAGATTTTCTTTAAATTAATAAACGATTTTCTTTATTTAATTCTTTTTTTAATATTGGTTTAGAAAATACATTCTTTACTATATGCTGTTCAAAGGCAATTGAATGTAATATAATCTTTGTTGTTGGATTTGAAAATACAAAATTAATAGAGAAACAAAAGCAATCACTATCAGTGTCCCAAGAAATGCCTAATGCCTTGGACATATTATTTTGCTGAATGTAAAACAAGTCCTTCTGCTCGAGGTCTTCTTTAGCCACATTTTTTAAAAGTTGAAAGGAATTAGAATTCCATTTCCTTAAATGGAATCCGCCAGACTTTAGTAACGAACTAAATTATTGTTGTAAATCTATTGCTTCACTTATATAATTGGAACCGGATATCACGTCGCCAACGTAGGTGTTCGAATAAAGAGTATCGCTTGCTTGTGGATAATTGGTAATTAGCAAGTTGCTGTAAGACTCGAATTCCTAAGTAAGGAGCGGATGTTGTTCCATAAGTAACAGTATGAAGATTATAAATACAGACTTTTTTTGTTATCTCATCTCTCCATAAAATACACTGATAATTTTGATGATCTTTATTCACATTTATTTGTCTGAACATCTTCTCCAGGTCAGCTGTGAATCCAATGTAATACCTATTCTATCTAGTTATATTTGTGGCTAAATCGTTTTTCAGAGCAGGTCCTGCTGAGATTTCATCATTAATAGATGGTTGAGGCAGTCTTCGGGTACTACCATCAAATACAACGCGTAATTTAGTCGTTTTACTGTTTTCTCTTAATACTCCATGACGTGGAAAGAAAAATGCGTTTTCAGGAATAGCTTGAGAATATTCACCTTAATTTTTCATATGCTGCAAAACCTCATAATCTTTCATAAACTTTTTGTATTCCAGTCCAAATGTAGGCTTGGTTTTAAAAGAAGATTCTAACTGTTTCAGTCTTTTTAAAGCACTGTAATCTGTTTAAAAGGCAGACTTACAGTATAATGACACCTTTTATCGCGAAAATGTGTTTCTGCAAAAATTTCTTCACAAAGGTCATTTTCATCAAGTAATTTTTTATCATCAATAAATTCTTCTTGTTCCCAGAATAAACGAAGCTGGTTATCTAAAAAACAAACATTTACGGATACTGTTGGATTCGCCTTAAATGTACCAGGTGGACCTGAAACAATCCATCCTAAGTTAGTTTCTTGTAATAAGAAGCAAAAACATCATTACCTTATAGTATGTCAATTTTTTCCGGAATTAAAAAGTTACGATCTGCAAGAGTGTAGTGTAATATATTAGGTATATTTTTGGGAATACATTTTGTTGGAGTGTATGACGTAACAGATGGTACAACTTAAATAGAAAAAGATAACTTAAAATTTGTATCGTAGTTGGAATATATTGTAAGATTAATATAATGTTTTGCAGTAAACGCCGAAGATCCTCCAATACTTGACACATCAACATGGGTTTTGTACTTTGGTGCATGAATTAACTGAGCAAAGTCTTCTGTAATAAACGATACTTGGGATCCTTGATCTAAAATTGCTTTTATATAAAAATTGCGACTTGGGGTCTTAATTACAACTTTTGCGGTTGGTAGTAGTGCTGGAACTATTGTTGTTGAATTGTGATTAGATAAAATTGTACTTACAATAGTCGGTTGCGTTGATAAAGTATTATTTGGTTCATCGAGAGCTTCATTCATACCAGCATTTTTTGTTGTAATTGCAAGTGAGAATTTCTTATCAGATGAAGAAGTAAATTCCTGATGAATAATAGTAGGATGTGGTTCGTTGCAAATTTGGCATCTGGCGCTTAATTTGCAAGATTGCTGAAGATGTCCAGTATTAAGGCAGTTTTGACATAATCGTATCTGATTGACTAAATTTTTCTTTTCAGCTGAAGATAAGGAGGAAAATCGAAAACATTTATAAAGTGGATGACGCTTCGAACAGTACGGGCAGTTGTCATCTTGCTTTACATTTGCAGTATGAACGCGTACTGACCTATGAAATAATTTTTGACTGTCCTTGGCAAAAGAGGGTTTTTTATTTCTTATTAAATTAATATGAGAAGCTGTTTCTTCTTCTACGGATTCTAGTGTTCTAAATGTAGTTTCCAGAAAAGCAAGCATTCTTTTCATTGCAGGTATGGTTGAGCTGGAATTTAGAGATTTTTTCCACTTTTTACGAATTTGAATATCCATCTTTTGAGTCGTCATATATACTAGAATGGAATTCCATGTAGAGGTATCAACATTCAAAGCTCTTTGATGCTCTTAAAAGTTGCATTTGATGAAGGTATTGAAAATAAACGCTTAAGGATTTGTTCAATTAATTTTCGTTTATTATAAAAATGACGTTCCAACGCATTCCAAGCTAATTTATAACTAGAACCAGCAATGGGATACTCATTTACCATACAGAGAGGCATACCCTTACACGAGCCCCTTAACAAGTAGTACTTTTGAACGTTCGACAATAAATGATTGTTGTGCACAAGCCATAAGAACATATCACGGTAAGCGATTCAATCCAGATAGTCACCTGAAAATGTTGGTAGTTCTATTTTCGGAAGCCGCGCGCCACTGATAACGGTTTCTTGAGACTGTGCGGTGTCTGTCTTGTCTTTTTGATACTATATACGTCGTACATCTCTTTATATCAAGCCGATTAAAAATTTCATCCCTCTTCTGAATGAAGTTCTAGTGAAACACCGTATCGGCACGCTTAATTGTTGACAGGAGCATCCACTACTGTTTTCGATTCTCAGTTTGGAATGGCATACACTTCAGGTCATTTGCTACAATTATCTATAACCACTAGTAAATATCGGTTTCCAGCATCACTAAGAGGGAATGGAACTGTGATATCAATAACTATACGCTCAAGGGGGACACCCACGTTGAATTGCAGAAGCTTGCCACGACTTTTTTTGTAGCATACTTGGCGGCAATGCACTGTTTGCAGTTGGATATCCTCCACTGGGACCCTTATGAATCTACTTTATTACCTCTTTTCTTTTAGAAGTTGCCACGATAATTAAGTCCGTTTTGGTTTTGCAATCTGTTTTTTTTTTAAAGATCGATATAAGCAGCCGTCTATTACTTTCAGTATGATTTTGCTAGGCAGCTTTCTGCAGATATTTCATTATAGTTCGGTCTGCTTGTATTTTGCTTAGCCAATATAATTATTGCCGAAATTGGGTAGTCATTCTTTTCTCGACATTTGTGCAGTGCTTGCACTCTACATTGCATGGCAGTCTTGAAAGAGAATCAGCGTTATTGTGTTTTCAGTCCTTACTATGCAGAATACTAAAGTCATAGCTCTGTAGACGTTCAACCCAGCGTGCGAGCTGCCCTTCAAATACTTAAATTGCATCAACCAACGTAATGTGAATGGCATGACCCTCAAGTGCCACTCGCGCTAAAGACGGATTTATTATTTTCTTTATCAGCTATCTCTGCTTGCCAATAGCCGCTCTGCAAGTCAAGGTATAGAACGATTTCTTTGCGGCCAACGTGTATAAAGTATCCTTTATTTTAGGCGGCGGATAACTATTTTTCTTGGTGACATTATTGAGCTTTCTGTAGTTAACGCAAAACCTGGTACTTCCGTCTTTTTTCTCAACTCAACGGACTCCAGGATCAATGACTCCGTTCCATTCCATTTATCTGACAAGTTCTTTGACCTCGCTTCGTTTTGCTAGGGGAACACTGTTGCGTGCTTGCTTATATGCCTTGCTTTGCCAGTATTAATTTTGTGTTTCAAAACTGCAATGCAACCTGAGCCAGTGTTTGCCTTGCAAACGGAAAGGATGTGTGTGCATGTAAAAGAAATTTGAAATTTAAAATACAAAGTAAAAACTATAAGTGCGTAGACACTTTTCGAAAGAAATGTTTGAAAATTTCATTATTAATGTCGTTTTTTTAGAAGCCTATAAAAGACAAACAAGTGCTTTTAACACTAAACTTCAGAATAATATTCAATTGTACAATAATAATTTAAAATGGATTCGTCTTCAATGGACGAAGAAAAAGTAATCTGTGGCAAGAAGAGAAAAATTCCTGCAGGGAGATTAACAACAACTAACGAGAAGATTCATATGGAGATAGGTGCTCGTAAAGCGGGAAGAGAAATCGCTCTTCTCGTGTACGAAAATGAATCGCTAAAGAAGAAGCTGGAATGCATAGCGAATATTCATGAAAATTGTAATTAGGAGTCTAATAGCCCTTTTTCATTTTTTCCGGAATGTGGATTTCTGTTCCTGTTACTAAAGTGAAAGCAAAAAAAGAACCAAAAGCAACAAGTAAAAGGGCAGTTGTAGTGTATGTGCATTTCTGCAATTTACTGTAGTAATGCATATTTGTAGGTTGTCAAATACATACAGACAGACTAAAGAATCCACCTATATTTAAATACCCTGATTTTGAAAAAACATTTGTACTGACCACAGACGCCTCAAACGTAGGAGCAATACTCTCACAAGGCGAAATCGATAACGAGTTGCCTATATCATATGCAAGCAAATCTTTAAATAAACATGAAAGAAATAAGTCGGATATTGAGAAATATTGGGGCATGCAGTTTTTTAGACCATATCTATATGGTAGAAAATTCAAGGTAGTAACAGACCATAGGGCCCTCATTGCATTATTTTCCATCCTCAAAACTAAATATCAGATTATGACTTTAATAAAAAGGGAGCAAATAACACTAACGCTGACGCGTTATGTCGTATTGAAATATACTCAAAAATATTAAACGAAATGATTACACTATGTATTGATGAAAAAGAAAGAAAAAATCTGGCAATAACACCTAGCATGCCTTATAAAAATACTAAAAATAAAGAAGATGAAATTGTGAATAAAAATAAGAACAAGAGATAAATATCTCAACGGAAGACTGATCACGATATAAAGAAGCTTTAAAGAATACAATTTATATATGAAAATAATGATAGTAATAGTCTGCAGAATGAATATAATTCTAAAATTACACGCATGATATGCAATGAAAGCGAAAATCCAATGTTTTCAGAAAAATTTATGGAGAAACTTTTATTGAAAACAAAGAAATTAAATAGTGAAAAGTACGTACTATCATATAGTACCGGTGGAGACATTTAAAGAAGAATTCTATAAATTAAAAAATAATGATGTCGATATAATTATTTACAATATGCCAAAAAGAGTAAAGTATACAATAAGACAATATAGACTAATAGAAGAATTCCATAACATTTCGGAATAAGAAAGACACTAATTAAATTGAAACAGCCAATTATTTGGAAGTATATGAACAAAACGGTTAAAAACTATATGAGAACTAGTAAATCATGCCAGAAAAACAAACAAGTGAGACATACAACAGAACACCTTTCAGTAACAGGTACACATCACGTAGTTTTGGCATTGTTGTAATGGATACAGTTGGACCACTAAGACCGTCAGAAAACTTTAGATATGTACTCACAATGCAGTGTGAACTAACGAAATATGTTATAGCATATCCAATAGTATCAAAAGACGCCAAAACCGTGGCAAAAACGCTAGTAGAAGAAATTATTTTAAAATACGGTTTATTAAACATTCTTAAAACAGACAGAGGTACCAAATTTACTAATGAGTTAATGAGAGAGATTTGTTTAGTATTAAAAATAAAACACAGTTTCTCGACGTCTTACCATCATAAAACTTTGGTTACAGTAGAACGCAATCACCGTCTTCTAAATGAATATTTTCTTAATTTCGTAGAAGACAACAATTGGCATGAATGGATACCATAGTTTTGCTTTTGTTTTAACACAACTCCTAACATTGATATAGCAGAAATATGTACATAATATGTTTAACTCTTTTTTTAATTATTTGCTCATTTTAAAAATCGTTTATGATGCTTATGCGCATCATGATATTCATTTTCTTTCTGCATTTAGTTTTAATAAACATTCTTTTTGTGATCTTGATGTTAAAATATTTATATAAAAAATATATTTACCTTTATACAATGTAAGGCCCTTTTTACAATGTCCAGTTACTAAGTTTTTATCACAAAATTAACTAATTGACTAACCAGAAAACTTTAATTACTGGTTACAATTTTAGGTTTCACCATCCTCCGGTTACTTGACAAAAGATTGACATAAAAACATGGCAATACCGGTAGTTTGTTTACAAGAGATTTCAAGAAAACAGAACGCGGGAATTGTCGCGACTAAAATTAATATATGTATATATATGTCACATACATAGGTACATAAAGGATCCCTACCTGGTTGTAGCAGGTTTTATGTAATTTTTCTTAAGAATTACAACACATTGTGTTGCAGACTTTGATAATCTGTATCTTTTTACATTTATACGAACCCTATTTGCAAATAAAAATTATTTTTAATTATTGAACTCTCTGTTTATATGGCAAGAATATTTTCGACATTTTAGCGGTACCGGATAGCAATTTTATATTTAACTCTTAAAATGTCGTCAAAAACATTTAAGCATTTTATAAATTTATCCGCCATAATACATTTAGCTCAATTTTTTATATTCGAAAATTAATTATAATCTTTTGGTTTAAAACAATAATTTTTTTTTTCCATAAAATTTACTTTTCAAAATTTTTATAAGGACTAATAGCCCAAAATAAATTAATGTGGTAGCACTTTACACCTTATTTGCAAATAGTGTAGTTAATCAGGAATTGTTTCGCAAGTAAAAAATTAAATTACCGATTATGCGGAAAAATTTTCTATTAACAAAATTTTTATTTGTAAATAAGACGTGCGTATAAACGTAGTATTTGTCTAAACTCCTCATCCAGCAATAAAAAGTGATTTCGGCGCTTATATTTTTTTTCTCCTGGCATTTGCTTTTTTATAATTATAAATATTGCAAAAATTTAGAAGTTGATACATTTTGGTTACGATTTGTTCTTTAACTGGAAACTTTTGGAGGGTTAAATTTAACAACAACTTTTTGTTAAATTGTGTCCGTTAACTGTTAATCATACATTGTGAAACTGTTAACTGTTAATCATACATTGTGAAGTTCCAATTAAATTTTATTAGTACATTGTGAAAAAGGCCACTAAAGTATTAAATATTATTTCTCTATCTTTTTATAACTTTTTTTATATTTTCTTTTCTCACTTTTTCTTAAGGTAATCATAATTATTATTGTTGTTATTATCACTATTAAAATTCTTTACATTGCACTAAAGTTTAATACAATTATGAATGAGTCTCTTAGGAGAGTAATATGAGTCTCGCAAAAAATTTAACATGAATGAATTCTTAGCTAATTAAGTTTAGTTGTAAATTTGATTTTAATGTAAGCTATTCTTATAGTAAGGAGTGTGAAATAAATAAAGGTTATTGTAAAAGCTAAACAATTCAAAGTAAATTAAATTAAATCAAAATTTATTAAATCAAAGAATAAAAAAGGGATAAATTAATTTACATGTGTATAACTTATATATAACTATACAAAGTAATTGTAGTAGTCTTCTTTAAATTGTACCGAAAAAAAATTACATTGCATTGAATGTTTCAGCTCTGGCAAATACAATACAATACAAACAGCTGCAAAGCTCGAAGATTATAAACCAAACTTTTGTTGTTTACACTTCTTTGCTGTGTCCTTCAATAGCAAAATTAATAAAAAATAACAAAGTAATATTATTTTTACATTATTTTAATTGCTAAATACTTGTATTTTCTTTAATCTTACAAAAATGCCTTTTATCAGGCATTTTTTAAGCGAACTATTTTTCGCCATAAATTTGACATGACTGGATATAGGATTTTAAAACGTGACCGTAGAATTGAAGAGCAGGAGGTACGGGTGTCCCCGTTAGGGATGATTTGCATTGCAAAGAAATCTTGCCACGCACTGGTTTGGTTGAGAATACGCCTGTCCGTATTCAAAGGCTGAATAGAGTGGATTTGATTGCGATTTCAATGTACGTTTAACCCAGTGACGCTTTCACTGCGCAAAGGTTTACTGAACTACATCCATTGGTACGCAATTGTAGTGTGGTAATTGGTGTTGGCCCTAATGCAAAACATCCTTACTAGGGAGATCTACTTATAAGCGGAGACCCAATATGAAAATACGACAAACTAACAGACCGACAAGAAATAATAACGTTTCCTCTTCCTTCATTGATTTTTTCCTGACATCGTGGACATCACTACATCAAGTACGAACTACCTCAGGACTTTGGACTATGAATCGGACCACAAGGCTGTAGTGCCAAAAATCTTGCTTGGTGATTTTATAATACGAGCACCAAGTGGACAGACGACGAATATCACGCCTGTGGACCTGTTAACCCTTAGGGGAGCTGGCCTTTTCTATTGGAATGCAGACCTTGTGTTCTACCACAGGAGGCTACCTTCGCTAAATATAGGAAATACTGTTTATAGCTGTGTTCAATAATTTATTTTGTATTTTCCTATTGTTGTTTTATTTAATTATACATTTTTTTTAATTCCTATTTTTTCCACTTTTTATAAATATGAATTTGGTTTGTTTTTTTTTCGTTTTTTTTACCATTATTCTTATAATAATTTTGTTCTGTTTTTAAGTATCTTTACTTTTAAGTATAATTTTAAGCGCCACCATTTTTACCCTATTTTTGGAATTCTGAAACAATTTAGTTTTAGATTTAGGAAGTTCTTTGAAAATACTTTAGTATGTTAGAAATTTTGCTTTTTGATTGTTTTTATGATTGTTATTGTTAAAGTTTTTATGAAAATATTAAGGTAAATAAACTTGAACTTGCTGTCCTACTTTGGCGTTTTTTATTTAAGGCGAAGATGGAGGCATGTTTTCTCAACAATTGCTTTGCTTTGTATCTATCAAAAAATTTAGATCTGCAAACATTTTCCATCTATTTTACTAATAAATCGCGTTCACTGGCTGTTATTCGGACCATTCTGAATTTTGGCTTCTGCTGGCTCACAACATTGACCTATCTCAAAATTTCTTTTCGCTATTGGACAGGTTAATTACTCTCAGGGGAACTTTCCCTTTAGCTGCTAAAATGTCGTGTTTTAGTTCTTTTGGTTCTACCACCCGCAACCGGTAATCCACACGATCTGCCTCAACACATGCCCATACTATAGTTTCTGCCTTAGGTGGAAATTTCAACGGCAAAAAGCTTTCTTACTGCGGTCCTGCTCTTATGCTCAACATCCAGAGGTATCTCGACATTGTGCTAGATCATTATTTGCTCGGTATGTACAGATTAATACTGTGAGCTATCATGAAGCCTGTACTGATGATAACTTCATCCACAATGTCAGGGACAACAAAAGCATGGTCAGCGCTGATGTTTGCGATAATCAGTCTTACCATGGCTCTTCCATAGACAGTGGCTGAATCCTCAGTAGCAATGAACAGTTGTACATTAATTAACGGTTCCACTGCTTCTTTTACCAATTTGGGCCTTATTAGGGACTGAGACGCTCGTGTGTCTCTGGTACAGACTTGCTTTCTGCCGTTGATAAAAGCGCAAGCAGCTAGGTTGCTATTTTCTGCTGCACAATGGAAATGGAGATTGTGGGACTATCGGTTGTGAGACTATCGGTTGTGGGAGCCAGCACTTGCCCCTTAGTCATATAGCTTGTTAAACAGTGACTCATGCGATTTTGTGTTGTTCGACCGCTTGTTGTCCCTCGCTTGTGAACCAGATCTTAACCTTTTTTTTTGTAGATCTGCAGTTGAACTGGAAATGGACAACCGTACCTTTTGTCGCCGTTGTTACACGCATCAGTCTAAAGACATTTCGCTTTGTACACCTGTGGTTTTGAGATGACTTTTGCTGTTTCCTGTGCTAGCGCGTACGAGATAGTTTCTGCAAAGGATGATTTTTGCATAGCACAAACTGCATATTTAACATGTGGATCTCGTATGCCGTTGACAAATGCTTCAAGTTTAAACTGATCCAGTAACGGATGATGTTCGCTTGGGTAAGTCAGCGAGGTCATGGCGAAGTCTTGAAGCGCCTTGTTTGCCTTTTAAACTCTACCTCGTAACATCATTCTGTAAAGTTCTCTTTTGTGCTCGCTTCCGTACTTGCTTTGTAAGGCTACCATTATGTCCTAATAATTATTTTTGCAACCGGCAAGCTTACAATTTCAAGTATCGCTGCTGCTGCTCTCTTTAAGGCCAATTTTAACTTTATAGCTTTTCCTTCATTGTCCCATCTATTTTTGCTGGCTACAGTTTCGAATTGGAACTAAAAAATCTTAAAATGTGTGCTACTAACAAAGCTTGGACTGTTTATCTAGGATGCGCAGAGATAATTTTAATTTGTCATTCTCGAAATTAAAGATTACTGCTCCTTTTAAGGTCTAAATCACCTCTATGGCTCTTTCTTCATTGTCCCATCTATTTTCTCTGGCTACTGTTTCGAATAAAAACTTAAAAACATTAAAATATGCGCTTCCTGTTATCTTGCTAGCATGCGCAGAAATAACTCTAATTAGTCCTTCTCAAATTTTTTGAAAGGCTAAAAGCCTTTCCCCTTTTACACTAGAGCTCTCTTCTTTTGATTCTAATTCCTTCATCATAACTGCAAACGTAGAACTCATGTCCATAACGCTGTTTATTTCTTTTTTCCGAATATCGATACCACGCTGCTTGAATTCATTTTGTATCCGCTTATCCAATTCCGCTTTATTTCCCGCAGTCAGCAGATCCAACTTACGAAGCTCCATTTTTAGCTGCTCAACTGTTAACTCGTCAAATTTCATTGTATTTTGCAATTTCACTTCTGACACCAGTTGTTACATTTGCTTAATTTATAAACGTTTTATTTATAGAGTTCCTTTATTGCAAAACAATTGCACGCAATTTACTACTTTAATTAGATTGCACAATTTTATTAGACGATTATTTGCTTATTTGAAATTTTCCCTAGATGACGTTAAAAATCAAAATGAATTAGCCTGTATGGCTGTTGCTTTTATAAACCTAATGTTAAGGGGTTTTTAAATATACTAGAACTTCCTCCTTCTGCTATGCAGTGAAATATTTCTTTATTACGCATTTATTATACATGCTGTGTAGTCATTTTTTGTTTAGTTGTTATGTAATGTTGGTGTTTGTATGGTTGTGTGTTGTATGTATTTATCACTTTGTGTTAGTTGTTGGTTTGTTTTTTGTGATCAAGAGCTTTTGTAGAAAATTATGGCTTTATAAACAGATATAATAGAACATTTCTTTTAACTTTCTTGGTGATAATTATTATTGCTTTTTTTATGACTTAAATAAAACATCTTCATCATATAATAGTTGGAAGCAATCTAGTATGGCCTACTCATAAGGCTCGATCGCTATATCTTCTACAGCAACAGGTATACAATTTGAATTTTTGTTTTTCAATTAGGACCAGCACTCAGGGGATGACCCCTACTTATGTAGTGCATTGTGCCAGAACTAGGAAATTAGGTTGTGGGATGGGGGATAGAGGGAGTAGTGCTTGTGAACATTTGATTTTAATTTTTGCAAATTGAAAGTGGCAGGAAAGATCTCTGCAGGGAGTTTATTCCACATATGAACTGTTCGGCTAAAAAACGAGTTTGAATTTATAAACGAAGGGTGTTCCCATAATTGATGTAATTTGACCTATATGGCCCTATCTTTTGAACTGTTATTTGTTTACTGTTGTCATACCTTTCGGTGAAAACGTCGTCACTGGCTGTTTATATGGTACGATTGGCGAGCGCTTTCGATGTAAAGACATCATTTTCAAGCCGCGGTTTGATTAGTACTGGTTAGATAGTAAAAGGTGTTTGTTGCATAGATAGTGGTGGGTTCAGGTAGTTTTGTCAGTTAGGATGGTGTCTATTTAAAAATGGTATTATACAGGTAGATTGCCTGATATCTGTAATGTTTATTTAAGATATATACAGGTATGTGATGGAAATCGATCAATTTGAAAACGATTCGTTTTGAGATAAATTTTAAACAAAATTAAAGAAGTTACTCAAAAGTAATTGTAGAAACTGAATGGAGAGTTATTGAAATATATATTGAAGGTATTAAAAAAATGAAAATAGTAAGGATATCGCAACCATTTACGGTTTTAAGTCGTCTCGATTTCGAAATCGATTTCCATCACATACCTGATAATTTTAATATTTCAGTCTTTTATTATTGGGTAGGTAAGTGTGACCATCTGTGGGTTTTTTTGCGTTTGTAAGTTTGTTTTAATAGTTTTAGTGGTTTAAAAATTATGTCGGAGGTTGTATTTACCTGTTCGTTAATAATGTCTCCGTTAAACGTTCGTGTTTTATATATTTCCATGTTTTCAAGAATGTCCAGTCTTCGTCCTTTTTTACTAGGATGTATTAACGTCATACATTCATCTATTTCCCTTGGCTCATGTTCATCTGTGTTAAGGTGTATTGCGAAGTTAGAGTCTTCTCTTTTCCGTTTATATGATCGTATGTGTTCTGTGAACCTTGTTTGTCCTATGTATGTCTGGTTGCATGTGCAAATAAGTCTGTATACTCCGCTAATGTTAAATTTATCGGTAATTTCTGTTAATGTCTTGAGATTGTTTCGTAGACTGTTGCTCGTCTTTAGTGCTGTCTGTAAACCTTTTTTCTGAAAAAGGTTAGTTAATCTATATATTTCTGGTCTTGTGTAAGTAAAAATGTTTCGTCGTGTTGTATCGATTGTCCCATTGTTTTCTTTCTTCTTCTTTTCTTTCTTTTTAGTGTTGTATTGTCTAAGTAGTGTATCGATAGTAGTGCAGCTGTAACCGTTATTTTTAGCTCTAGTGTAAATTGTGTCGAGTTCTTTGTTATATTTGTCTGGAGAAAGTGGGACTGTCTTAAGTCTGTGAATCATATGTCTAAATGCTGCGAGTTTATTTTGGGTGGGATGGTTTGATGAACTATGCATAGTTATGGCTGTTGTGGTTGGTTTTTCTGTATATGTCAAAGCTTAATGAGTCAATTCCTCGTGTTATTGTTATGTCAAGATAGTGTAAAGTTCCGTCTTTCTCTTTTTTAATTGTGTATGTGATTTTGTTATGTATTATGTCGTCTACGTATCTGTAATAATGAGTTATTTTATGTTTTTCTATTAGGGTTTTAACGTGTAGATGTTCTTAATGTTGCATAAATATCTCTGTAAAAATTTCGGATGTCGTGTTACCCATGCCGAGTCCATCAGGTTTTTGTTATAAGTTACAGTGCTTACGAGAGATAGTAAACACTAAGCAAAAAGCATAAATAATAGTTAATAACAATTGAAAATAACTAATTAAACAATTTAAAAAAATTAGAAAGAAATACACAAAAAGGGTACATAAAAATACTAGTAAAGTATCTAACTAAAGTGTTTTCAGTAACTTATTTGCTTCGCTTATAGTTTGATTATGATCAGAAAGAAAATTTCAAAGGCTGGTGCAATATGTATATGAAAATTTGTCTTTGTGCTAGAATAGTTCTATGTTCTTGTTGAATTTATCTCTTTCCTCTTGCAGATCTGGAAAAATGTATTTTGTCAAAAAGATAGTCTGTTTGTTGTTATTAATTATTTTGTGCAAAAGTGTCAATCATCTAAGCTTAAGAAGATTTGTAAATTCGTGTTATAAATCTGGTACGAAAAACTAAATATTGATTCACGGCGTCCTTGATTGTTGATATTGTTGCGATACTGTTGTAGAAAACGAAAAAGCTGTTACATTTAGCGTAAATTTCACAACCATAGAGAAGGACTAGTGTAATGTATGTTTTTGCAAGCAGCATACGTATACTGAAAGGTGTCGAACACTTGACTGCCCACAGATTTCTTAACATACCATATACTCTGCAAACAAGATAGTTTATATGGTTCGACCAAGTTAGCTTGTTGTTAAATACAACGCCCTTTTTTTGAGGAATTTACAAAACTCGATTGATGAATTGTCTATTTTTATTTCTATATCCCCTTTCACTGATGACCCAGATTTTCTTATAAAACGCAATTGGATTTTGATAGATTGATCTTTAGTCCATTATTCGTTGAATAAATCATGATTTATATTATTTACACAGGAACATATATCGCATATTGCAGTACTCTTGTTAGTTTAAACATTATCGGCATACATTTGTATCCAGTGTTTTATTATGTCTGGTAAGTCATTGACATATACGCAAAATAATAATAGATCCCTGTGGTACCCCTCTGCTTAAGTTAATTGCCCTTAAGACAAACAACCTGAGACCGGGCCGTCAGATATTATTATGATATTGTGGTCAACCGAAAGGCCTTAGTATGAAGAAGTAGTACAAGGTACAAGACCATATCTTGTAAAAGTTGGCTCTAATATTTTCAATCATGTCCGTTAGAGTCGTAATACAGCTTTTTATTTGAACAAAAACAGGTTGCATTCTGATCACAAGTTTATTGTTCTTCAGGTATTCACGAATTTGAGCACTCAAAATTTTTTCCAATACTTTCGATAATAAAGATAGAATTAATATGTATTCGAAATCGTTATCCGTCAAATGCCATTACCGAAATGTATGTCTGTAAAAGGGCAATTGGAAAACTTGGCGTATCAAACCAAAGGGTGTAAATTGGCTCCTTGAAGCGGTAGTCAGGCCAATTTTTTTCAATGGAGCTCTTGTCTGGTGGAAGGCCCTGGACAATGCAGTGAATATCTCTCTCCTAGAGAAGGTGCTGCCAGGTATAGTCTTAATAACTGGAGACATTAGATCAACGCCCACAAGGGCTCGTTTTGCTATGCTCAACTGGCTGCCCGTGGATCTTCTGGTTTAAAGGCGCAGAGAATGGCAGTTAAATTTAATTTCATAGGTGCATGGAATAGACATGGAACCACCTTGGGCAACCATGTTGCCGATTAACCACAAAAAAAGAAGACAATGCTTGAATAGCGAGCCATTTACACCTTCTGTTGCATACTCCTCTCTGATTGCGGACAGCATATGGGGACTGCTCTCTACAATCTTTAAAAGGTTAGATGATCTAACAAGTTGACATGCTGGATCGCTAAAACGATCTAGCCTTTTTTGGATCAGAGCAGGGCGGTTGTAATACTACAGTTACCGGGGAGTTAACTACGCGACTTAGTGGTTGCGGTTAATGGGCACTGTCGTTTTGGAGCTAGAATAACGGGTCTCCCATTAATTGATTTTTGTAGAAGTTGTTGGGACGAGGAAAGGAGGAGACGGTAGAACACCTCCTATGTTCGTACCCTGCGCCGGAGTCAGAGATATGTCATCACTGGGTCCAGGACCACTTTCTTTTTGAGGTGCAATGGGTGGTTCACTGGCCTATAAACTCAGTCAGTAGAATGAGCCCACTCTTTGGCCAACTGGCCTTATCAAGCGGGGTCTTTTATACATTTTTCAGATCTTTTCTAAATTGTTCATACCCACATTTCTTTCTTTCTCTTTCTCTTACCTTCATTTATTTTTGTTGAATATGTTTGATTTGTGCATTCTAAATTCAACAGTCTGACTTCTCTTTAAATTTTGGCAAAGTTATCTAAGTCTTTTAATAAAGTACAAATTGTAATCGTATTTAAATAAGATATCACTGCGTCTTTGTACAAGTAATGGGCCCAGGAACCCTACGGAAAGTATGGATTAGCTCAAAGAAAAACAACAATGCCGAACAACAATTTTTACGGCCAGTGAATGATGAGAGATATTAATTTCATCTCATAAGGCAGTGAAAAACTGCAAGTTAAATGTGGACAAATTTGCAAAGAAAATCATTGGGCAATAAAGTTTGTGTGATGCGGCAGATTTCTAACATGCATATATATAGATGTCATGAGGGAATTGTTTGTAAAGTTGCTGAACTTGGGTGAGAATACTTTTAGTGAAAAATGGAATATTGCAATGTACTTACGTAGTCTAACGGCAAGTTATAACAATCTGATTGCCGCTCTTGAATCACGTAATTAAGAAGAACTGACAATTGACTATGTTGAATCAAAGCTGATTGAGGAACACTGCAGACGTAGAGCTGGTGAGTCTACTGATTACCAAAAACCTATGGTAATATCAAACCGAAAACTTAGCTACAATACTGAATGCTATTTTTGTCACAAGAAAGGTCACTTAAATAAGAATTGTACCCGATACAAGGAATGGAAGAAAAAACACCGCAACAAAAGGCGAATACTGCTACATGCAGTAATTTCAGTTTAGTGACAACGGAAGGTTATGGCAAATGGATCATTGACGACTCTGGTGCATCGTGTCATTTTTGATGACTCATTATTTGCTAACATAGACAGTAACAAAAGAAAGGAAATTTTACCGTGTGGCTAATGTAAAATAAAGATCAAATTTAAAGGAAATCACAACAACTACAACAACATTATATTTTAAAACGTTTTATACACACCTATGGTGAACATGAACATTTTATCAGTGAACAAATTTACGAAAAAGGGTTGATATGTTGAGTACGGAAAGACGGAAAAACAGTTCTCTATGCAACAACTGAATCCGGATTTGCAAGAAACTAAAACTATTCAGATCTGATCGTGGTAAGGAATACATTTAAAGGGAAATAATTCAGTTATTAGAAAGCGAAGGCATACAAATGCAGTATACAGCCGGCTATAGTCCAGAACAAAATGGGGTCGCAGAATGAAAAAAACCGGTCGTTTATGAGATTGTAAATTGTATGCTTGTCGAAGCTAAGTTACCTATTGATTTTTGGAGCGAAGCCGTATCTACAGCGAACTATTTGCAAAATAGAATTATAACTCGAACCACTGGAGTTACACCTCATGTACGAATGTTTAATTAAATTACAGTTTCATGCCATTTGAGAATTTTATGTGAAACCGGATTCGTTCACTTTCCAGAAATAAAATGAAAAAAATTAAATGAAATATCCATTAAAAATATCTTTGTTGGTTATGATCAATAATCAATCTAAGGCTTATCGAATGGTTGATGAAAACCATAGTTCGTTTGAATCTCTTGATGATGATACTAGTGGTACGGATAATGTACAAAATCTAGGAAAATCGGATCGCAAAATAAAATGAAAAATACCAGGAAGATTTTTAGACGCAATCAAAGATTATATACCGAAAACATATAAAGAAGCAATGCAAAGCGAATAAAAAGACGATTGGCACAGGAATATGGAACGAGAATTTGAAGCAATGAAACTTTGATATAACTAAAAAGAACAGAACGAAAAAATGTTATCAGGTGTAAATGGGCTTATAGGAAAAATCTTACGACAATACTGAGCGATATAAAGCCAGACTAGTGGCACGAGGTTTCGCAAAAAAATATGGCCTCGACTATAGTGAGGTTTTTTCACCCGTGGTCTCACATACGACCCTGAGAACACTTTTTGTTATTGGTGAAAAATAAAATTTAAAAATACATCATATTCATTGCGAAACTGCTTTTCTCAATAGCAACTTAGGGGTAGAAATATTCATGGAGCAAATTGTAGGTTTCGAAGAAAACGGTTATGAAGATATGGTATGTCTCCTTAAGAAATCCGTATATGGGCTAAAATAATCAACGACATCATGAATTCACATTATTCACAAGATTTTACTAAAATCTGAATTTCGTCATTTTTATATACACACGGAAGGGGAAGAATCCGCTTAGTGGATGATATACTTATCGCTTAAAAAAACGAATCTTTAAAAAAGAGGGTTAAAAATATTTTGAACGGGTTTTTAAGATTCACTTTTTGGGACCCATACAGTTTTATCTTGGTCTGCAATCACAATATATTGAAAAATTGTTCAAGGAAGCTAGGCTTCAAAACCATCTCCAGTTCCATTAAATGTTTTCTATAGAAAATCAGGCAAAGAACAAAAGCCACTGAGCAATAATAAAAACTATCAGAAACATATTGGAAGCTTGGTTTACATATCACTAAATTCGATACCAGATATCAAAACGACAGTGAATATATTAAATTAAAAGACGAGTAATTTAAATGAAGAAGATTGGGGCGAACTTAAGAGGGTGGCTATATACCTGAAGAGAACCGTCAGTATGAAATTGCATATAATATCAGATGACTACGAAGTTCTATCCGAGTCTTCAGACGCTAATCGGGGCAAAAATCGTTTAAATAGAAAATTTAACAGTGGCTACTTGTTCAAGATTTATGGTGCTGTCGTTTCGTGGGCTTGCCGATAGCAAATGTTTGTTACATTATTTTCCTTCTGAGGCAGAACTTGTTGCACTTGCTGAGGCTACTAAAGAAGCATTATGCCGGAAAGACAAGGTTACAGAATTCGGAGAAAACATTCCTGATCCTGTTACCATAAAAGAAGACAACCAAAGTTGTATAAAAATCGTTAAGGAATTTAAATTGAATAATAGAACAAAGCACATTGACAATAAGTATCATTTTTTCAAGGATTAAGTCAAAAAGGGTATAATATGATGGGAGTATTGCCCAACCGTTGACATGCAGTCAGATTTGCTAACAAAGCCACATCCTCCCCACAGAATTTGGAACTTAAGATGCAGATTAAATATGTCAGACAATTTAAAATGAAAAGTGGTGTGAATATGTTTGATTTGTGCATTCTAAATTGAAGAGTAGCCAGACTCTTTAACTTTTGGCATATTTATCTAATTATTTTTTTATCAACACGGCTGCCTGCCTAACCTACCCTATATGTACATTTGGCAACATCCAAAATTAGATAACATACATAATTGATTTGTAAAAAATGTATATGTTTCTTTAAGCTGTGTTTGTTTACAGTTATGTACGAGTTTTGCTTACACGTTGTGTATTTTTCTGAACTCTGGTCTCCTAGGCGCTGGTCCCAATAACAAAAAAAAAAAAAAAAAATTACAAATGCATTTTAAGACATCTCATACTTTTGTATGGTCTTCTGAAGTAAAGTTGCGACAAATAATTACTTTCAAATACTGTGGAAATAAAGCACAAAAAATTTCTTGTGTATGTTTAAAAACTGTCTTTGGCTTAATATGTCTTAACAACAAATCGTCTTGAAATGTTTTTATGTTAACATTAAACAAATGTTTTAATGTTAGCAAACATTAAATAAATGTTTTAAATAAAGGGACAATTTCAGTTTTCTGCATTATGTTCTAATCACTCAATGGTGTGTATTTCATATTCTATAGCAATTATTGGTGATGTGGAAAATATCATGTATAGAGATATTAGGTCAATGAATCTTAAGTTCTTTAGATTTTTAACCCATATATTGTACAACACAGCCGGAAGTTCAGACACCTTATTCTACATCTTTGATTTATAATTTATACGATGAAAATGTTCCTTTAAAAAGAGTATCTCGTATAAATTTGAATAATTGGATGGATCATCCTGAGAATTGGAAGGCTATATTTAGACGAGACGTAGCTTTTCAAGCTCTGAGAGAACAAAGATCAGATGCTACGATTAGAAACTATTGTGTTTGGAGAAATAAAGTAAAATCTATAATGCGTAAAGTAAGAAGAAGGTCATGCATTGGTTTACTAGAAAACTGTAGCCAAAAACAATTGTGGGAGAGATTAAAAGTAACAGGAGTTGTTAACGAATTTTCCAGAATTCCTCCATTATCATCCTCTACAATTTCTTTTCATCCAGACCACTATTATAATAATACTGGGTTTGAATTTAGAAATGTGAAAGAAATGGACGTATTCAACGCTATGTCAAAATTGCGCTCAAATTCCGTAGGTTCAGATGGGTTACCTTTACATTTATTAAAATTAATATTTTCCGACATTGTTACACACCTTATATATATAATAAACTCATGTATAAGTAGGTCAGTTTTTCCAACCATTCTGGATTTCGGAATGGATATAACACGTCTACATTGATGCTTGATATTGTAGAGTCTGTTCGCTCCAGCCTTAATGCAGGTTCAGTGTGTGCAATAATATTCCTAGATTTTCACAAAGCATTTGACTCCATAAGTCATGACTTGTTGGCTATTTAATTGATTGAGCATTATAATTTTAGTCATCTTTCAACTAAGCTTATATTCTCATTTCTTAAAAATCGAGCTCAGTTTGTTAAAGTGGGCAATAAAGATTCCGGGCTGTTGGAATTATATAGAGGAGTTCCACAGGGATCTATAGTATGGCCGTTGCTGTTTTTATTATATATTAATGAATATACACTGATCTTTGCATGCTACTTGATTGGTCCATGCGTAACTTTTTAAAACTTAGTCCTTCCAAATGCAAGATTATGACGTTTTCCAATAGTGATAATTTTCTTTAGAATGCCTTTTTGATTAACCAGAGAGTAGAACAAGTTAGGATTCATAAGACACTGGGTTTTCATATTGATGACAGACTTACTTTTAACAATCATACAAATTCCGTTATTTCTATTATTTCTTTTATTTTACGTAGGCTTCATAGCGTTTCGTATATTTACCTCTAGCGGTTAAAAGAAAGGTTGGAATGGCTTTATATTTTCCGTTTCTTTTGTGTGGGTTAGAAATGTTCAGCTGTACATCACGTAGCAATATTAATGCGTTGAATTAATGCTATAACAGAGTAATTAGGTAAATGTATGGACTGCATATAAGGGATCATGTTTCTGGATATAGGTTAGAGTTATTGGGATTCGATTTTGATGACTTCATTAGCTCTCGGAAAATAGCTTTATTTTACAAAGTTAAGAAGTTTAACTGTCCCTCATATTTAGCAGCAAAATTCGAATTCAGTGTCTCAAGCAGAACCAATACTTTAGTTTATCCCAATTATTCAACACTGATAATGAATAGATCATTTGTTATGAAGGTTACAAGGCTTTGGAATACAGTTATTCCATATTCAGAAAGGAAGTTTACACAGACGGTATCAGGTTTTTTAAACACATTTAAAGCGCATGTTTAGGATTCAATCATTATTGCTGATAACTCTTCATATTTTATTAAATTCATTTTATTATTTTTTTCTAAATGTTTAATTTGCTAACTGTGTTTGTACGGGTAATTTAGGTAATAATATTAAATATTATATATAATTTTTATTAAAACTAATTGTATGTCATTCTAAACTTTATTTGCAGTTAATTGGCCTTAAAGGCTTACGACTGGCATTTAATAAATAAATAAAATATAAATAAAAATAATGCAGTAACGAAATAATAAAATGGACTTTTTCTATTTCTTCAGTAGAACAATTATATACCTAAACAATTAAGTGTTTTCAACCAAAAACTAAAACAATATTGAAATTATGACTAATTAAATTAATTTTAAATTTAAAATTTCATTTAATATTTTTTCTTATTAAAACCCTTCTTATTACTAATTCGAAATTTTAAAAGTAGCCAAAGAGACAACAACAACACATTGAATGCTGGGCCCATTGTATGCTCCGTTCTGTTGTAAAGTTGCGACCAGATTGGTCAAGTGTTTGATCAAAAAAAAAAAAAAAAACCTTACCATATTTTTACAAATGTTATATCAATTTTTCCTGACACGAACCATTCCCAGCTAAAAAATTTCAAAAAAGGTAATCGAGTGTGGAATTAAGCATTTTTAGCGGAAGAAATTCCCAACTAGATTACCAAGCTAAAGATTTTAAGAAGGCATGAGACTTTTATAATCGATTACTAAGAATTGATTACATTAATTTTTACAGAAAATTATAATAATTATTGGATCTAGACAACCGAAAGCTGTTTCTAAAGTTATTTGGAACGCTGAATCCGAATCTGCACTTCGTTTTTTTTTTTATTAGTTCTGGGTTTCGAGATAATGAGAATTTCATGTTTTTGCTACAAACCTTGTTTTTTGGAATATTTTGTTGAATAGTGCGAAGTGATGCTGGAATATCTTCAATATTCTTAAGGTTTCGTAGTCTCCAGAATTTGTGCCTTCTTTAAGTATAACAACCATTTTCTATCTATATAGATACTGTTGGAATTCAGCATCAAACACAAAATTTCCTATTTCTCTGTTTTGACCGCATAGTCTCCACAACAATAACTTGATTTAACTTTTAGTTTGGTAAGCGTAAACTAGACATTTAAGTAGTTAAAATAAGCTATTAAAGTTCTAAACCCTTGACCACTTCCAGAAATCTTAAAAAAAGTATTCGAAATTATTTATAAGATTTTATATATTTTTATATAAAATAATTACACAAGTATACATAGTTTTTAGAAATAAAGAGCAGTGAAACTGAGTCGCTTGTACACTTTGGGATCTGTTTCACGCATTAAAGTCCAACAGTAGTCGCTCATCATGCCCTCGCCCCAAAACCATATATAGAGTCGTATAAAAGAGTTTTATAAAACATCTAAAAAGGTTTATGTTTTGGAGACAAATTAACCAACGGGTTTTTTAATCTTTTTGTTATTGATTCATCGTTGGAATAAAATACTGCTTAAACATTCGAAAAAATATTTCTTTCGCTGCACTGTTCAATACATTTATAATAATGGTCAGCGTTGTGTAAGTAATTCTACCTTTTTCATTATCATTTCTATAAATTTTCTTAGCTCAAAGCATTTATAAAAATGTTTCATTTTAACTTTTTAATATTATTAAAATCACGCTAAACTAGTTAAGTTTAAAGGACTGCTTAGCTAATTGTAAATCTCTTTAACGGTCGCTTTTTAATGTCAGCGTGTTTACGAAATTAACGAAAAAACCAGCAACCTTGGAGCAAAAATTGGTAAATCAGTACTCTGTTAATTTTGAGGCTAAAAACTGGCAAAATACCGATTAGCCGCACTGATTACTGTGTTGTCAGATTTTTTTTTCGAGCTTTCTCGCCATATGGCTTTCGCCAAACATCGTCAATATATAAAATTATTTAATATTAGTTTTAACAAGTAAGAGTTATAGTGAAGTAGCTCCTCTAAAAAAAATTGCGGTGACTAAGAAAAAATAAGAAAGAAAATTAAGTACGATATATAATTTTACATAAAAATGTCATCGACTCTTAATGGGTTAAACATTATTAAAAATTTAATTGTTTCCTGAAAGATCTTTCAAAAGCTTTTAAATGATACCCATACTGACCATATCACCAATCAAATTTTTATAAAACTTTCAGAGGCCTATAACGCGGTAAAAATGGGCGAGCGCCATTTTTTTTACTTAATGTTTTTTTCTTATTTTTTTTTTTGTTCTCTATCGCTCCATATTTTTTTAAGATTGGATTATGACTGATCGATTGACGTATTTAAATTTTTTTAGCTCATCTAGTGCCCTGGCAGAGTTTATTTCAATACTAACACGGACAGACGGAAACTGCTCAATCGACTTCGCTTTGCATAAGAACTCAGAATATATACACTTTATGGGGTCGGGAATAGATATTGTAGAAATTACAAACATAATAATAACTCAGATATACATCTTTTTCAATTTTTGTGGAGAAGGGTACAAAAACATTCTTATTAAACGAATTAAATTTTATTTTTGACTTAAGTTATTTTTTTATTTCTTAAAACCTTTTTTTTAAAACCAATAACTTACAAATGTATGCGGACGATTTTCAAAGAAAACAAGAAAAAATAGACACCAGCTGAATGAAATGCAGCGTCTTCTGGGTCGCTACATCCTTCATCAGCATTCTTCTCATCTATCTACATTAGGTTGTGTACATTGTAAACATCATCTATTTAACCAACTAAAAAATAAATTTTAATTTATGTACATGCAAATTTCAACTCCTAATTTAAAAAAAAATAATTTCATTTAATTACATTTAAAAAGAAATTGCTTATAACAACCTAAAAGAGTTTTTTTTAAGAAATAAATATGAAATTCATTTGTAAAAGTTACAAAGCTACATAACGTTTACGTAACATAATACAAAAAATACAAAAAACATTAAATAAAGAACTTAGCTTGAGAAAAGTAAGGTAAATCTTTGGCCTCGCAATTATAGTGGTATTTTTAAATATTTTAGTAAATGTTTAAAAAAAATTAAATCAGGAACATATATTATTAAGTCCAAAGTCTTTATTGTTTCTTGTATCCTTGCTACGGTACATTTCATTTGTATAAAATCTACTTAACATATCTTTCGAAGGAATGAATGTGATTTATCATTCATATGTAATTAATATTCATAAATTAAATTAAATCGAAGGCTATTGGTGTTGATAGAATAAGTCCCACCTTTTTAGGAGTTATCTTGCCAAAACTCTTGCCATTCGTCACTTATTTATTTAAGACCATACTTATAACTTCTGTATTTCCTTATGCATGAAAGCTGTTTAAAATTACTCCCATCCGTAAGCTAAAAAATGATTGTAGGTCAACTGCAATTCTACACTTTTTATCCAAAGTTATGGAAAAAATTATCAGCAAGCAAATTGATGAATATCTTCTAAGTTTTGTAAAGGGCAGAAGCTGCATTACAGCATGCATACTTACCTGATGCGATGGAATACTGTAAAGTATTTACAAATGTATGCTAATGATGTCCGGATTTATAATAGTTATAATGCAAACGATATTTCTTTATGTGCGGACAAAATAAACAGTGACCTAGAGAGTGTTAATAAATGGGCAATGAACAACGGATTGTTCATCAAACCCTTCAAATCTGAGTAAAAACATAAAAACCTTAAATGATGACATACAAATCAAAATAAAAAATGATATCATTGAATTTGTAAGTTTCTGCAAAAACTTGGGGCTCGTATTCAACTATAAGCTATCATGGTCAAACCATAGGTCGAGTATATGGAATGCTTAGACACCTGTGGGCCGTCAAGTATTCAGCGCCTTTAAAAATACGAACATTGCTTGCTAAAACATATATTTTACCTGTCCTTCTATATGGTTGTGACTTCATCAAACTTAAAGTGGCTTATAATAACATAGCAGATATGTATATAACAAAGGACGTCTTGAATCAATTATTCAATATTCGTACCAAATTAATCGGATGAGCTTTGAAAATCTCCTTAAATTTACGAACCTTATCTTCCTACATAGAATTATAAAAACTCAGCAACCACTCTTTTTAACGTTTTAAGATTCGGAAGATCTGTGCAAGGAAAAAGATTAATCCAGCAAAAACATAAAAGCGCCTTTTCACTATGTCATTTTTTCATCTAAAGTACCAGTCTTTGGAACCAGCTACCACCTTAAATTCAAATAATCAGCAACGCAAACAGATTTAGAATTGAACTTCTTAAATATTTTGGGTAATTTTTTTCTCTTTCCTTTTTTATATGTAAAATTATTTTCCATTCTCTTATTTTTAATTGTTAATTCTATACTATATATTTTTAATTATTGATTACTTTAACTATGTTTCGTAGATACTAAGTGCGTCATTTTGAAAACCTCTTGAACGGCATAAAGTATAATTTAAAGTAGAGAGTTCCTGCATTTTGAAATTTAAAATCGACAATAATATTAATATGATTGATAGTCAATAATTTATTTCTTATAGAGAATTTTTATAAATAGAAAAAATCTTTTTTCAAAGTATTAGTTAAATTTAAAATGGTTTTGCGCAATTTATTTTAAAATTCTGTGCAAAATTGAATATTATCCATATTGAAAAACGAACAAGCTAAAATATTAGGCTTTAAAGTTTTTCTTGCAATGTGAGAAGTGTGGTAAAATGTTTTTGAAGCATAATTCCGGCATCCATACAGTCAAATTTGCAATCTAAATTTAAACTGTTTATTTCATTTATGAAATCTATATTTTTTGTCACACAATTTGTTATAAATATTTTTAGCTGTTTTATCGTTTCCATCCACTGTATATACACATATACACATAGGTATACTGTGAACGTAAAAGTAAAGGGAACAAAAGCATTTGTAGTAACATAGGTGTTACTTCAGTCTTTTAGTATACTACTAAATGTTGTTGCGAAGATGCTTTATTTAGGTCATAAAAATAAATAAAAATAATTGTCACCAACAAAGTAAAACGAAATTACCTATTGTGTATGTTTACAACGCCAGAAGTTTCTACAAAAACTTCTTAATCACAAAACAAAAAAAAAAACTAACATAAATCAATAAAAATAAACGCAACACACAGCTACACAAACACCTACATAACGACTAATAAAAATAGACAGCATGTATAAATAAATTCAAAATAATAATGAAAGGTTCTGGTATCAAATAACAATCATCATGTGTCTCAAATGATAAATGCGTAGTAAAGAAATATTCTACCAACAGATGGAGGAAGCTCTGGTTTATTCAAGAGCCTTAACATTAGGTATATAAAAACAGCGGCCATACAGGCTGATGGGATTATTAGTGAAAACGTCAACCAGTGAAGAACTTATGGTAAAACAAATAAAACAGTGGTGAAGTTGCCATTGCGTAGTTTTTTTGTACTAATCGCGAATAAGTAAATAATCGTCTAATTAAAGTGTGATTTAATTAAAGTAGTAAATAAATTGTGTTTATTTATTTTGAAATAAAATAACTCGATAAAATAAACGTTTATAAATTTAAATAAACGTAACAATTGGTGTCAGAAGTGGGATTGCAACTAATAAATAAATCACAATAAAATTTGACGAGCTTAAAGTTGAGCAGCTAAAAATGGAGCTGAGTAAATTGGATTTGCCAACAGTGGGCAACGAATTCGAATTACAAAAGCGGTTGATAGACGAATTCAAGCAGCGAGGCACTGATATTGGGTCATACGAATTCGGTGAAAAAAAAGAACAAGAAAAAATTGAAGTATGCATCCCAGCAACAAACAACGTTATGGACTTGAATTCTATGTTTGCAGCTATGATGAAGAAGATAAAAGAAAACAACCAGAAGCTTCAAGAATCATTTAAAGACAGCCTCAGAGCAATGCAAAAAACCTATAATGTCAATGGAGAGAGACTTTTAGCGGAGGTAAATGAGAAATTTCGAGAAGTCTTCAGTAAACGAGTAGACGTCGTGGAGCTGACAGTCAGCGAGCTAGAAAAAAAAAGTGAATGAAGAATTGAATGAATTAAAAGTGCAAATGGGCGACCATCAAATTTGAGAAGGACCAGTGAGAGTTATCTCTGAGCATGCCAGCAAGATAAATGGTCCGAGCTTTGATGGCAGTGCACCCTTTAATGTTTTTAAGTTCCAGTTCGTAACAGTGGCCAACAAGAATAGATGGGACAATGATAAAAAAGCTTTAGAGCTCATTCTGATCTTTAAGGAGCAGCAGCAGAGATACTCGAAAGCTTACCAGACGGCTGCAGAAATAATTATCAGGACATAATGGCAGCTTTACAACGCAAGTACGAAACTGAGCACAAAAGAGAACTTTACCGAATGGAGTAACGAGGTAGGGTGCAGAAAGCAAACGAGACACTGCAAGACTTCACTACGGAAAATTGTACGTTTGGTGCAGCTGGCTTACGCAGGTGAACATCATCCGTTCATGGATCAGTTCAAGATTGAAGCATTTGTAAAGGGCATACGCGACTTATATGTGAGATATGCTGTTTGTGCTATACAAAAATCAACTTTTGCAAAAACGTCTCATACGCGCTAGCACAGGAGACCGCAAAAGTCATCTCGAAGGTGTACAAGGTGCAATGTCCTGAAACTGATGATTATAACCACGGCAACAAAAAATACTTCAACTGCTTCATATTAAGAATTTACAGAGGTAGACAAAATTTCTCCAATATATAATGTAGATAACTACGCCAAAGAGGCTAAATATAGATTAGAAAATTATAAGATAGAAATGAAATACAACAAAAAAAGTTATGATAGAAATATATTAGATTATAATTTTAAATTAGGAGATTTAGTTTTACTTAGTTTTACTCTCTGTACTTGAAATTAAAATATCTAATATTAAAAATCAAATGAACTCTGCTATTGAAAGAATAGAACAATTCAAGCAAAGAGTACTCAAATTAATGAAATAGAAGAAGAATTGACAGAGCTTAAAAGAAAAATTAACAACCAAGAAAACTCGGTCGTTGCCAGTAGTATTCGAATTTCTGGCATACCTCACTACGAAAATGATAATCTAGAAACTGTTTTTAATAATATATGTAGTAATATATACACCCCGATTGAATAACATTTATAGACTGAAAAAATGTATAAAAATAATAAAGCGTACAATCCAAAGGAAGAGACAGTCGTTGTTAAGTTGCACTCACCGTTTGAAAAAAACTTTTTGTTAAAATCTGTTGCCAAATTCCGCAAAGAAAATCGTGCTAACCTAACCCTCAGCCATGCTGGATATCAAAGCAATGTGAATATCTACATAAATGAAGACCTAACCCCCCATAACCATAAAATATTTAAAGCAGCTTTGAATATAAAAAAAAACAAACCAAAACATTAAATTTACGTTCACTCTGCGTGGCCTTGCCAACGTAAAAATGATAGATTCCGAAGCGCATATCCTCGTGGAATTTCTGGAAGATTTAAATAAGTTTCTTCACCAATGAAAAATTTAAATATTCGTTTGATGTTTTTACTAAAAATTATGTATTTAACAATTTACTAATTAAAATAGGTACAAACTTCTTTTTGAAAACTATCATGTTAATAATTTTTAAGATTATCTCACTTTTTACAAAATATGTTAAATTATGCCACTTCCTCAACGCCAGTTGCAATGCATAATTTAAAAAACTGCGTATGCAATGCTAAACATGTCTTCAGCGCAACCTTGCGTTGCAGAGACATTTTTTGCATTTTATCGGCATTTAGGAACGTCGTATAAAATTGAATTAATTTTAATTTGGAAAAATGGAGGTTACAAAAAATTATTTATCCATTTTGTTGGGAAGTGCTGAGGAATTATCTAAGGCCAAATCCTCCAAAAATATTGATTTGCTCAAGAAACTCATTAAAAAGAAAAAAAAGAAAAGAAAACTTTTGTTAAGGACAATAAAAATTCCGAGGCGAAAAGTGATCAAATATAAAAAACTTGAGGAATGCATTGAATTATTGGATAATGACATTTTTTATTCACATTTTCGTATGCAAAGAAGCACCTTTAATGTAAGAACAAACGTATAATGAATACATAACAATTAATAATTTTTTGCGCTGATGGGTCCACTTTTTGTCTCTGCAATATAAAGTGTTTAGTTATTTTAATAAAATCTATCAATTATAAATAACTTATTAAAAATAAACAAGAAAATACTTACTCAGCCGTTGTAGTTCAAATGTTTGCATACAAAATAAAAATGACGCGCGATTTTGATACCAAATACTCATTAAAATGAGTTGCCAGAAAGTTTGCGTGTGCGTTTACGAAGTGTATGCATTGTAAATATGCATTGCAACTTGCGTTTAGGAAGTCTTTTTCTTATTGCGTTGTGTTAGATATCATCATAGATTGTGAGTATGACAAGCTCTTTGTATAATCGACTTGAGAAAGTAACTTTAGCATTGTTAGAATATTTGCAAATCGCTCTAACTCATGTAGTATATTTCAAATAAATGCGCAGAGTTTGCTACCAAAAATAGACGAGTTTCGTTACCTATTTGAAAATTATGATATTAATGTCATATCTATATCGGAAACATGGTTTAATAAGGAAGTGGATGATGGACTGCCTTATGTGGAAGGCTATTGTTTTTTAAAAGTTCATAGGTCAGGTAATTGAGGTGGTGTTGCTATACATATAAAAAGTCACATTCGTGGTAAGCTTGTAATGAATTCTTTTGAAAAAAATCAAACTGAATATGTTTTTATAGAAATAAATTGCCTTTATAACAAAATGCTGCTGGGATGTGTGTACAGGCCAAGTAAAAATATTAAATTAGACAATCTCACTGAAAAGCTAGAAGTTTTGTTACTAGAATATTCTGAGGTCATCATAGCAGGCGACGTCAACAGTAATCTACTTGTTACAAATGAACTAACTGACAATATGTCAACTTTTGGCTTATCGCCCATCAATAACATCAGGCCTACTCATTTTAAAACTACTTCATCAACACTTTTAGATCTTTTCTTTGTTAGTAAAATACATAATAAAACACACTATGAACAGCTGTCTGTAACGTCTTTTTCGAAACGCGATGCCATTTTTATTTCATATAACTTTGTAGTTGAAAAACCATCTCAAAACTTTACTTATCGTAATTTCAAAAATATCGATTACCAATGCCTATATCATGATATTGAACATACTGATTGGGACACGATATACTATATGAAAAGTTAACATATCTTAATGATACGATTTTGAAGATATACAATAACAGGGTTTCTATATCAACAAAAATACTACGTACGAACGGTAGAACATGGTTTACCAATGAAGCTAAAGCATTGATATTACAACGGGATAGAAGTTATCATTTGTAGAAACGTTACAAAACTCCCGAATACTATTCTGAATTTCGCAAAGCTAGAAAAGCCGTTGCTAAAAAAATTAAGTCGGATAAAACAGCACATTATTATAACAAATTTAATTCAGCTACTGAAAGTAAGAAAAAGTGAAATTATATTAGAGGGATTGAAATTAGAAAAACTATCCATAGATCAGTTGATTTTGATGTAAATATATTAAACGAAAGCTTTGTTAATTTACCACAACTAACAGCTGATATCAACTTTTATAATGAAAACTCCAATATTCGTGACTCCCTCATGCTATTTCATTTTCAAACCGTTCAAGTTTTGACTTTATTGAAGCCTTTTACAAAATAAAATCTAACTCGATTGGTTTAGATGGCATAGATCCACGATTTGTCAAGATTATCCTACCTTGGGTAATTCAATACATAACGCATGTCTTCAATTACATTATTTTGACCGGTATATTCCCAAAAGTGTGAAAACATGATAAAATTATTCCCGTCCCAAAATCTGGAACCGAACTCCGTCCAATAGCCATATTACCGTATTTTTCCAAGGCATTCGAACGTCTAATTTATAAAAATATTTACACCTTTGTAAACAAACATAATTTTTAACGAGTCGATAATCTGGCTTCAGACCTCTGCATAGCCGTATTACAGCACTTTCAGATGTAGTCGAAAATATCAAAGAAAATTTAGATGATGGCGAACTCTCGTTTTTGGTCCTACTGGATCACTCCAACGCGTTTGACACTGTTCACCACCCGATTCTTCTCATCAAATTACTCAATCAAGTCGGGTTCTCTCCACAAGCTATAAGGCTAATTCAATCTAATCTTGAAGGCAGAACCCAACCTGTCGTTAACAATAATGAAATCTCTCGTTCATTGCCTGTAACTAGAGGAGTACCTCAAGGCTCTATCCTTGGACCTTTATTGTACTCACTATACGCGAATGATCTCCCACAGCAACTCCGCTTTTCAAATATACAAATGTATGCCGATGATATCCAGTTATATCTCAGTAGTACCAAAGACTCAATTAATTCTAAAATAACCAAACTAAACACCGATTTAGAAAGTATTTTTATCTGGGCTTCTGGCAATGGCTTGAAAATTAACCCTAAAAAGTCTTGTTTTCTTATCATTTGTAAAAACTGTATAAGACCAGAAAATGATATTAATATTTCTATTGGTGGTACGAAAAGTAAGTAAACACAGCCAAAATCTTAGGTGTGACATTTAACAGGACCCTAACCTGGTCAGACCATATAAGTCAGGCCTGTGGTAGGGTATACAGTAAGCTACGAAGTTTATGGCCCACACAACATTTCACACCTTTTAGTATAAGAACTCTTTTGGCTAAAACGTATCTACTTCCAACATTATCATATGGGTCCGAAATTTTTTCAGGCTGCTCTTCACGCGTTATGAGTAAACTAAATACAACTTATAATAATATCGTCCGTTATGTTTACGGTTTAAAAAACGTGACAGAATATCACCATTTTCAAGTCATTTTATGCGATTATCCTTTAACAACTTTTTAAAATTTAAATGCTTTATTTTCCTTCACAAAATCATTGTAACAAAGGAGCCGGAATATCTAAAAGATCGCTTAAAACTTGCTAGATCCCAGAGGCAGATACATTACGCAGATACGCCATCGGAAACATGCGTCCGAATGCCAATTTTTATCCTGAGCATACGTCTCTGGAATCAACTTCCTAATTATATTCAACGCACCAAAAACGCAATAAAATTTAGAAAATTACTTAACGATTATTTTATTTTAATTTGACTTAATTTTTTCTTGTATTTTTAACTTATTTTTTAAACACAAAGTCTTTATCTTTAAGTTTTTCTTTTTTTTTAAGCAATATTATCAAGATTTATCTCTGTCTTAATTAAAATTGACTAATCTGATTCAAATACTTTAATTTATATTGTCTTTTTATATTAGAAAATCAATCATAATAAATAAGTAAATAAATCCCAATAACTTTCAACGCATGCGCGTAAGCTTAGCAGCTCAAAAGCAGAAACTTTTCTAAATACTTCTGAGTATTTAAATTTTTTTAATGATTTATTTGATGTTTTTAACTGCCGTGCTGATAGCACTGCTTTCTGCTGTTCTAATGAACAGTTACAAATTTTAAGAGATGCCTCAACGATTTTAGGAATCTTTAATGTATTTGATGAGAGGAGTGTTAATATCACAAAATCGTTAAAATTTTTTAATGGGTGGCAACTGAATATTTCAGCCTTAAAGTCTGTTTGGTGCTATTTAAAACAAGAAGGTTTTCAACAGCTTTAAACACGCAGAATGACACAAGATCACCTCGAACATTTCTTTGGCCAAGTGGGCAAAATTTTGGGTACATCTAAAATGTTTATGGTGAGATAACAAAGAAATTCGGGCTCAACTTCATTAACTTTGTTGTCAATGGAAACTGTGAAAAGATTTCTCCAGATGACTCTATAGTTGATTTCTCTATAGTAGATGGGGCATTTTCAGACAACAGTAGTAGAAGTAATCATGTATGGGTAGATTTTCACTCATTACCCAACCCGTCATCTTATACGTTAACGACTACTATAGATAGGGATACACCGTCTTTTGAAGCGCAGGAATTTTTAAACAAAAGTGCCCTTGTTTACGTCTGTGGATATTTTTATTTAAAGTTTTATAAAACGCACAAATGCAAGCTACCGCTACCCTATTTCGTTAATAAACACATTTCAGATGAATTTCTTTTTACCTTTGGAAAACAATTCAATAAATGTAACCTGGTAGAACCGCCACAATTATTTGTGGAATACCTACGTAAGTTAGAAGATAACTTTCAAATAGTATTTAGCATGTATTGTCACCGAATAGGCCTTCATCGAATTATTTTTGACGAATTAGTTAAAATAGATTCATTTATGTGTTGCAATAGTTTGAAACACGAAAATTTACTAAGTATATTTGTACGAATTAGAATATATTTTACTATTCGATTCTTTAATGCTAAGTTAAAAGAACCAAATTTCAGAGTAAATTATCTTTGTATTACTAATAAATAAAGCCACTTTTTAGTTTATCACCCTGTTTCTATTTAATTCTCTCTAAGCCCATAAATAAGATTCCATTTAAATTTTCCATGTTCTGCGTGCCTCTTCTACGTATTCTTTAAAAAAAGAATTTTCTTAGCATTTGATCAATATCGGCAATATTAAGCATTCTGGATTCAATTCGTTAACTTATTGTATGATTATTTTTGATTATTACATATGTATTTCTTATTATTGAGTTATGATTTTTACTAATTTGAATGAATTATTATTTTTGAAGTTTAGTTCAATTATTGATTTATTTTTAAGCCCATTATTGTTTTTATTGCAATATTTTTACTAACTGAATTTTTAATGAATTTTAGTTTGTAAAATTTTTTGTTATTGTTTTTTATTGAAGTTTTGTTCAATTATAGATTTAGTTTTAAGCCCATTTTTGTTTTTATTGCAATATTTTTAATAACTAAATTTTTATTGAATTTTATTTTGTTACATTTTTATTTTGTACAATTTTTTGCTTTTTGCTGCTTTTATTAATTTTTTTTACAATGATTCCAATTGTATTATTATCTGAATTGAATTATTGCATTTAATCAATTTTATATTTTCCAGCTCTGGTCGATGATGTTATGGTCACATTTTTGGTACCCAGGATTATAAATCGTTAAAAAATATATATTTAATATTAAACACAATAATCCAGGGTAAGTGTAGCGAACAGAAAAGCTTCTCCTTGCCCAAGACCATCATGCGTGGTGAAGAGCCACATCCTACTTAAGGTGGTACTGTAACAAACAGAACATGATGGATCTAGACCAGATAAGGTAAAAAAAACCTGCCAATACTAAGCAGACGCAAATATTGTGAAATTTTAGTATTTATTATATTAATATTGTAAAATAAAATACATTTGTAAATTTTAATAAAATAAAAAAAAAACTAATATTGTAAAATTTTAGTCTTAAGTATACTTATACTTTTTATTTATTATTATTATTGTAAATTTAAATGTTAATGTTTTTTGACCTTTTATTATATTTAATTTAATTTTATAATGAAAGAAGCACTAGGTTAGTTTTAAAATACAAATATTGTTTATTATTTTTTATTTTTTCTTTTAATATTTCGCCACACCGTTGGGTGGCATAAATAAATAATACTAATTAATAATTATACTTATGTTTTTTAAAAACAAAATTAATTCAATTGAAAAATATTTGTCAAATTAGCTCAAAACATTTTTAAAGAACAAAGACAAAAAATTTAAACATTTTAAAATTAACATACTCATAAGCTTTCAATACTCAAAAAAAACACATTCAAATTTAAAATTTCAAAAAATAAAAAATACATAAAACATTATACAAATACAAACACATAAATTTACTTAATGAAAATGTTACAAACAACTAAGTTAAGATACATTATAATGTTCACTATTTTTGTTCACTAAATATCTGTACACTGCGCAGCATAATCAGTATCAGCCTTAAAGCTTATTCTTTTTGTTGTTGGCACTTTAATTATTTGTAACTTCTCTAACATATACCGACGTTTATAATTATTTTCTACATATATTTAAAACTGATGGATTTTCAAAATTAGGAAGATGATTTAATCTGGCACAATGGGAAGATAATGCAGTTTTTTGTGAATTATTAACGTCTCTATATCTTTGTTTAGATTCATGTCCAGCTATTCTAGTTTTGAGTTTGTTTTTGTATATATTTTACTATAAGTTTAGTGTGCCATTTTATATTTTTCAGAATCAAAAATTTTTGATTTTTCTATCCTTTCTGCTATTTCTGCTACGTAAATTAAAGACTTGTAGTAAACTTTTGTTGTTGTCACATTTCTTGTGTTACTTGCTCTTCCATACCTAAATGGTTTAAATAACCTGTTTTTTACTCGCACTGGAAAATTATTATCGCTTAATACTTTTTCTATTAAAGTTTTGCCCGTATTAATAATTATTCTCTTGTTATGTTTTGAATAAAAAATTAATAATCCTTCCGGAAGTTGTCGGCTTTTGATACCAAACCATTTTTAGTTTATTACCTCTTCTTGTTAATTTTGAGCGGAAAAAAATTCTTTTTAACTATAAATAATAAAAAATTCCGGTCAAAATTAACAACAGTAATTTTTTTTTTTTTTTTTTTTTGTAAATAAAAAAATATGAAAACTCTTTGAGAGTGAAAACACGCGCGATCTTAAAAATGTTTTAAATCTCTATAAGATATAAGATCACAACTTTCATACTTTAAAAAATGTTCTGCCTTATTACGCTATTAATTGTGATGTTTTTCAAATTTCACTTTTTTTATGTTTTTGTTCAGTGTGTGAGTGAAAACTGTTTTGTCAGTCATAATGTGTTTTGGTTTTATATATCTGTGTATAGATGTTTGCTCAATCAACAGAACATGTTTCAATGATGTTGTGTATGAAGAAAGAAAGATTTAGAAGGTAATTAGGGCTAATCAGTGGTGCCAGAATTTTTTATAAAAAAATCTTCATTTATCGGTAAAATCTTAATTTAGGAAAAAAATCTTAAAAATTTTTATTTAATTTTGCTGTTGAAAATATCTGTTCAATGTTTGCAGATGAACAAAGGAGACTCATCAAGTTTATTGCAAACTTCGACAAAGTTGAAAACATTCAATTTTTAATTAGTTTTACTTTTGAAAATATCTGTTCCATGTTTGCAGATGAACAAAGGAGACTCATCAAATTTATTGCAAACTTCCACAAGGTTGAAAACATTAAAGCTATCACATCTAAGGTTCATTTTTTAATTTAATTTTTAGAAAGAAAAATTATTTTTCAAATGTATGCGAACGTCTGTATCATGAAGAAGATAATGCCGCATTTTCTGGAACGCTAAATCCCTCATCAACATTCTCGCATCTATTTATCTAAAGTTGTGTACATTGTAAATATCATCCATTGAAGTAACTAATCAATATTAATTTGGTTGGACGAAATTCACACACAACTCAAACCATTTCTTTGTTGTTTTCTCTACAACACGTCTTGTACATTTTGTACTACACCATCGGTATAGCCACGAAATGCAAATTTTATTTTTAATCATTCATAATTGTTTCCTCACAACATTAGAGATGCTGTTCCAGTATCATATCAACTGCCGATGAGTTAGGTATGAATGTGTAATCGCTGTTCCTTGCGTGTTTTTAAACTATTAAAAAAGTATTAAAAAGCAATCAATTTAAGAAGATGTTTCACTCTGAACATTTAAAAAATCAGAAATTATGAGCTGCATACATATGTATATACATATATTTGAAATATTTTTTATATATTTATTTCTTTTTTTACGACTGCCTTATAATTGAAGGAGTTTTGTTTTCATATTTACTTTAAGTATCAATAAATATCATATTCAAATTATATATACTTACATATAAAAAATTAATTTTATCTAATTGCACAAAAAAGAAAAATATAATAAATGGAAAGTTATTATGAAGACTTACAAAGATTGAAAATAAATCTAAAAACAAGTAAAAATAGAATTTGTGAAAGAAGATATATAAATAATAAATTGAAAAGGCTAGAACTTATTAAAAATGAATAGGAGTGGAAACAAAATTAATAACAAAAGAATAAATAAAGTTAAAGGAAAACATCAAATTATTGCTTGAAGAATTAATTGAAGTTATAAAATTACCGCCTACAAAAAAAGAAAATACAGTGGCGTTAAGACTTTAGTTGTAATTAAACGATTTTTTAGTGACATACATTGTAATAAATAGTGAAAATTGGTGTAAACAAAATATAATTCAATTGCTGTTAAAATCAATTTTAAAAAAATGCCTAGAAGTCGTAGAAGTATTGCAAATAAAGGTATAGTTCAATGTGCAAAATGCGAACATGAGATCAAAGAAGAATTAAACGATTACATCCAATGTGACAAGTGTATGAAAAGCTTTCACTCTCAATGTTATGGTTTAAGTAGGAAAGCTTTTGAGCCATTAGTTAAAAATGTAAATGAGTTATTTATTTTTCGCACTTGTAAACAAAACAATAATAAAGGTGAAGATGAAACTAAGAAGGAGTTCACAATAATTAAACTAGAATTGAAAAAACTTGAAAAACTTGAGAAATTAGAAGAGCTAACAGATTCGATAAAGTTTATGTCTGATAAGTTTGATGAAGTTCCTAAAGAAGTAGCTGATAATAAGATAAAAATAGTTGAAATTGAAAAAGAAAACAAAAAACTTAAAACTGAAATACAAACTCTTAAGTCTTCAGTTAAAGTTTTAAATAATTTTAAAGTAAAAAATTACTGTTTAATAAAAGGCCTTAAGGTTGGTGAAGGTGTCAATGCAATAGATGCAGTTACTGATTTGACTAGAGAAGTTGGAGTTGAAATAGAATCGAGTTCCATAGAAGATGCCTTTTTATGCAAAATTATAAAAATACAAATGAGAAGAAATCGATTGTTGTGAAATTTGTGTCAAAACAAAGTAAAGATAAGTTGATGTCGTCGAAAACAAAGTTGAAGGAAAATGAGAAGACTAAAGAAGTTTTTATGTATGACTTTCTTAGTACTGAAACTCTAAGACTTTAGAACCATGCTAAATCGTTGAAAAACATTGGTTACCAACATGTGTATGTCAAAAACGGAAGTGTTTTTTGCAAGAAAAATAATTTTTGTAGACAGCAGCTAATAAGAACTCAAGACGATGTTGACAGATTGCTTAATGATGCAACAATAATTGGAAACGAAGATCTTTAGTTCAAAGCAGAACTGATGATGTTATTGATACAGATGATCTTGAGGAGGTTGTTGCGGCTTAAAAATCAAATTTTGAGATTATTTAAGTTATTATATGATATGCTTTTATACTTATCTTTAAAGTTTTTTGTTTTAATTTTATGATTAACAATAAGTATTTTAAAGAACTCAATGAATTTAATAATTATATACGCAATTTAAAATTTAACTTTTTCAATATAATAAGTTTTAACATCAGAAGTGCTTCATCTCTTCAAAAATTTAATCAGTTTAAAACATTATTATCCACTATGTCAAAGCTGCCGGATGTCATTGCATTACAAGAAACATGGTTTGATAAAAATATTGTTCAAATATATAATATACCAGGGTATGAAGGTGTGCATTGTTCTCGTGATGATAAATATGGAGGTACTTCTGTATATATAAGACACCATTTTCTGTGGAAATGAGCGAAAGTAATAATTTTTTTGAATGCTTAGTTATAACTTTAAACAATTTTAAAGTTGCAAACAAATCTCTACGAGTTATTTCATGCAGAAATGCAATACTTTTAATTTTTTTGATAAAATTGACAAAACTTTGAACGATTATGGCCAAATACCTCTTGTGATTGTTGGAGATTCTGACATAGATTTCGTTCAAAATTCTCATTCTGAAGTTTTATTATCAATATTTCAAGGCTTCAACTGCCACAGTGCTCACAATTTAATGACTAGACCTACAAGCAGTTCTTGTATTGATCATGTTTTCAGTAATTTTCCTGATATAATTTCGATAGATGCAATTGAATGTGATTTGTGATTGTTAATGAAAATATAATAAAAGCACATATTCAGAATACAAAAATTCATTGTGACTACGATAAAGTAAAGGAATACCTGCATTATAATTTACCAACAGAATTTTCTTCATTAAACGCTTCTGAGCTCACAACTACTTTTATTAATACTGTAAATGAGGCTACAAAGCATTCAACTACTATCATAACCAGTAAAAAATTGTTAAAGTTTGAGATTTCACCATGGATCAATAAAAATCTTCAGAAATTAATACTGTGGAAAGAAAAGCTGTTACTTAAAAGAAGAAAAGCGAATAATAATCAGCATATTAATGAATCTTTGAAAAGAATAAGTAAAGTGATTAAAGCTGCAATCACCAAATGTAGAAATCAGTATAATATTGAGAGCTTGAAAAAAACAGAAAATGATCCTAGGAAATATTGGAGATTTATTAACAATACTCTTGGACGAGTAAAAAATAACAACATTTATCTAAATGATGCTAAAGGTGAGAGAATTTTACTCTTTTTCCCTTACAACTTCGTTTTAAGATGTTATATTGAATTTGAAAGAAAATAAAAGTTCTGGTAATGATAATGATAATATAACGGTTACGCTTGTTAAGAAATGTAAAGATGAAATTATGCCTATATTGGTTACAATTTTTAACAAAATGATCAACACATCAATTTATCCGGATGTTTTGAAAATACATAAAGTAATTCCAATTCCTAAAGAAATCAACACACAAGATGTTGGGAAATACCGTCCTATATCGGTTTTATCGACAGTTGAAAAAATGTTTGAAAAAATATTGTATGACCGATTTCAAAATTATTTTGAAGAAAATAATCTACTATATAACCATCAATTTGGATTTAAAAAAGAAAGTAGTACAGAAGATGCTTTGGTCAATGTAGTAAGATTCATTTGCAAAGCATTAGATGAAGGTTAAAGGTGTGGCTGGGATGTTCTTTGATTTTACAAAGGCGTTTGACTTCGTTGATCACGATATTTTGTTGCAAAAACTGTCATGTTATGGTATACAAGGTCGCGAGCTATTACTGTTTAAAAGTTATTTTGCAAATAGAAAACAAGATATGGAAATAGATAATTCTAAAAGTTTTGTTGGTGATGTAATTTATGACGTTCCTCAAGGCAGTGGATTGGGTCTCCTTTTATTCTCTATTTATTTAAATGACCTTAAAAATATAGACCTTTGCTGATGACATATGCGTATTGTATCCTTACAAGAATGAGTTAATATTAAAAATAAACATTGAACGGAATGCTGCGTTAATTTTTGAATTTTCCTGCCTAAACAGGTTAATACTAAACTCAAAGAAAACGAAATTCATTCGTTTTGGACCAATTTGTCTGTAAATATTAATGGTGATTCAATATATGAAACACTTTCAGTCAACTATTTAGGAGTCATCTTACAGTCTAACTTAAGTTGGGACTTGCACACTTCTAATATTAAAAAGAAAATAGCACCTGCCATTGGAATTTTATATAAATTAAAACGTAAACTAAATGAAAAAGCTAAACTAATTATATATCAAGCACTAATTCATTCACATTTAAATTACTTAGCTATTATTTATGCTCATAACAAAAGAAATGTTTAAGTTAAGTCGCTTCAATGCCTGCAAAATAAGGCATTAAAATCGTTTATTGTTTACCTCTTAATTTTTCAACAATTTCCTTATATAAAGATGTGTGTAAGACAATATTACCAAATCATGGATTAGATAATTATCAAGTGCTAACTTATGTGTTTGAATCTATACATAATATTAAACTTCAACCGATTTCTTTTCCACAAAATCAGAATCAATTTAATACTCGAAACAGCACTAATTTACGATTTCCAAGATGCAGACTAGAAAAATCAAAACAACGTATTGATTACACGGGAAGCAAGTTATTCAATGAGTTACCGGATGGGATAAAAAATGTCAATAGAATTTCAATTTTCAAATCTAATTTGAAAAAGTAGTTTTACTCAAAATTCGAAACACTTCTAATGTAAAATTAATAATTTTAATAATGTTATTATTTTTATTAAATTATTTCTGAACTGAGATACTAATACTCGTATTCATTTGTACATATGTAGTTTCTATTGTTCAAAACATAATGCCTTAGAGGCGCTGAGGGCAAATTAATGAATTGTTAAAATAGTTTTGTTCAATAAAAATAATAAAATAAAAAAAAAATAAAAAAAAATGGCTCCGTTGACATAACAATAGTTGGTAAATATCTACAAACATTCAGAGGAACGTATAGATATATGGAAAAGATTTTAACTCAAGTGGGGATATTACACGATTTGGTTGACGAACAAGATCGATCTACAAGTTAATGTTAACCACGGGAGTGAGAAATAGACTGAGCAGATCGAACATACAAACAACTTTTTCTGATATTAAACAATATCTGGAAAATGCTTACCCGAATCCAAAAACATTGCAGCAGGTTTTACCTGAATTGGGCAATATAAAACAACAAAATAATAGTATCACTGAACTCAGAGAGAAAATCACTGAACAATCCACTTAACTAAGCATGTTTGAAATTGCTTATTCTGTCAACCCAACCCAGGAAATGAAAGATGTGGTATAGAAATTAAGGAAGGTGTAAGCATTGAGTACCAACAAAGCATTGGAAAGATGTATAACAGCAAAGAGAAGCTTTCAAACCCAAAACAATATAACATATTCAATAAAAAGAGTAAACAGTAACCACAGAAATCATATTAATAAAAACAACACTCACTACACTAACAATTACTATGGAATAGCAACAAGTATCGTAATAACAATAATAGAGATAATAACTACAACAGAAATATCAACAGAAGGAATAACAACAATGGAAACTACGAGCAAGATAGAAAACACAATAGGTCAAATTTAACAGGAAATTTTAATCGAGACAATTTTTATGGTCTGCAGCACAACAATTACGAAAATAATAGTTACGGAGTTAGTCGGGAAAACCAACACGGCCGGGTAACTTAAAACTTTACCCAGAGCGCCAAAGGTTAAGAACTTACCACATATCTAGCAACACAATTTCATTCGTCATCCTTAAATGTATTAAACCGCATAGATTCTTTAAAATTTTAATAGTGTATGTTTGTAAAATCAATATTTTTGAAATTTACACATTTGAACCCATCAACACGCAGGAAATTGCAAAATTAACTGAAATTGCAAATAAAACAATAGCATTACGTTTATTTAAATTTTTAAACGTTGATTTTACTGAGTCCTTTTATTGAAAAATAAATAAACACAATTTATTTACTACTTTAAATAAATTACTTTTATTAGACAATTATTCACTTATTCGCGATTAGTACAAAAAATACGCGACGGCAACTTCACCACTGTTTTATCTGTTTTACCACAAGATCTTTACTGGTTGACGTTTTTACTAAGAATGATTCAGCATGTATGGCCGTTGCTTTTATATACCCGATGTTAAGGCTCTTGAATATACTAGAATTTTGCTCCATCTGTTGGTAGAATATTTCTCTACTACGCATTTATCATTTGGGACACATGATGATTGTTATTTGATTCCAGAACCTTCCATTATTAACTTGAATTTATTTATACATGCTGTCTATTTTTATTAGTCGTTATGTAGGTGTGTGTAGTTGTGTGTTGCGTTTATTTTTATTGCTTTATGTTAGTTGTTTTTGTTTTATGATTAAGAAGTTTTTGTAGAAACTTGTGGCATTGTAAACATACACAATAGGTCATTTCGTTTTACTTTCTTGGTGACAATTATTTTTATTTCTTTTTATAACCTAAATAAGGCATCTTCGCAACACTGCCGCCCAATTAAGCCTTTTCGTCCCGAATAGGCTCAACATTACCTTTGCCATATTTGGCCAGCCGTTCCATAATAATAATCAGCATATTAATGAATCTTTGAAAAGAATAAGTAAAGTGATTAAAGCTGCAATCACCAAATGTAGAAATCAGTATTATATTGAGAGCTTGAAAAAAACAGAAAATGATCCTAGGAAATATTGGAGATTTATTAACAATACTCTTGGACGAGTAAAAAATTACAACATTTATCTAAATGATGCTAAAGGTGAGAGAATTTTGTGCGACTCAACGAAGGCGAATTGTTTTATTAGATTCCTCATTGATACTGTAAAAAACCTTAACCAACAAATTGATGTTTATCCAGATGATGCATTTAACTTGTTTCGTACTCTTTTTCCCTTACAACTTCGTTTTAAGATGTTATATTGAATTTGAAAGAAAATAAAAGTTCTGGTAATGATAATGATAATATAACGGTTACGCTTGTTAAGAAATGTAAAGATGAAATTATGCCTATATTGGTTACAATTTTTAACAAAATGATCAACACAACAATTTATCCGGATGTTTTGAAAATACATAAAGTAATTCCAATTCCTAAAGAAATCAACACACAAGATGTTGGGAAGTACCGTCCTATATCGGTTTTATCGACAGTTGAAAAAATGTTTGAAAAAATATTGTATGATCGATTTCAAAATTATTTTGAAGAAAATAATCTACTATATAACCATCAATTTGGATTTAAAAAAGAAAGTAGTACAGAAGATGCTTTGGTCAATGTAGTAAGATTCATTTGCAAAGCATTAGATGAAGGTTAAAGGTGTGGCTGGGATGTTCTTTGATTTTACAAAGGCGTTTGACTTCGTTAATCACGATATTTTGTTGCAAAAACTGTCATGTTATGGTATACAAGGTCGCGAGCTATTACTGTTTAAAAGTTATTTTGCAAATAGAAAACAAGATATGGAAATAGATAATTCTAAAAGTTTTGTTGGTGATGTAATTTATGACGTTCCTCAAGGCAGTGGATTGGGTCTCCTTTTATTCTCTATTTATTTAAATGACCTTAAAAATATAGACCTTTGCTGATGACATATGCGTATTGTATCCTTACAAGAATGAGTTAATATTAAAAATAAACATTGAACGGAATGCTGCGTTAATTTTTGAATTTTCCCGCCTAAACAGGTTAATACTAAACTCAAAGAAAACGAAATTCATTCGTTTTGGACCAATTTGTCTGTAAATATTAATGGTGATTCAATATATGAAACACTTTCAGTCAACTATTTAGGAGTCATCTTACAGTCTAACTTAAGTTGGGACTTGCATATTTCTAATATTAAAAAGAAAATAGCACCTGCCATTGGAATTTTATATAAATTAAAACGTAAACTAAATGAAAAAGCTAAACTAATTATATATCAAACACTAATTCATTCACATTTAAATTACTTAGCTATTATTTATGCTCATAACAAAAGAAATGTTCAAGTTAAGTCGCTTCAATGCCTGCAAAATAAGGCATTAAAATCGTTTATTGTTTACCTCTTAATTTTTCAACAATATCCTTATATAAAGATGTGTGTAAGACAATATTACCAAATCATGGATTAGATAATTATCAAGTGCTAACTTATGTGTTTGAATCTATACATAATATTAAACTTCAACCGATTTCTTTTCCACAAAATCAGAATCAATTTAATACTCGAAACAGCACTAATTTACGATTTCCAAGATGCAGACTAGAAAAATCAAAACAACGTATTGATTACACGGGAAGCAAGTTATTCAATGAGTTACCGGATGGGATAAAAAATGTCAATAGAATTTCAATTTTCAAATCTAATTTGAAAAAGTAGTTTTACTCAAAATTCGAAACACTTCTAATGTAAAATTAATAATTTTAATAATGTTATTATTTTTATTAAATTATTTCTGAACTGAGATACTAATACTCGTATTCATTTGTACATATGTAGTTTCTATTGTTCAAAACATAATGCCTTAGAGGCGCTGAGGGCAAATTAATGAATTGTTAAAATAGTTTTGTTCAATAAAAATAATAAAATAAAAAAAAAATAAAAAAAAAATGGCTCCGTTGACATAACAATAGTTGGTAAATATCTACAAACATTCAGAGGAACGTATAGATATATGGAAAAGATTTTAACTCAAGTGGGGATATTACACGATTTGGTTGACGAACAAGATCGATCTACAAGTTAATGTTAACCACGGGAGTGAGAAATAGACTGAGCAGATCGAACATACAAACAACTTTTTCTGATATTAAACAATATCTGGAAAATGCTTACCCGAATCCAAAAACATTGCAGCAGGTTTTACCTGAATTGGGCAATATAAAACAACAAAATAATAGTATCACTGAACTCAGAGAGAAAATCACTGAACAATCCACTTAACTAAGCATGTTTGAAATTGCTTATTCTGTCAACCCAACCCAGGAAATGAAAGATGTGGTATAGAAATTAAGGGAGGTGTAAGCATTGAGTACCAACAAAGCATTGGAAAGATGTATAACAGCAAAGAGAAGCTTTCAAACCCAAAACAATATAACATATTCAATAAAAAGAGTAAACAGTAACCACAGAAATCATATTAATAAAAACAACACTCACTACACTAACAATTACTATGGAATAGCAACAAGTATCGTAATAACAATAATAGAGATAATAACTACAACAGAAATAACAACAGAAGGAATAACAACAATGGAAACTACGAGCAAGATAGAAAACACAATAGGTCAAATTTAACAGGAAATTTTAATCGAGACAATTTTTATGGTCTGCAGCACAACAATTACGAAAATAATAGTTACGGAGTTAGTCGGGAAAACCAACACGGCCGGGTAACTTAAAACTTTACCCAGAGCGCCAAAGGTTAAGAACTTACCACATATCTAGCAACACAATTTCATTCGTCATCCTTAAATGTATTAAACCGCATAGATTCTTTAAAATTTTAATAGTGTATGTTTGTAAAATCAATATTTTTGAAATTTACACATTTGAACCCATCAACACGCAGGAAATTGCAAAATTAACTGAAATTGCAAATAAAACAATAGCATTACGTTTATTTAAATTTTTAAACGTTGATTTTACTGAGTCCTTTTATTGAAAAATAAATAAACACAATTTATTTACTACTTTAAATAAATTACTTTTATTAGACAATTATTCACTTATTCGCGATTAGTACAAAAAATACGCGACGGCAACTTCACCACTGTTTTATCTGTTTTACCACAAGATCTTTACTGGTTGACGTTTTTACTAAGAATGATTCAGCATGTATGGCCGTTGCTTTTATATACCCGATGTTAAGGCTCTTGAATATACTAGAATTTTGCTCCATCTGTTGGTAGAATATTTCTCTACTACGCATTTATCATTTGGGACACATGATGATTGTTATTTGATTCCAGAACCTTCCATTATTAACCTGAATTTATTTATACATGCTGTCTATTTTTATTAGTCGTTATGTAGGTGTGTGTAGTTGTGTGTTGCGTTTATTTTTATTGCTTTATGTTAGTTGTTTTTGTTTTATGATTAAGAAGTTTTTGTAGAAACTTGTGGCATTGTAAACATACACAATAGGTCATTTCGTTTTACTTTCTTGGTGACAATTATTTTTATTTCTTTTTATAACCTAAATAAGGCATCTTCGCAACACTGCCGCCCAATTAAGCCTTTTCGTCCCGAATAGGCTCAACATTACCTTTGCCATATTTGGCCAGCCGTTCCATAATAATAATCAGCATATTAATGAATCTTTGAAAAGAATAAGTAAAGTGATTAAAGCTGCAATCACCAAATGTAGAAATCAGTATTATATTGAGAGCTTGAAAAAAAACAGAAAATGATCCTAGGAAATATTGGAGATTTATTAACAATACTCTTGGACGAGTAAAAAATTACAACATTTATCTAAATGATGCTAAAGGTGAGAGAATTTTGTGCGACTCAACGAAGGCGAATTGTTTTATTAGATTCCTCATTGATACTGTACAAAACCTTAACCAACAAATTGATGTTTATCCAGATGATGCATTTAACTTGTTTCGTACTCTTTTTCCCTTACAACTTCGTTTTAAGATGTTATATTGAATTTGAAAGAAAATAAAAGTTCTGGTAATGATAATGATAATATAACGGTTACGCTTGTTAAGAAATGTAAAGATGAAATTATGCCTATATTGGTTACAATTTTTAACAAAATGATCAACACAACAATTTATCCGGATGTTTTGAAAATACATAAAGTAATTCCAATTCCTAAAGAAATCAACACACAAGATGTTGGGAAGTACCGTCCTATATCAGTTTTATCGACAGTTGAAAAAATGTTTGAAAAAATATTGTATGATCGATTTCAAAATTATTTTGAAGAAAATAATCTACTATATAACCATCAATTTGGATTTAAAAAAGAAAGTAGTACAGAAGATGCTTTGGTCAATGTAGTAAGATTCATTTGCAAAGCATTAGATGAAGGTTAAAGGTGTGGCTGGGATGTTCTTTGATTTTACAAAGGCGTTTGACTTCGTTAATCACGATATTTTGTTGCAAAAACTGTCATGTTATGGTATACAAGGTCGCGAGCTATTACTGTTTAAAAGTTATTTTGCAAATAGAAAACAAGATATGGAAATAGATAATTCTAAAAGTTTTGTTGGTGATGTAATTTATGACGTTCCTCAAGGCAGTGGATTGGGTCTCCTTTTATTCTCTATTTATTTAAATGACCTTAAAAATATAGACCTTTGCTGATGACATATGCGTATTGTATCCTTACAAGAATGAGTTAATATTAAAAATAAACATTGAACGGAATGCTGCGTTAATTTTTGAATTTTCCCGCCTAAACAGGTTAATACTAAACTCAAAGAAAACGAAATTCATTCGTTTTGGACCAATTTGTCTGTAAATATTAATGGTGATTCAATATATGAAACACTTTCAGTCAACTATTTAGGAGTCATCTTACAGTCTAACTTAAGTTCGGACTTGCACATTTCTAATATTAAAAAGAAAATAGCACCTGCCATTGGAATTTTATATAAATTAAAACGTAAACTAAATGAAAAAGCTAAACTAATTATATATCAAACACTAATTCATTCACATTTAAATTACTTAGCTATTATTTATGCTCATAACAAAAGAAATGTTCAAGTTAAGTCGCTTCAATGCCTGCAAAATAAGGCATTAAAATCGTTTATTGTTTACCTCTTAATTTTTCAACAATTTCCTTATATAAAGATGTGTGTAAGACAATATTACCAAATCATGGATTAGATAATTATCAAGTGCTAACTTATGTGTTTGAATCTATACATAATATTAAACTTCAACCGATTTCTTTTCCACAAAATCAGAATCAATTTAATACTCGAAACAGCACTAATTTACGATTTCCAAGATGCAGACTAGAAAAATCAAAACAACGTATTGATTACACGGGAAGCAAGTTATTCAATGAGTTACCGGATGGGATAAAAAATGTCAATAGAATTTCAATTTTCAAATCTAATTTGAAAAAGTAGTTTTACTCAAAATTCGAAACACTTCTAATGTAAAATTAATAATTTTAATAATGTTATTATTTTTATTAAATTATTTCTGAACTGAGATACTAATACTCGTATTCATTTGTACATATGTAGTTTCTATTGTTCAAAACATAATGCCTTAGAGGCGCTGAGGGCAAATTAATGAATTGTTAAAATAGTTTTGTTCAATAAAAATAATAAAATAAAAAAAAAATAAAAAAAAAAATGGCTCCGTTGACATAACAATAGTTGGTAAATATCTACAAACATTCAGAGGAACGTATAGATATATGGAAAAGATTTTAACTCAAGTGGGGATATTACACGATTTGGTTGACGAACAAGATCGATCTACAAGTTAATGTTAACCACGGGAGTGAGAAATAGACTGAGCAGATCGAACATACAAACAACTTTTTCTGATATTAAACAATATCTGGAAAATGCTTACCCGAATCCAAAAACATTGCAGCAGGTTTTACCTGAATTGGGCAATATAAAACAACAAAATAATAGTATCACTGAACTCAGAGAGAAAATCACTGAACAATCCACTTAACTAAGCATGTTTGAAATTGCTTATTCTGTCAACCCAACCCAGGAAATGAAAGATGTGGTATAGAAATTAAGGGAGGTGTAAGCATTGAGTACCAACAAAGCATTGGAAAGATGTATAACAGCAAAGAGAAGCTTTCAAACCCAAAACAATATAACATATTCAATAAAAAGAGTAAACAGTAACCACAGAAATCATATTAATAAAAACAACACTCACTACACTAACAATTACTATGGAATAGCAACAAGTATCGTAATAACAATAATAGAGATAATAACTACAACAGAAATAACAACAGAAGGAATAACAACAATGGAAACTACGAGCAAGATAGAAAACACAATAGGTCAAATTTAACAGGAAATTTTAATCGAGACAATTTTTATGGTCTGCAGCACAACAATTACGAAAATAATAGTTACGGAGTTAGTCGGGAAAACCAACACGGCCGGGTAACTTAAAACTTTACCCAGAGCGCCAAAGGTTAAGAACTTACCACATATCTAGCAACACAATTTCATTCGTCATCCTTAAATGTATTAAACCGCATAGATTCTTTAAAATTTTAATAGTGTATGTTTGTAAAATCAATATTTTTGAAATTTACACATTTGAACCCATCAACACGCAGGAAATTGCAAAATTAACTGAAATTGCAAATAAAACAATAGCATTACGTTTATTTAAATTTTTAAACGTTGATTTTACTGAGTCCTTTTATTGAAAAATAAATAAACACAATTTATTTACTACTTTAAATAAATTACTTTTATTAGACAATTATTCACTTATTCGCGATTAGTACAAAAAATACGCGACGGCAACTTCACCACTGTTTTATCTGTTTTACCACAAGATCTTTACTGGTTGACGTTTTTACTAAGAATGATTCAGCATGTATGGCCGTTGCTTTTATATACCCGATGTTAAGGCTCTTGAATATACTAGAATTTTGCTCCATCTGTTGGTAGAATATTTCTCTACTACGCATTTATCATTTGGGACACATGATGATTGTTATTTGATTCCAGAACCTTCCATTATTAACCTGAATTTATTTATACATGCTGTCTATTTTTATTAGTCGTTATGTAGGTGTGTGTAGTTGTGTGTTGCGTTTATTTTTATTGCTTTATGTTAGTTGTTTTTGTTTTATGATTAAGAAGTTTTTGTAGAAACTTGTGGCATTGTAAACATACACAATAGGTCATTTCGTTTTACTTTCTTGGTGACAATTATTTTTATTTCTTTTTATAACCTAAATAAGGCATCTTCGCAACACTGCCGCCCAATTAAGCCTTTTCGTCCCGAATAGGCTCAACATTACCTTTGCCATATTTGGCCAGCCGTTCCATAATAATAATCAGCATATTAATGAATCTTTGAAAAGAATAAGTAAAGTGATTAAAGCTGCAATCACCAAATGTAGAAATCAGTATTATATTGAGAGCTTGAAAAAAACAGAAAATGATCCTAGGAAATATTGGAGATTTATTAACAATACTCTTGGACGAGTAAAAAATAACAACATTTATCTAAATGATGCTAAAGGTGAGAGAATTTTGTGCGACTCAACGAAGGCGAATTGTTTTATTAGATTCCTCATTGATACTGTACAAAACCTTAACCAACAAATTTATGTTTATCCAGATGATGCATTTAACTTGTTTCGTACTCTTTTTCCCTTACAACTTCGTTTTAAGATGTTATATTGAATTTGAAAGAAAATAAAAGTTCTGGTAATGATAATGATAATATAACGGTTACGCTTGTTAAGAAATGTAAAGATGAAATTATGCCTATATTGGTTACAATTTTTAACAAAATGATCAACACATCAATTTATCCGGATGTTTTGAAAATACATAAAGTAATTCCAATTCCTAAAGAAATCAACACACAAGATGTTGGGAAATACCGTCCTATATCGGTTTTATCGACAGTTGAAAAAATGTTTGAAAAAATATTGTATGATCGATTTCATAATTATTTTGAAGAAAATAATCTACTATATAACCATCAATTTGGATTTAAAAAATGAAGTAGTACAGAAGATGCTTTGGTCAATGTAGTAAGATTCATTTGCAAAGCATTAGATAAAGGTTAAAGGTGTGGCTGGGATGTTCTTTGATTTTACAAAGGCGTTTGACTTCGTTGATCACGATATTTTGTTGCAAAAACTGTCATGTTATGGTATACAAGGTCGCGAGCTATTACTGTTTAAAAGTTATTTTGCAAATAGAAAACAAGATATGGAAATAGATAATTCTAAAAGTTTTGTTGGTGATGTTATTTATGACGTTCCTCAAGGCAGTGGATTGGGTCTCCTTTTATTCTCTATTTATTTAAATGACCTTAAAAATATAGACCTTTGCTGATGACATATGCGTATTGTATCCTTACAAGAATGAGTTAATATTAAAAATAAACATTGAACGGAATGCTGCGTTAATTTTTGAATTTTCCCGCCCAAACAGGTTAATACTAAACTCAAAGAAAACGAAATTCATTCGTTTTGGACCAATTTGTCTGTAAATATTAATGGTGATTCAATATATGAAACACTTTCAGTCAACTATTTAGGAGTCATCTTACAGTCTAACTTAAGTTGGGACTTGCACATTTCTAATATTAAAAAGAAAATAGCACCTGCCATTGGAATTTTATATAAATTAAAACGTAAACTAAATGAAAAAGCTAAACTAATTATATATCAAGCACTAATTCATTCACATTTAAATTACTTAGCTATTATTTATGCTCATAACAAAAGAAATGTTCAAGTTAAGTCGCTTCAATGCCTGCAAAATAAGGCATTAAAATCGTTTATTGTTTACCTCTTAATTTTTCAACAATTTCCTTATATAAAGATGTGTGTAAGACAATATTACCAAATCATGGATTAGATAATTATCAAGTGCTAACTTATGTGTTTGAATCTATACATAATATTAAACTTCAACCGATTTCTTTTCCACAAAATCAGAATCAATTTAATACTCGAAACAGCACTAATTTACGATTTCCAAGATGCAGACTAGAAAAATCAAAACAACGTATTGATTACACGGGAAGCAAGTTATTCAATGAGTTACCGGATGGGATAAAAAATGTCAATAGAATTTCAATTTTCAAATCTAATTTGAAAAAGTAGTTTTACTCAAAATTCGAAACACTTCTAATGTAAAATTAATAATTTTAATAATGTTATTATTTTTATTAAATTATTTCTGAACTGAGATACTAATACTCGTATTCATTTGTACATATGTAGTTTCTATTGTTCAAAACATAATGCCTTAGAGGCGCTGAGGGCAAATTAATGAATTGTTAAAATAGTTTTGTTCAATAAAAATAATAAAATAAAAAAAAAAATAAAAAAAAAATGGCTCCGTTGACATAACAATAGTTGGTAAATATCTACAAACATTCAGAGGAACGTATAGATATATGGAAAAGATTTTAACTCAAGTGGGGATATTACACGATTTGGTTGACGAACAAGATCGATCTACAAGTTAATGTTAACCACGGGAGTGAGAAATAGACTGAGCAGATCGAACATACAAACAACTTTTTCTGATATTAAACAATATCTGGAAAATGCTTACCCGAATCCAAAAACATTGCAGCAGGTTTTACCTGAATTGGGCAATATAAAACAACAAAATAATAGTATCACTGTATAGAAATTAAGGGAGGTGTAAACATTGAGTACCAACAAAGCATTGGAAAGATGTATAACAGCAAAGAGAAGCTTTCAAACCCAAAACAATATAACATATTCAATAAAAAGAGTAAACAGTAACCACAGAAATCATATTAATAAAAACAACACTCACTACACTAACAATTACTATGGAATAGCAACAAGTATCGTAATAACAATAATAGAGATAATAACTACAACAGAAATAACAACAGAAGGAATAACAACAATGGAAACTACGAGCAAGATAGAAAACACAATAGGTCAAATTTAACAGGAAATTTTAATCGAGACAATTTTTATGGTCTGCAGCACAACAATTACGAAAATAATAGTTACGGAGTTATTCGGGAAAACCAACAAGGCCGGGTAACTTAAAACTTTACCCAGAGCGCCAAAGGTTAAGAACTTACCACATATCTAGCAACACAATTTCATTCGTCATCCTTAAATGTATTAAACCGCATAGAATCTTTAAAATTTTAATAGTGTATGTTTGTAAAATCAATATTTTTAAAATTTACACATTTGAACCCATCAACACGCAGGAAATTGCAAAATTAACTGAAATTGCAAATAAAACAATAGTATTACGTTTATTTAAATTTTTAAACGTTGATTTTACTGAGTCCTTTTATTGAAAAATAAATAAACACAATTTATTTACTACTTTAAATAAATTACACTTTTATTAGACAATTATTCACTTATTCGCGATTAGTACAAAAAATACGCGACGGCAACTTCACCACTGTTTTATCTGTTTTACCACAAGATCTTTACTGGTTGACGTTTTTACTAAGAATGATTCAGCATGTATGGCCGTTGCTTTTATATACCTGATGTTAAGGCTCTTGAATATACTAAAATTTTGCTCCATCTGTTGGTAGAATAATTATCTACTACGCATTTATCATTTGGGACACATGATGATTGTTATTTGATTCCAGAACCTTCCATTATTAACTTGAATTTATTTATACATGCTGTCTATTTTTATTAGTCGTTATGTAGGTGTGTGTAGTTGTGTGTTGCGTTTATTTTTATTGCTTTATGTTAGTTGTTTTTGTTTTATGATTAAGAAGTTTTTGTAGAAACTTGTGGCATTGTAAACATACACAATAGGTCATTTCGTTTTACTTTCTTGGTGACAATTATTTTTATTTCTTTTTATAACCTAAATAAGGCATCTTCGCAACACTGCCGCCCAATTAAGCCTTTTCGTCCCGAATAGGCTCAACATTACCTTTGCCATATTTGGCCAGCCGTTCCATAATAATAATCAGCATATTAATGAATCTTTGAAAAGAATAAGTAAAGTGATTAAAGCTGCAATCACCAAATGTAGAAATCAGTATTATATTGAGAGCTTGAAAAAAACAAAAAATGATCCTAGGAAATATTGGAGATTTATTAACAATACTCTTGGACGAGTAAAAAATAACAACATTTATCTAAATGATGCTAAAGGTGAGAGAATTTTGTGCGACTCAACGAAGGCGAATTGTTTTATTAGATTCCTCATTGATACTGTACAAAACCTTAACCAACAAATTGATGTTTATCCAGATGATGCATTTAACTTGTTTCGTACTCTTTTTCCCTTACAACTTCGTTTTAAGATGTTATATTGAATTTGAAAGAAAATAAAAGTTCTGGTAATGATAATGAAAATATAACGGTTACGCTTGTTAAGAAATGTAAAGATGAAATTATGCCTATATTGGTTACAATTTTTAACAAAATGATCAACACATCAATTTATCCGGATGTTTTGAAAATACATAAAGTAATTCCAATTCCTAAAGAAATCAACACACAAGATGTTGGGAAATACCGTCCTATATCGGTTTTATCGACAGTTGAAAAAATGTTTGAAAAAATATTGTATGATCGATTTCAAAATTATTTTGAAGAAAATAATCTACTATATAACCATCAATTTGGATTTAAAAAAGGAAGTAGTACAGAAGATGCTTTGGTCAATGTAGTAAGATTCATTTGCAAAGCATTAGATGAAGGTTAAAGGTGTGGCTGGGATGTTCTTTGATTTTACAAAGGCGTTTGACTTCGTTGATCACGATATTTTGTTGCAAAAACTGTCATGTTATGGTATACAAGGTCGCGAGCTATTACTGTTTAAAAGTTATTTTGCAAATAGAAAACAAGATATGGAAATAGATAATTCTAAAAGTTTTGTTGGTGATGTAATTTATGACGTTCCTCAAGGCAGTGGATTGGGTCTCCTTTTATTCTCTATTTATTTAAATGACCTTAAAAATATAGACCTTTGCTGATGACATATGCGTATTGTATCCTTACAAGAATGAGTTAATATTAAAAATAAACATTGAACGGAATGCTGCGTTAATTTTTGAATTTTCCCGCCTAAACAGGTTAATACTAAACTCAAAGAAAACGAAATTCATTCGTTTTGGACCAATTTGTCTGTAAATATTAATGGTGATTCAATATATGAAACACTTTCAGTCAACTATTTAGGAGTCATCTTACAGTCTAACTTAAGTTGGGAATTGCACATTTCTAATATTAAAAAGAAAATAGCACCTGCCATTGGAATTTTATATAAATTAAAACTTAAGCTAAATGAAAAAGCTAAACTAATTGTATATCAAGCACTAATTCATTCACATTTAAATTACTTAGCTATTATTTATGCTCATAACAAAAGAAATGTTCAAGTTAAGTCGCTTCAATGCCTGCAAAATAAGGCATTAAAATCGTTTATTGTTTACCTCTTAATTTTTCAACAATTTCCTTATATAAAGATGTGTGTAAGACAATATTACAAATTCATGGATTAGATAATTATCAAGTGCTAACTTATGTGTTTGAATCTATACATAATATTAAACTTCAACCGATTTCTTTTCCACAAAATCAGAATCAATTTAATACTCGAAACAGCACTAATTTACGATTTCCAAGATGCAGACTAGAAAAATCAAAACAACGTATTGATTACACGGGAAGCAAGTTATTCAATGAGTTACCGGATGGGATAAAAAATGTCAATAGAATTTCAATTTTCAAATCTAATTTGAAAAAGTAGTTTTACTCAAAATTCGAAACACTTCTAATGTAAAATTAATAATTTTAATAATGTTATTATTTTTATTAAATTATTTCTGAACTGAGATACTAATACTCGTATTCATTTGTACATATGTAGTTTCTATTGTTCAAAACATAATGCCTTAGAGGCGCTGAGGGCAAATTAATGAATTGTTAAAATAGTTTTGTTCAATAAAAATAATAAAATAAAAAAAAATAAAAAAAAAATGGCTCCGTTGACATAACAATAGTTGGTAAATATCTACAAACATTCAGAGGAACGTATAGATATATGGAAAAGATTTTAACTCAAGTGGGGATATTACACGATTTGGTTGACGAACAAGATCGATCTACAAGTTAATGTTAACCACGGGAGTGAGAAATAGACTGAGCCGATCGAGCATACAAACAACTTTTTCTGATAATAAACAATATCTGGAAAATGCTTACCCGAATCCAAAAACATTGCAGCAGGTTTTACCTGAATTGGGCAATATAAAACAACAAAATAATAGTATCACTGAACTCAGAGAGAAAATCACTGAACAATCCACTTAACTAAGCATGTTTGAAATTGCTTATTCTGTCAACCCAACCCAGGAAATGAAAGATGTGGTATAGAAATTAAGGGAGGTGTAAACATTGAGTACCAACAAAGCATTGGAAAGATGTATAACAGCAAAGAGAAGCTTTCAAACCCAAAACAATATAACATATTCAATAAAAAGAGTAAACAGTAACCACAGAAATCATATTAATAAAAACAACACTCACTACACTAACAATTACTATGGAATAGCAACAAGTATCGTAATAACAATAATAGAGATAATAACTACAACAGAAATAACAACAGAAGGAATAACAACAATGGAAACTACGAGCAAGATAGAAAACACAATAGGTCAAATTTAACAGGAAATTTTAATCGAGACAATTTTTATGGTCTGCAGCACAACAATTACGAAAATAATAGTTACGGAGTTATTCGAGAAAACCAACAAGGCCGGGTAACTTAAAACTTTACCCAGAGCGCCAAAGGTTAAGAACTTACCACATATCTAGCAACACAATTTCATTCGTCATCCTTAAATGTATTAAACCGCATAGATTCTTTAAAATTTTAATAGTGTATGTTTGTAAAATCAATATTTTTGAAATTTACACATTTGAACCCATCAACACGCAGGAAATTGCAAAATTAACTGAAATTGCAAGTAAAACAATAGTATTACGTTTATTTAAATTTTTAAACGTTGATTTTACTGAGTCCTTTTATTGAAAAATAAATAAACACAATTTATTTACTACTTTAAATATTTTAGACTTTTATTAGACAATTATTCACTTATTCGCGATTAGTACAAAAAATACGCGACGGCAACTTCACCACTGTTTTATCTGTTTTACCACAAGATCTTTACTGGTTGACGTTTTTACTAAGAATGATTCAGCATGTATGGCCGTTGCTTTTATATACCCGATGTTAAGGCTCTTGAATATACTAGAATTTTGCTCCATCTGTTGGTAGGATATTTCTCTACTACGCATTTATCATTTGGGACACATGATGATTGTTATTTGATTCCAGAACCTTCCATTATTAACTTGAATTTATTTATACATGCTGTCTATTTTTATTAGTCGTTATGTAGGTGTGTGTAGTTGTGTGTTGCGTTTATTTTTATTGCTTTATGTTAGTTGTTTTTGTTTTATGATTAAGAAGTTTTTGTAGAAACTTGTGGCATTGTAAACATACACAATAGGTCATTTCGTTTTACTTTCTTGGTGACAATTATTTTTATTTCTTTTTATAACCTAAATAAGGCATCTTCGCAACACTGCCGCCCAATTAAGCCTTTTCGTCCCGAATAGGCTCAACATTACCTTTGCCATATTTGGCCAGCCGTTCCAGGTGATCAACTTTCATTTTTGACCTCGGATTATGGTATCTCTGTATCCGGTGAACCACATCATTCAATTTCTTGATCACTTTGTATGGTCCCTCCCAGTGAGTTTGCAGTTTAGAAGACAGTCCTTTGTTGTGGGTTATATAGTAGAACCATTTGTCCTTCAGTAAATCCCTCCGTGTTTGCTGCTCGATCATATCTGGCTTTCAAGTTATCGCTAGACATTTTAGTGCGATTACGGACAAACTCATGAAGCTCATGCAGGTCTTCTTGTGCTTGAGGAACATTTCCATTGTCTTCGTCTGCAGGTCCAGGTTTAATACCAAATTCTAAATCTGCTGGCAGTTTTAGTTCTGTCCCGAACAAGATTTTTGCTGGACTACTTGAGGTTAAATCATGTACAGCTAACTGATAAGCTAGTAAGAACTTTGGTATATGCTCATCCCAATCTTTCTGGTGTGCACTGACCACTTTTCTGAGATATTCCTCTAGGGTACGATTAAATCTTTCTACCATGCCATGAGACTGTGGATGCAGCGGTGTCGTTCTCGTCTTTTTGATACCATATACGTCACACATCTCCTTGAATATGGCCGATTTAAAATTTCGTCCCTGGTCTTAATGCAGTTCTAGTGGAACACCGTATCGGCACACCCAAATGTTAACAAGAGCGTCCACTATTGCTTTGGAATGGCATACACTTCAGGCCACTTGCTAAAATAATCTATAACCACTAGTATATATCGGTATCCAGCATTACTAACAGGAAATGGACCTGCTATATCAATAGCTATCCGCTCAAAGGGTTCACCTCCGTTGTATTGCTGAAGCTTGCCACGACTCTTTCTTGTAGGGCCCTTGGCCGCAATGCACTGTTCGCAATTTGCTATCCAATCAGCTACGAATGTCGGCAGCCTACCCAGTAAAATCGTTGCTTTTCTCTTCCAGCGTTTTTGTTGTCCCCATATGACCCCCGCTGGAACCATTATGAAACTGCTTCATTACCTAACTCCTTTTAGAAGTTAGCACAACTATTAAGTCTGTTGTGGTTTTGCCATCTGTGCTTTCCCAAGATCGGTATAAGCAGCCATCTACCACTTTCATGCTATTCCACTTAGCACAGTACGATTTTGCTAGGCGGCTTTCTGCCGATAATTCGATATGGTTCGGTCTTCTGTTAGTTTGCTTGGCCAATGTAATTTTTGCCAAAACTGGGTCCTTATTCTGTGCCTTCGACCAGTCTTCGCTTGAACCAATTTGGGTAAGGCGCATGTCAATGATGCACTCCTTTTTTTCGACATTTGTGCAGTGTTTGCACTCTACATTGCATGGCCATCTTGAAAGAGCATCAGCGTTGTTGTGTTTTCCACCTTTTCTATGTACAATACTAAAGTCATAGCTTTGCCAACGTTCAACCCAGCGTGCGAGCTGCCCTTCAGGGTTCTTGAATTGCATCAACCAACGTAGTGCGGAGTGGTCCATCCTTAAGATAACATGTTGACCATATAGGTATTTGTGTTAATGCTTAACACACTCCAGCACTTCCAAAAGTTCCCGTCGTTTAACGCAGTAATTTCTTTCGAGCTTCGAGAGTACCTTGCTGTAGTAGCCAATGACCTTTTCTGTTCCATTAATCACCTGAGAAGGTACTCCTCCTATTCCATAGCCGCTTACATCCGTGTCCAATATGAATTTCTGTCCAGCTATTGGATAGGCGAGGACTGGTGCTGTACACAAAAGTTTCTTGAGCTTCTGGAACGCTTCTTCCGCTGCTTCGCTCCAGTGGTACGGTTGCGACTTTCTGGGCAACTCATGCAAGCTAGCAGCCACTTGAGCAAAGTTCGGCACAAATCTCCTGTAGTATGTGCAAAGCTCCAGGATACTACGCAGCTCATGAAGATTTGTGGACGAGGCCAGGTCTTTACTGCCAGTACTTTATCTTCATCAGTTGATATGCCCTCACCTGTTACACGATGCCCCAGGTGTTTGTTGATAAAAAGATTTAGTGGTGGTCAATTCAAACACATAAATTTGAACTGGCACTAAATCGCAATCAAATTCCTTACAAGCACTTGTAACTTGAAGGATGCCGTCAGATAATAAAACACAATTGTTCTGATTACTAAGACGACTGAATCATATTTATTTTTTTACGTTCTTTTATACACAATTAATTAATAATAAAATGCTTAGCTTATAAATAATAATAAATGGATGAATTGCTAAACTTAACACAAAAAATGACCTAATTTATAAATAGTGTAAATGAACTTAAAAACAAAATAAGTAAACAAATTAAAATGGTTAATGAACTTAAAATTCTTTGTATGCGATTAACAAAATATTAAAGGAATTGTGCAATAAGCAATTAAACAAAAAATGAAACTTAATATTGTGTAAGCAATTGGTTAATGCACTAGAATTAGGTCAAGCAGAATAAATGTATATAAATGTATTTAAATATATTAAAGTATGTTCTTAACAATAATAATAAAATGAATAAACAAATGTATGTTCTTAACATTCTCCGCCGCGTTGAACGCCGTTCAAATTATGAACTTAGTGCACCTAGGGTGGATTGACCGACTGGTTTCAGGGTTCTACCACAGATATTGTTGATGACTGTGACCTCATAGCTGGCTTGGGTGTGAACTGAGATGTTTTATTGACTTTTGAACGGATCTTCCAACTCAGCAGGCAAAGTAATATAATGATGCAACAAATAAGCGAGGTGTAGCTGACAGCGTGATGATGTTGACTTTTAGCGTTGATAAGTTGTGGTAAATGTTCTACAGTTGACTCATTTAATTGTTTTTGTAGATTTTTCAGCTCCTCTAAGTGGACCTTGTATTGAGTCCCTTTAGTGTTAATAAAAATCTTTTCTATTTCCTGTGGTCGACTTATTGATTCGAAATGTTTTAGTCTTACATAGGAGGTATGTATAGTATTTGATGCTTCAAAATGCCCTTGTATTGATACAAAATGGTTTTCATTATACAATTGGAACCAATTTTCATTATTCCTGCATTTCTAATTGTGATGAGCGTGGGTTTCATGTCACATACCATTGACGCTTCAATGTCGGTTGTAGTAGCAAAGATCCACTTATTTTTATGATTCAATTGACTCCAAACTGTTGTTCCTGGGATTCTTTGAAAATTGCAATTGGTTGTTGATTGATTATTGAAGATATTGATCGCCCAGGGATTTGCGTTTGCATTTCTTTTGAGTTTGGACTGCTGATTTTTACAAATATATTCGTCCTCGTTGGCTTTGATGCAATTTGCTACGTCCTCTGAATTGAGAAGCACATATTCCTCTCTATGTACATCTGTAGCTAGGTATGATTTGTCTGGTTTGATGGCGATTAAAGTATTATTTTTTATTGTAGGAACTGGTACTATTTTAAACAGCTCAAAGAACTGCTGATTAACTAGAGGTATCTTAACTTCGAAAATAACTTCATATTTTGTTACAGCTCCCATGACCTTCATAAGCTTATATAGTTCAATTAAGTTATCACCTGCTGTTGGAAAAGTATGTGACGCTGGGAGGTTAGCCTTGATGACAGTAATCTCCTCTTTTAATTAATTAGGAGACAATAAAACAGGGCTTATTTTTCCATTATGAGTATCAGTAAGTACATTAATGATTACGGCCTCTATAATCTCTAGATTTATTGCTGTTAATGCCAAGTGAGTTGACAGAATTCCAACAAGTTGCGAGTTGCTTAGTTGGGAAGATTCCTTAGCTACTTCATTTTTGTTTTGCTCAACCATTTCTAAGATCTCATTTATTTTATTCCGAGTATTAACTTCATCCTGTTTAATGACGTTGATGGTTGAATCAATTATTGATGTTTGATTTTTTAAAAGACTAGTTATGTGGCCGTGTTCGATTTTGGCCTTGTTAATAGTCCTTGACATTTCTTCTGCGTAGTCTGCATCAAGAACACCAAAAAGTGAACGGGCAATAGTGCCAACTATATTAAATGGAGATCTTTTAAAACGTCTGTTAGAAAATAATTCTTCATCTTGGAGTAATTCATTTTTGATTTGCTTCATGTTGTTCACCAAGATATTGCACATCGAGTGTTGTTGCATTACAGGGCACAGTTTCTGTAAAGTTTGCAAACCTGAAGAAAAGGATCTTATTTCTGAATAAAATGGCATTAAATCGTAATACACTAACATTTTCCATTCTGCCGTATTTAGTTTCACCTTTCCTAGTCCTTCTAAATACAACCCTGGGTCATTCTGAAATGGTGTAACTATCAAGTTATTGCACAGCACCATAGGCATTAGGAATAGTGATAATAATGCAGTTAGTATAATCGGGTTATTTGAAGCCTTGAATCTTTTTGTTGGGATGGTATCCTTTTCGTATTTCCTGGGCAAAGATCGTCCTAGTGCTGGTTTTATTTCTGTTGGGACTTCTTTTTCATTTTCTGGAAATAGTGGAGCCAGCCTGTGAATGGGTTGCTTAAATACCCCTGTTAATGTTTTTACTTCAGCCACTCTTACAGCACCGTCATCACCAGTGAACACATTTAGAATTCTTCCTAGAGGCCATTTCATCCGAGGAAGGTTATCTTCTTTGATGATAACCATATCTCCCGTTTTTAGATTGCTGATCTTTTGCTTCCATTTGTGACGTTGTTGGAGTTCATGTAAATATTCTGCTGACCACCTTTTCCAGAATTGGTGTTTTATGTGTGAGATTAACTTCCATTGTGATATGCTGGACGCCTTAAGAGTATCAGCTCTGCTGTCTACTTGCGATGTTAGTGCTTCACCGATGAGAAAATGACCCGGTGTCAATGCTTCAAGACTGTTTGGATCGTTTGATAGTGGAGTGAGAGGGCGAGAATTCAAAATTGCTTCGATTTCGATGATAATTGTTTTTAATTCTTAATGGGTTAGTGCCTCAGTTGATACACTGCGTACCAAGAGATGTTTTGCGGACTTCACTGCAGCTTCCCATAGGCCTCCAAAATGTGGTGCTCTCGGTGGGATAAAGTGAAATTGTATGTCCTTTGAGCTGGAAGCTGAAATGATCACTTCCTGTGCCTTGTCTGAATATATGTTTTTAGAGAATTCTGCCAAACTATTTTTTGCTCCGACAAAATTCGTAGCATTATCACAATAAATATTTTGACAGTGCCCACGACGAGCAATAAATCGTTTAAGAGCCCCAATGTACGATTCAGTTGATAAGTCAGACACAAGCTCCAAGTGGACTGCCTTTGTTGCAAAACAGCAGAACACAGCAAAACAGCAGAACACAGCAAAACAGCAGAACACAGCTATGTATTTGGTTGGTATTTTACCCCTGACTTTGTAGTGTACCCAAAATGGGCCACAATAGTCTACACCAGAGTTTATAAATGGTCTAGCAGGAACTACTCTTTGTTTTGGTAGATTACCCATTACCTGTTGGTATAGTTGCGGTCGCGCTCTAGTGCACCTTATGCATTTTTGAATAATTGATCGTTCTGTTATCTTTCCTTTTATTGGCCAAGACCTTTGCCTTATTGTACTTAGAAGTGCTTGAGTTCCACAGTGCTTGTACTCTTCATGCGTCATCGTAAATAATAATTTTACCAAGGGATCGTTATATGGTAATATTATTGGGTGCTTTGCGTCTGGTTGTAGATTGGAATGTTTCAATCTTCCTCCTACGCGAACAATGCCTCCCTCATCTAAAAATGGTGATAAACTGCTGATAGAGCTATGGTTGCTTATTTGTTTGTTGCCTTTCAATTGTTTCATTTCGACTGCAAAATCTGAAGCTTGTATGGCATGAATAATTAAAAGTAGGGAGTCGTCTAGCTCTTTAGGAATAGGTGATATATTTTTTGGTCGCTGCGTATTTGACATTCGTAAGTTTCTTGTGAATCTGAGCACATTTGCCAAAATCCTTTGCAATCTTCTAAACGAATTTTTGTGTTGAATTCTATATATGAAATCGATGTCCGTCGTTACTATTGCTGCAGTAACTACCTTTTTTAATTCCATGTTGTTTGGAATAAAATGTTGAGAAGATACTTCCGCCCGCCATAGCTCTTCTTTTCCATGAAGAAATACTGGCCCATGAAACCATAATCCACATTTAGACAGATCTGATGGTTGAAGACCTCGGGATAGAATGTCAGCAGGATTACCTTTCGATTGTACATGTCTCCATTGTTCTGGCAATTTTAATGTTTGGACAGTTGGTACCCTATTAGCGACGAATGTTTTATATAAAGACGATTGTGATTTTATCCAGGAAAGCACTATTTCGGAATCGGTCCATAGGAACATAGTCCGATCTTGAAACTTAAAGTCGATTTTTACCCTGTTAGCAAGTTGAGCTGCTACTACTGCGCCACACAGCTCTAGCCGAGGTAGCGTTTGTTGTTTCAAAGGAGCCACTCTTGATTTCGCATAAAGCAATCGCTAAGCTACTCTTCCATCCTTTGTAACAGAACGAATATACACAGCCGCGCCAAAGGCCTTTTCCGATGCATCTGCGACCACATGTAATTGTGTTTTTATTGGAGTCTCGTCATAAAATATATGTCGAGATATTTTGAAATTGTTGAGACTTTCCAAATCACTTCGAAATGTATTCCAAGTAGCACAGAGCTTCTGAGGTAATGGTTCATCCCAATCTAGTGTAAGTTGCCACAATTGTTAAATAAATATCTTTGCTTTCACAACAATAGGAGCAAGGAGATCAAGGGGATCGAATAGTTTTGCGAGCTCGGAAGTAAATGTGCGTCTTGATATTACTTGAAGATGGTTAGTTTTTACCTTAATGCAAAATTGATCGGTTTGAGGCATCCAATATAATCCCAATGTTTTTATTGTTTTGCTTATATTGTCATTGAAATCTAAGTTGACTTCTCGATCACTATGTGGTATATACTTCAGTAATCTAGAAGTATTTGAATACCATTTCCTTGGGTTGAATCCGTGTTTTTTCAAAAAAGCTATTAGTTCCCTTTGAGTTTCAACCGCTGTACCTAAGCTATCAGCACCACCGAGACCGTCATCCATATAGAAATTTTCTTTTAGCATTTGAGATCCAAGTGGATAGCGAGCCATGTTTTCTTCTGCAATTCTCTGTAAACATTTTGTAGGCAAATAAGGAGCTGCTCGTGTGCCGTATGTTACTGTATTAAGCCTATAATAATTAACTGGTAATGAAGGATTTTCTCTCCATATGATCAACTGGTATTGATGGTTGTCTGGACTGATTAATATCTGTCTGTACATTTTTTCGATGTCTGTGGTAAAGACAAATTTAGGCATTCGAAACCGTAGTAAAATAGAAAACAGATCACTTTGGATAGTTGGCCCAGTGTACATTAATTCATTTAGAGAATAGCCTGTTGACGTTTTTGCAGAAGCATCGAAAACTACTCTGAGTTTTGTTGTTGTGCTGTCAGGTTTTAGAACACAATGATGTGGAATAAAGTATTTTGGATTTGATATGTTATCCAAGTTGACCTTTTCCATGTGTCCTAAATTTTCATATTCCCTCATGAATTTAATGTACTGACCTTGCATATTTGTATTTTTCTGTAGCCGTTGCTCTAGACTAATGAATCTATTGTATGCCATTTGATGAGAATGCCCCAATTATGCTGGATTTTCGCTAAACGGAAGTTTGACAATAAAACGACCACTTAAGTCCATCTGAACGTGCTGATTGAAGTGAGATTCACTGGAGACATTATTTTTTCTTTTGACTCTACCTCATCGAGTTTCCATAGTTGTTCGATTGCTTTTTCTAATGAGGTTTCAACGTCAACAACCGCACATGTTAACGTTGCAGATGGGAAATCAATTGTGGGTTGTTTGAGTAAGCCGCCTACCATCCAGCCAAGCGAAGTATTTTAAAGTATAGAATGATCATTCGAAATCTTTATGGTACCAGGTTGTATTAGACTAAAATAAAACTCCGCACCGAGAAGAATATCAATTTTTCCTTGTGTATTAAAATTGGGATCTGCCAAATGAATGTCCTGTGGAATTTTCCAATTAGAAACATCCAAATTATGATTTGGATGTGCTGGTATAATTGTTGGTAACACAAAGGCTTCCAAGTTAGTCGAAAATTCATGAATTCGAGACATCATTTTCATATTTACGCGGTGATATGCCTTTTTTGAATTCTTCCAACTCCGTCAATGGACAAAGTGGTCTCCGTTGTTTTAAGCGATAACTTTCTTACGAGCCTTTCAGTCAGTATATTCACTTGTGAATCTGAATCCAGTACAGCCCTAAATTCTTCTGAAATTCCATTTGCCGCATTGATAATAACCCTTGCTGTGGCTAAAATTACGTTTTTCTTGTCTTCTGTTGATGTTGAGGAGACTGCGGCTGTATTGCTGGTGTGAAATCGTGCTTTGTGGGTGGCGTTTGCTTTGAGGCTATTGATGAGACTTGAAATTTTCTTGATAAATGTAGTACGTGTTGTGCTTGTTATTACATTTTTTACAGTTGCCATAAGTACAAGTCTTGGCTAAATGATCATACTTAAAACATTTCACACATAGTTTCTGTTGTTGTACCCATTTAAGTCTTTCAGTTTCTGTCATTGCCATGAATTGTTTGCAATGATAAATGCGGTGCTTACCATTATTGCATAGTTTGCAATTGCTGTTATTCTCTACTGAAGCAATAGAGGAAACAACCTTGCTGGAACTTTGATGGGTAATTAATATTTTACCAATCGACTCCATTGATTCGAATTGTATCTCCAAAAATGAAAATAAATCTCTAATAGTGGGCACCTCCTTCGGTTTCGATAAGGATTGTATAAACTGAATGTAAAGACTGTGATCTAATTTTTTCATCATTATTTGAATTAGTAGGGCATCCCATGCGGATGTGTCGATATTCAAGTTGTTAAGTGCTAACATGCATTCTTTTGTTGTATCATGAAGAGTCTTGATTGATGCAGTAGATAATCTTCCCTTTGGTTGACTCAGGATCCTGAAGAAAGTCCAAGCCGTTTTGTAATTTTCTTCTGTTGGAGTTAGGTGGCTTATAAGTTTGCCAGCCTTCCCCGATAAATTGGTTTTGAGATACCACATTTTTTGGACATTCGGGAGAGACTGCTTGTCTACCATTTCTAAGAAAAGTTCATAGAACTGACGCCACTTTAAACAGTCGCCATTAAATTGAGGAATCGTTACCTTTGGAAGGGGCAGTGAACTGTGTACTGTCATGTTACTTCCCAGATGCATTCCCTCATTGCATTTGTCTGTTAATGCTGCAAGTTTAACTAGTCTAAGCCATGTAGCAGACGAGTAAGTGCTGTCATACGAGCAGTTATCCTTCTAGCTAGTCCATTATTTGATTCCTCTTCCGCGTCATACTGTTTAGATGAAAAGTCTTCTGATATCTTCTCTCTTATGGTTGACACTGGCTTGGTGTTTAAAGGCGTCAGTTTCTTTATTTCTGACTCAATGTATTCAATTGCAGAGCTGTATTTTGCACCAGTTGATTTGTATAAATCCCTTACAATATAAGGATCCTTTTCTGACAAAGTTGAATCGCTACGAATTCTATTCTCTGTTTTCTCGAATGACTGCCATACGGAAACGAGTTCATTCCGTTTACTTTGATAAAATTCTTCAGTTCTTCTGTCGAGTGGAGCTTTTTTAATAATTGAAATGATTCTTTCAATATTACCAGCCCTTATTTCCTGTTGTGCCACAAGATCCTGAATGGTTGCCATTGTGAGCTGATTGCGTTGTGTTGAGTTTGTGTTTGAGTTTGTGTTGGCCGCTTGTGGCTACTTTTTTTGATTTGTCAAGACCTGCACTACTCGTGAGGGTTTTTCAAAATAGGAGTTGAACTTGCTGTTGCCGGAACTGATAGTATTCTAGCAGTTAGCACTGTGTTTGTCCTCATACACATAACCGGTAAATCCTGTTAACGTCTTGGTAGCATGGGTTGAAAACTTGATAACTTCAAGGTGTCCTGATGCCTTGTATTATGCCTCTAGAATCTAAAGGGTGTGCGTTTTTTGTTTGTTATGGCTATCAAAGTCCCTTACCACTGATGTGGGGAAACTTAGAATATCTAACCAAAAACTGGGGTCACCAAAATGTTTGTTGATAAAAAGATTTAGTGGTGATCAATTCAAACACATAAATTTGAACTGGCACTAAATCGCAATCAAATTCCTTACAAGCACTTGTAACTTGAAGGATGCCGTCAGATAATAAAACACAATTGTTCTGATTACTAAAACGACTGAATCAAATTTATTTTTTACGTTCTTTTATACACAATTAATTAATAATAAAATGCTTAGCTTATGAATAATAACAAATGGATAAATTGCTAAACTTAACACAAAAAATGACCTAATTTATAAATAGTGTAAATGAACTTAAAAACAAAATAAGTAAACAAATTAAAATGGTTAATGAACTTAAAATGCTGTGTATGCGATTAACAAAATATTAAAGGAATTGTGCAATAAGCAATTAAACAAAAAATGAAACTAAATATTGTGTAAGCAATTGGTTAATGCACTGGAATTAGGTCAAGCAGAATAAATGTATATAAATGTATTTAAATATATTAAAGTATGTTCTTAACAATAATAATAAAATGAATAAACAAATGTATGTTCTTAACACCAGATATTTGACCTTCTTTTGAAACAAAGCACATTTGTTAACACTTAAATTTAATCCTGCAGCTGTTATACGCTTAAATACTTCATCCAGGTTTTTGAGGTGTTCGTCAAAAGTTTTACTCATTACGATTATGTCATCCAGATACACTTAGCACGTTTTCCAATTGAGACCCTTAAAAACACGTTCCATTAAACGCTCGAAAGTAGCTGGAGCGTTTCAGAGCCCAAATGGCATCAACTTGAACTGCCATAAACCAAAACTTGCGCTAAAGGTAGTTTTCTCTTTGTCTTTATCGGCTATTTCTACTTTTTAATAGCCGCTTTGCAAGTCCAAGGTAGAGAAGCATTTTGTTCCAGCCAACGTGTCTAAGGTATCATCAACTCTAGGCAACGGATAACTGTCTTTCTTGGTGACGTTATTGAGCTTCCTGTAGTCAACGCAAAATCTGGTACTGCCGTCTTTATTCTTAACTAAAACTACTGGCGAACTCCACGGACTCGAGGATGGCTCAATGACTCCGTTCCATTTCGCTGACAAAGTTCTTGACCTCGTTTCGCTTTGCTAGGGGAACACTTCTCGGTGCTTGCTTTATAGGCATCGCTTCAGTATAATTTTATGTCTCACAACTGCCGTTCTACCTTGGCTTTTATTACTTAGGGCGAAGACGGAGGCATGTTTTCTCAACAACTGCTTTGCTTTGTTCCTGTCAAAAGATATTAGTTCTGCCACCCAGTTTTGCACCTGTTCTGCTAATAAATCTCTTTCTCTGGCTTGTAATTTGGGGCATACTGTATTCACCGCACAATTTATTATGGCTTCAGCTGGCTCACATCGACCTATCTCAAAATTTCTGTTTATGGTTTTTTCGCTATTGGACAGATTGAGTTCTCTAACAGGAACTCTTCCATCGTCGCAGATTTTTACAAGGGCTTTAGCTGTTAAAATGTCGTCTTTTACTTTTGCTGGTTCTACCACCCACAGCCGGTTATCCACACAATCTGCCTCCACACGTGCCCATACTATAGTTTCCGCCTGAGGTGGTAATTTCTGGCGTTCAACGGCAAATAGCTTCCTTACTGCGGTCCTGCTCTCATAACCAACATCCAGGGGTATCTTCACATTATGCCAGATCATTATTTGCTCGCCCATGTGCACATTAATACCGTTAGCTATCATAAAGCCTGCACCAATGATAACTTCATCCACTATATCGGCGACAACAAATACATGGTCAACGCTGATGTCTGCTATAGTCAGTCTTACACTGGCTCGTCCATAGACAGTGGCTTAGTCCCCAGTAGCCGTGCGTAGTCGTACATTATTTAACGGTTCCACAGCGCCTTTTACTAAATCGGGCCTTATTATCGACTGAGACGCTCCTGTGTCTATTGTGAGGACTTGCTTTCTTCCGTTGATAAGGCTACAAGCAGTTAGGTTGCTATTCTTCTGTTGCACAATTGAAATCGAGATTGTGGGCCCACCCCCCTTAGCGCTAGCTCGATTTAGATTAACGATGACTCGAGTGATTTGGTATTGTTCGCCCGCTTGTTGTCTCTTGCTGGCGACACAGATCTTGATCTTTTCTTTGTAGATTTGCAGTTGCGCTGGAGGTGGCCAACTTTTCCGCAGTTGAAGCATTTGGCGCGAGGCTTACTCCTTTCTTCCTCCATTATTTGTTTGACAATACCTTTTATCTCGCTCCTTTTATCGCCGTAGTTATAATCATCAGTCTCAAGACATCGCACCTTGTACACCTGTGGCTTCGAAATGACCTTTGCGGTCTCCTGTGCTAGCACCTTCGAGATAGTTTCTGCAAAGGTTGATTTTTGCATAGCACAAACCGCATATTTAACATCTGGATCTCGTATACCATTCACAAATGCTTCAATTTTAAACTGGTCGAGCAATGTTTTACCATGGCGAAGTCTTGAAGCGTCTCGTTTGTTTTATGAACCCTCCCGTAACTCCATTCTGTAGAGTTCTCTTTTGTGCTCACTTCCGTACTTACGTTGTAAGGCATCCATTATGTCCTCATAATTATTTCTACTCCCGGCTGGTAAACTACATCCTGCTGACAAGCTTCGAGTATCTCTGCTGCTGCTCCCTTTAAGGCCAAAATAAGCTCTATAGCTTTTTCATCATTGTCCCATCTATTCTTGTTGGCCACTGTTTCAAACTGGAACTTAAAAACATTAAAAGGTGCGCTGTCATCAATGCTCGGACTATTTATCTTGCTAGCATGCTCGGAGATAACCCTCACTGGTCCTTCTCGAATTTGTAGATCGCCCATTTGCACTTTTTATTCATGCAATTCTATGTCCAATTTTCTTTCTAAGCCGGACAATTTTTCATCAAAGTCGCTGACTTTCGTTTCCACGATGTCCACTCTTTTGCCTAAGACTTCTGACATTTCTTGAAATTTCTCGTTAACCTCTGCTAAAAGCCGTTCCCCGTTTATACTAGAGCTTTCTTGTATTGCTTTCTGAAGCTTTTGGTTACTTTCTTCCATTTTCTTTATTTGGTTGTCCTGCTTCTGATTATTTTCTTCTATTTTCTTTATCATAGGTGCAAACATAGAATTCAAGTCCATAATGCTGCTTGTTGATGGAGTACATACTTCAATCACTTCTTTTTCTTCTATTTGTCCGAATTCGTATGTCCCAATATCAATACTACGCTGATTGAATTCATCTATTAATTTCCTTTTCAACTCCGCTTTATTGCCCGCTGTCGGCAGATCCAACTTACTTAGCTCCATGTTTAGCTGCTCAACTTTAAGCTCGTCAAATTTCATTGTGATTTATTTAATATTTGCAATTTCACTTCTGACACTAATTGTTACGCGATTCACTTATTCACGATTAGTACAAAAAAATACGTGATGGCAACTTCACCAGTGTTTTATCTGTTTTACCACAAGATCTTTACTGGTTGACGTGTTCACTAAGAATGATTCATCATGTATGGACGAATATACTAAAATTTTGTTCCATCTGTTGGCAGAACATTTCTCTACTTCGCATTTATCATATGAGACACATGATGATTGTTATTTGATTCCAGAACCTTCCAATATTAATTTGAATTTATTTATACATGCTGTCTTTTTTTATTAATCGTTATGTAGGTGTGTGTAGTTGTGTGTTGCGCTTATTTTTATTGCTTTATGTTGGTTGTTTTTGTTTTATGATTAAGAATTTTTTGTAAAAACTAGTGACGTTGTCAACATACACAATAGGTCATTTCGTTTTACTTTCTTGGTGACAATTATTTTTATTTCTTTTTATGACCTAAATAAAGCATCTTCGCAACAATAGAATGCCTGGACACGAAAGTATTAAATTTTATAATAGAAAATAAAATAATTAGACATTCATTTCACATAGTTGATAACGAATTTCCTTTGCTTTATGATGGTATTATAGGTAGAGATTTTCTTACTAAATATATAGCAAAAATAGATTTTGAAACTTTCACTATTTTCTTGAATATTAACCAAAATTACATACGTTGGCAATGAATAATAATCAGAACTATAAATCACAGATTTTATTATCAGCTAGATCAGAATGCATCGTCCCAATTAATAAACATATAAAAGACGACAGCATCATCCTGAACAGAGAAATAGATAAAGGAGTTAACATGGTAAGTACTATAGTACCTGCAAAAGGCGTTGTACATATAAAATTATATTATATATATATAAACTAGCAAGATAAGAAAATAAAAGATTTTGATTGTGAAATAGAGCCTCTTAAAAACTATTACATAAATAATACAAACAACACTGATATAACAAAAGAAGAACGCAATAATTAATTATTAAACGATGTTAACCCCAAAATATCGGATCCTGTAGCAGAAGAGTCTATCATAAAAATAATTAAAGAATTTAATGACATTTTCCATTTAAAAGTGATAAATTAACTACAAAAAACTTCTATACGCAAAATATTCGAGTATCAGATACAATTCCAGTATATATAAAAAATTACAGATTACCACAGATACAAATAAATGAAATAAACGAACAAGTAGATACATTATAATCAGAAGATATAAATGAGCATTCAGTAAGTCCGTATAACTCACCATTACTAGCTGTTCCAAAAAATCGACAGGTGATTAGAAATCATGGCGTTTGGTAGTAGATTTCCGCAAATTAAACAAGATTAACTTTGAAAAAATCTTTTTTTTGTGCTATTTTATATTATCCCGATTTTATAATTAAATCAGCGATATTGGTTATTGAGGGTGAAAGTACGTCTCGATGGCCATTTCGCTTCCGCTTACTTAGCTCTTCAACAACAAGATTGTTAACGATAAAATACCACTCACAAGAATTGAAGACATATTGGAAAAATTAGGAAGAGCAAAATGTTCTTCTACTCTGGATTCATAAAACTCATTTCATCAAATTGAATTGGATGAAGAAACTCGACCACTCACAGCATTTTCAACTGGAACAGGGCATTATAATTTAAGCGCTTACCATTTGGATTGATATTATCTTCAAATAGCTTCAAACGATTGCGTTGTCGACAATATTATCCTTTTCAGATGCAATCTAAAACACCACAATGATAACTTAAGAAAAGTTTTCCAACATCTACGTAAAAATAATCTGAAATTTAATCCTACGAAATGTAAATTTTTAAAATCAGAAGTGGTATATCTCGGTCACCTTATAACAGACAGAGGAATAAAAACAGATCCCACAAAGAATGAAATTATTAAAAATTACCATACACCAATGGCTTTTCTAAGAGCCGGTCGCTACACTACACTGGTTCTCCTTTGCTTACGATAGAAGATGCACAAAATGTAACGTTAAGCAGTCAGATAGCAGAGGCAATAGCCAGTTTGAAGAACTTTTCGAAGGTTGTTGTGGAAAGGCGTCATGCTATAGATTTGTTGAAGCAATAAATACTGCTGTTTGCTGCTCAGAACCAAGAAAATTTTGAAAATTCTGTTTATGTGTCTGCAGAATAAGTTATGCCATGGGACGTGCCTCATCATGGGAATCTCCTATTAAGTTGTATGATTTACTACCATTTTCTGGTAATGCAGATGAGCGGCCATTGTTTATAGCAATTATAAAGATTTCTCTGACACATTTAAGTAAAGAAATTGTCAAAATCAGATGCGTCCACAAAAATGGTTTTCTGGTCCAGCTAGAGAGGCAGTAACATCGATGTTAATTTATCCTAATAACGTGCTTCATGCCATCGAGGAACTTGAATTTCGGTTTGGTCGTCCAGTCATTTTGGTTGGTTGCCAAAGTCAATAGATTTAACAATTTCCTAATGTTAAATAGATAAATATGTTAAAAAGTTAAAAATGTAGTAGCTGAAAGTAGCCACCGCCTTATAAGTACAATATTTTAAGAAGAGATGGTTGCCAAACTTCCAGATGACCACCCATTTAAATGGGCTTAAGTGGCATCTGGTATTAAACCATTTTCCACAGTCGTAGAATTTTCGAAATGGCTTGGGAATTTAGCAAAAATTATAAGTTTAATGCCCAATATATTGTCCATACAAACTCAACCCATAAAACAAATGGCAGTTTTGGACACTAAAAAATGTCGGGAATACAATTGAAAAATATTTGGTAAATATCACTCATCATTAGCTTGTGTTGCCCTCATTTTTATTGCTTTATGTTGGTTGTTTTTGTTTTATGATTAAGAATTTTTTGTAGAAACTTGTGGCGTTGTAAACATACACAACAGGTCATTTCGTTTTACATTCTTGGTGACAATTATTTTTATTTCTTTTTATGACCTAAATAAAGCATCTTCGCAACAATAGAATGCCCGAACACGAAAGTATTAGATTTTATAATAGAAAATAAAATAATTAGACATTCATTTCACATAGTTGATAACGAATTTCCTTTGCTTTATGATGGTATTATAGGTAGAGATTTTCTTACTAAATATATAGCAAAAATTGATTTTGAAACTTTCACTATTTTCTTGAATATTAACCAAAATTACATACGTTGACAATGAATAATAATCAGAACTATATATCACAGATTTTATTATCAGCTAGATCAGAATGCATCGTCCCAATTAATAAACATATAAAAGACGACAGCATCATCCTGAACAGAGAAATAGATAAAGGAGTTAACATGGTAAGTACTATAGTACCTGCAAAAGGCGTTGTACATATAAAATTACTGAATATAAATTACCAAGATAAGAAAATAAAAGATTTTGATTGTGAAATAGAGCCTCTTAAAAACTAGTACATAAATAATACAAACAACACTGATATAACAAAAGAAGAACGCAATAATTTATTATTAAACGATGTTAACCCCAAAATATCGGATCCTGTAGCAGAAGAGTCTACCATAAAAATAATTAAAGAATTTAATGACATTTTCCATTTAAAAGTGATAAATTAACTACAAAAAACTTCTATACGCAAAATATTCGAGTATCAGATACAATTCCAGTATATATAAAAAATTACAGATTACCACAGATACAAATAAATGAAATAAACGAACAAGTAGATACATTATAATCAGAAGACATAAATGAGCATTCAGTAAGTCCGTATAACTCACCATTACTAGCTGTTCCAAAAAATCGACAGGTGATTAGAAATCATGGCGTTTGGTAGTAGATTTCCGTAAATTAAACAAGATTAACTTTGAAAAAATCTTTTTTTGTGCTATTTTATATTATCCCGATTTTATAATTAAATCACCGATATTGGTTATTGAGGGTGAAAGAACGTCTCGATGGCCATTTCGCTTCCGCTTACTTAGCTCTTCAACAACAAGATTGTTAACGATAAGTTACCACTCACAAGAATTGAAGACATATTGGAAAAATTAGGAAGAGCAAAATGTTCTTCTACTCTGGATTCAAAAAACTCATTTTATCAAATTAAATTGGATGAAGAAACTCGAACACTCACAGCATTTTCAACTGGAACAGGGCATTAAAATTTAAGCGCTTACCATTTGGATTGATATTATCTTCAAATAGCTTCAAACGATTGCATTGTCGACAATATTATCCTTTTCAGATGCAGTCTAAAACACCACAATGATAACTTAAGAAAAGTTTTTCAACATCTACGTAAAAATAATCTGAAATTAAATCCTACGAAATGTAAATTTTTAAAATCAGAAGGGGTATATCTCGGTCACCTTATAACAGACAGAGGAATAAAAACAGATCCCACAAAGAATGAAATTATTAAAAATTACCATACACCAATGGCTTTTCTAAGAGCCGGTCGCTACACTACACTGGTTCTCCTTTGCTTACGAAAGAAGATGCACAAAATGTAACGTTAAGCAGTCAGATAGCAGAGGCAATAGCCAGTTTGAAGAACTTTTCGAAGGTTGTTGTGGAAAGGCGTCATGCTATAGATTTGTTGAAGCAATAAATACTGCTGTTTGCTGCTCAGAACCAAGAAAATTTTGAAAATTCTGTTTATGTATCTGCAGAATAAGTTATGCCATGGGACGTGCCTCATCATGGGAATCTCCTATTAAGTTGTATGATTTACTACCATTTTCTGCTAATGCAGATGAGCGGCCATTGTTTATAGCAATTATAAAGATTTCTCTGACACATTTAAGTAAAGAAATTGTCAAAATCAGATGCGTACACAAAAATGGTTTTCTGGTCCAGCTAGAGAGGCAGTAACATCGATGTTAATTTATCCTAATAACGTGCTTCATGCCATCGAAGAACTTAAATTTCGGTTTGGTCGTCCAGTCATTTTGGTTGGTTGCCAAAGTCAATAGATTTAACAATTTCCTAATGTTAAATAGATAAATATGTTAAAAAGTTAAAAATGTAGTAGCTGAAAGTAAACACCGCCTTATAAGTAAAACATTTTAAGAAGAGATGGTTGCCAAACTTCCCGATGACCACCCATTTAAATGGGCTAAAGTGGCATCTGGTATTAAACCATTTTCCACAGTCGCACAGTGGCTGAAAATCGTTTTTCGTTGGCCAAAATTCTGTAACTTTTGAACCGATCAAAATATTGAAATAATTTTTTTTTTTAATGGATAGATATTTAGTTCAGCTTGATTCAGTTTCAATTACATTAAAATTGATTGAGGACATTTTAGGGAATTCGAGGTCAAAGTTGAACATTTTAATTTTTTTAACTTTCAGAGAGAAATATGGGTTTATTCTGTGTGTAACATAGTAAAATATCCCTCTAAGATCCAAAAAAGTATATATATTCTTGATCAGTGATGAAATCTAAGACGATATAGCTATGTCCGTCTGTCCATACGTCCGTCCGTCCATTCGCCTGTCTGTATGAACACGATTCAGTCTAAACCAAAAGAGCTAGACCCTTGAAATTTGGTACATATATATCTTGAAGGATAGGGCAGGCTAAGTTCGTAAATGGGCCAAGTCGGACCAGGGGGAAAAAAATTCCCCTAAGAAGAACTAAACCAATCCCTGAAAAACTACATATTTTTACAAGTTTTTTTGTAAATTTGTTAAGCAAATGAAACATTTTTATGTCAAAGAAGGTTCAAGGTCTTTACCCTGGAGCCAGAAAATCATAAAAATTTATTTTTGGACCCCGCCCCCTTTTTGTGGGCGTTTATATAGCATATTATATGAAAAATAGTATCAATAATTAACAAATTGTATTACCTAAGCCTAGATTGCATAAAAAATTAATTTTTAAGCTTTCAAGACGAATGTAAAATGTATTTGGCTCTTCTTCGCTACCTTCCCCTCACCCCCCCCCCAAAAAAAAAAATTTTTTTGGTTATGCAACAAGAAAATATAGTTTGATCTTCTACGCTACCTTAACCTCACCACCCCCTTACCCCTCCATCATCCTATATAGTTGGAAGGTATTTAAGATTTGACTCGGTCGAATAAAACGTTTTAACTTATTTTTTACTAATACAATGTTTTCTGTACTTAAAGAATAATGAAAGGCAATTATAATTTTTATTCTTTCGAATTAAATATTAATTGCAAATATTCCATATTTTGTTCTGTGATATTTCTGTTCTTTAGCAGTTTTTTGGCTTCTTCATCTAAATCCCGATGGTCCACTTTCCAATGATTTCGAGTACTGGATATGAACGGATCTGACGTTGCCAAGAATATATTAAATAGATCTTCATTTGTTGAATTCCGTGAAATTTTCCTAGTATTGTGCTCTCTATAAAATATGTAATCCTTGTTCCTTTTTTCCTGAGCCTCCTCTGATAGATCTCCAAGTGGCACCAAATGATATTTAATGACATCTTCACCATGATAAAGGATTTTGTGAACTGTTGCAGACATATTTCTCCATGGGTAGTTAGTTGTATATATTTTTGCAGTTTCCTTAGCATAATCTCCAAATTTTCTACAGTCAATTTCTTCATAGCACGCAAGTAATTCTAGTATTATTTTAAATCTGAAAATAAGGTTAAAATCCACTCCTGTTATTTCAGATGCTGTTTCTGGATCTGAAAAGAATCTTCTTGCGGTATTGCCATCATTTGTATTGCCTGACCCTTGTTTTGGCTGATCTATAATCAGTCCACGTTTGCGATATTCATCTTGAACATGTTTCTTTTTTGAACTTCTTAACTCTTTGTTGGTCTCGTTGTTTCTTATTGATCCTGAAGACCCGAAATCCAAATCATAACTGATTTTTAGTATGTGTTCCATAAGTGGCATTCTTGCGTGTAGTGGTGATAATCCAAATTCATATGCATCGGTATTATATAATGATTTTGCTGGGACTTGGTTTAATTGGGTTGATGTTGCTTGGCATATAATGCAGCTGGATGCAGCCGTCGTGTTAGTCAAAGCCTGACCCACTTTTCCATCTATCATTGTCAGGACTAACTGGTAGCTTACTTCAATTTGGTGCCCATCTAACTGTAATTGTAATGGCTGCAGTGTTGTAATTTGGGCCTTGATATCACTAATTTCTTTATTAATAACATCATTTGGTTGTTTTTTGAATTGAAATTTGATTGGCCAGCAGTATTTCGTAGAAGATGGTGTCTCATTTTTCCAAATATCCATTGTTTGCGTTGTACTAGTCGAAGGCTCTGAATCTTCCAAAATCTTTTTCAATCGCAATGGTACAAATGATACCATGAACATATCTGAGTCAGAAATATTTTCACATACAGCTTGTTTATATTGTTTTTGTCCCGAACAACCATCACATCCCCATTTACAAAAAAGAATTAACTTTGTGTTTCCGTATTTCTTCAACTCATTTCCTGTTATTGATTGCAGCAAGCGTTCGGCTGTGTGATCAAGTAGAGATTGTAGTTGTACCTCTGCCGAAATTTGTGTGATTATAGTAGTGTCCTTTGATGGCAAACAGTCCATTTTAGCAGCGGTTATGTGATGATATGCTGGATATATATTTGAGCCTTTTTCAATCGCACGCTGTCTGAGTTTAATATATTGCTGTTTTGTTAATTTCAAATCCAGAAATAATGCTAATACCTCCTCATTTGTGTACTGTATTGCATCATTCGGAGTTGGTATACTTTTAAGAATCCGTTTTGTTCTCGGTGGACTAGCTTTAACAACTTTTTCAATGATATCCACTTTTGTAAATTGGTTCTGTGATCGTAATTGATGTAGGAAAGATTCTTTTATATTTGTAGAACCAAAGGCATCGTTAATTTCTTTAAGCCTCCGCCTCTTAGATCTATCGCTGCAGTTGTCCACTAATGATTTGTGTGGTCTTCCAGCCTTATCTTGCTTTGCTGTTTCTGCAGCGACAGTAAGTTGATCTTCTAACCACTTTGCACTTTTTATATAAAATTTTTGTTCACTGTACATAACTTCTTTGTAGCGTTTTTTTAGTGCTTTGACGAAATTATATAATTGCCCTTGCATTTCGGTGCTACACGAATTTAAGTTTAATTTTATTTTAACAACTAAGAACATCTTTCTGATTTTTGTTTTTAAAATACACTTCGGCCAGTTCTTTATAACTGAAGCTCTCCATTTTCTTCTGAATATTTTTATTTGCGTTTGTTATGCTTTATCCGTACACTTAAAGGATTAAGTTATTATTGAGTAATCCCTTAACGAATCCGTACCTTTATAAATTTTTAGATACATGTTCTTCACACACTGATCTTCAATTTCATAGCAGGTAGCGCTTAAATTGAACAAAACTGCACTCATGCGTCGATATGGGGTTGTTTTTTAGCCTTAGTGGTTTAATGTCGCAATTATTGTTATAAAATTGTTTATGACTTTGGTTGACCCTAACATTTGATAACAGGTAAATTTAGAAAGAGATCATATGCTCTGTAGAGCCCATTGTGATAATTTTATTACTTATTTTTTAATGATCAAAGCAAAGCCATTAAACCCTTTTGAAGGTATTATATTTATTTTTTTTAGTTATACGTAGCCTAAACTAAAAAAAAAATAAACTGTTAGGCAAAAAAATGAAAATTTAATACACCATTGTATATGATTTTTTTCGAGTAATTTCATTACAATGAAAAAAGTGTTCTACAGGCGGCTCGTGGCGGGTGCAAAAGTATATATAGCCTTAAAGAGGACACCTTTACCTTTCTCGTGGTTGTATACGTTTCTTGTTCCCTTTTGTTTCCTAGAAGTTCTATTCCAATAAAGTTTAAATTTGAGGAAAATATAGTAGTTTCATAAATATTTCATAACGCCCCTAATATTAAACGCTAGAGCTGTGCCTACTTACAACAACTAAAGACAATAATCCTACCAACATTATAAAAAAAAAACGCAGACCATTATCGATAATAGCTTGCGAGTAGTAACCATTTAATTTTGGTAAAAAACCAAAGAAAAACACCTTTTTCTGAAATTAAAAAAAAAATTGAGTTTGACAGCATGCCACGCCCACAATTATCAATATTTTAACATAATTTTTTGGCTACATTAATTTGGATATATTAACTACAAAATGACGTAAAAATTTTAAAAATAGGTGACAAAAAAAAAAAATTTACTTTTGGCCAACGAAAAACGATTTTGAGCCACTGTGCGACGCAAGAAACGTTAACTATTCTACGTAACAACTTATTCGACAATCAAAAAAAAAAATATTGAACAAACGATACTAAAACACAACTACTTTATGCTTAATAATAACTTTAATAAATTACCTGATGGACTCAGTGTGGAAAACCCGACATCTGCAGTTTTCAGAGAAATTTTTATGCAACATTTAGAACAATTCCACGTTAAAACACTAATGGAAAAACATAAAATTACTCATTATTACAGATACCTAGAAGAAATTCTTACGGTTTTCAACAAAATGCATAACAAAATCACATACATAACGATAAGAGAGCAAGACAGAATTTTACATTATCTTGGCTAAAGAATAACACGAGGAATTCACTCCTTAAACTTTGACATTCACATAAAACCAACCACAAAAGACACAAATATCCACAGTTCCTGAAAACATCCCACCTAACATAAACTCGCCGCATTTAGACATTTGATTCACAGAAAAATATAAAAAACAACTCGACACAATTTACACTACAGCTAAAAATAACGGCTACAACTGCACTGCTATCGACAACTTACTAAGACAATACAACACTAAGAACAAGAAGGAAGAAAACAGGGAGACAATCGACACAACACGACGACACATTTTTACTTACACAGGACCAGAAATATGTAGATTGACTAACCTTTTTCAGAAAGAAGGCTTAGAGATACCACTAAAATGAGCAACCTTCTACGAAACAAACTCAAGACATCAACAGAAATAACCGATAAATTGAACACCAGCGAAGTATACAGCCTTACTTGCACCTGTAACGATACATACATAGGACAAACTGGACGAACATTAAAAACAAAGTCCACAGAACACATACGATATAAATGGAAAACGAGGACTCCAACTTCGCAATACACCTTAACACACATGAACACCAGCGAAGGGAAATAGATTAATGTATGCCATTAATACATCTTTTTTGTTTTTGTTTTAGTTAGGACCAGCACTCAGGGGATAACCCCTACTTATGCCATGCATAGTGCCAGAACTGGGAAATTAGGTTGAAGGAAGAGGGAGTTGTGCTTGTGGACATTTGATTTGAATCTTTACACAATGAAACGGGCAGGAAAGACCTTTCCACATACGAACTGTTCGATCAAAAAGCGATTTTTTTCTGTAATGCGTAGTGCGATTCACTGGCCAATCGACCACAAAGGAATGCGCTCTCGATGCAGAGTGCATCGCGCGTATGAAATTGCGGTTTTCAGGAACAAGTTCTCTGATTTCATAAGAGCACATTCCGTTGTATTAACGATAAAACAGTGAAACACACCCCACATTCCGTCGATGTTTCAGTGAATCAATAGAGCTGAATACCCTACTGTCACCGATGAGCTTCTTCGCTCTCTTCTGTACGCGATCGAGTAACTCCAAAATAGACCTTGAAGCACCGGCCCAAACATGAGAGTTGTATTCCATTTTCGGTCTGATAAAGGTGATATAGATAGTGAGGAGATCAGATGAAGCGCAGTATTTCTTACACCGTTTCAGATAACCTAGGCACTTGAATGCTTCTTTTGCGACATGATAAATATGCTTGTTCCAACTAACATCGCATTGAATTTTCATGCCAAGAACATCGAGAGCTTCTGATTCCTTAATATATATATATCACCTATAATTACAGATGAGGTAATATGTTCAGCAGAACGCCTGTGCGAAAGCACACAGCACTCTGTTTTATTTGCGTCGGACGGAACCCTGTTCGCCAGGTTTTATTCGGAAATTACCAAAAGGTCGCGATCAAGAGTATCGTCCATGTGCTTTCTCATAGCCCCAATTTCCCCAAGGCTTGGTCTATTGCGAAACGAAAATATATGGCGTATGGTACTGTCATCTGCAAAAGAATAGATAGGGTTGGAAGTCTGACGTAGAAGGTCATTAAGAAAAATAAGAAATAGGGTAGGGAAAAGAACGGAACCTTGCCATACCCCTAAATTTACCTTGAACTCGTTTGATGAGATTCCATATTTAACAACTCGTATAGTGCGTTCCCTGAGAAAGGTCGATATAATTCGAGTGAAGCTATTACCGATGCCAAAAGCAATAAGTTTTGATGTGAGTGCACCATGCCACACTTTATCAAACGCCTTGGAAATATCTAAAGCCGCCGACTTACTTTCGTCTAAATGATGATTCGATTGACACCATTTTCCCGAGAGGAAGGCCAATAAGTCACCCGTAGAGCGTCCCCTACGGAAGCCGTACTGCCAATCATTAAGTAAGCTGTTAAGCTTGAGATATTTCACTAGTTACATTAGTTACATTAGAAACCTACCAACATGATGGGAACTCACCAACATGGATGCGCTAACGTCGAAGAGCACTGGTCTTGAAGAGTGCTGGATTTCCATTCGGACCAGGGGATTTGTATATGTTGAGATCCGCTAAAACCTTTTTAGCTGCACGTGCTCGAAAGAAAATATCTGGGATAGTTACTGATTCTCTTTCCAGTGCGAATAGTGGTTGATTGCTTTTCGGCAAGATAGAGTTACTTGCAAAAATTTCACCCAAGAGGTTAGATTTATCAACCGTGTCGTTAATTATTTCATCATCCTTTAAAAGAGACGGAATTGAGGAAATAGTATTATCCTTCACTCTTTTAACGAATAAGCAAAAGCTCTTGCTACCCCGAGGCGGAGTAAGAACTTTAGCACGAAGGCGCTGCTCGTATAAAGCTTTTTCGCGCCTAAGTGGTTGGCACACGAAGATCTCGCCTTTTTGCGTGGCAAATCAATTACGGCGTTTTTGTTACACCGCCATATACTGAATGCTTCCTCTCTGGATCTGACTGCATTTTTGCACGTCTGATTAAACCAAGAATTCTTTCTTTTCGGATTTGGTTAGATGGAATGAAAGTTTTCATTGCAAGCAAAATAATGTTCACAACCATTTCCGCCATGGCATCGACTTGATTGTCCAGAAAACAAAATCTCCAATTAAAATGCCGAAAAAATTCATTGAGCTCAGCCCAACGAGCCTTTTCGTACATATATTTTAAAGTTTTCGTAGCCATTTTTGAAACGTTGTGAAGATTAGCTCAACATATTGGCCCTCTAGACTTGTACGATTCCTAGTTAAAAAGAACGAATACATTCTTGAAAACATGGAAATATACAAAACACGAAAGTTTCACGGAGATATTATTAACAAACAGGTAAATACAACCTCTGACACAATTTTTACACCACTAAAATTATAAAAACAATCTTACAAACGGAAAACACCCACAGATGGTCACACTTACCTGCCCAATAGTAAAAGACTGAAATATTAAAACTATAAAACCTTTAATAAACATGAGAGATATCAGTGCAATTTACCTGCATAATACCATTTTAATAGATACCCTCCTAACGGACAAAACTACCTGAGCCTACTACTACCTATGCAACAAACACCTAACTCTATCTCTCCAGGACAAATCAAGACGCGGCTTGAAAATTATGTTCTTAAATCGAAAGCGCTCGCCAAACGTACCAAGTAAAGAGCAAGTGACAACGGTCTTAACCGAAAGGTATGACAACAGTATAATACCTTAATACCAAATTTTAAATAAACTTAAAATTGGGTTTTCAATTATAAATCCTCGTAATTATTTAATCTCAGTTATTTAATAGTACATAATTGTTATTTACTAGTTCTACTAACCCTCTTTCTATAAGTGATCAAGAAATTTTCGTGCGGAACACAATAAAATATTATTTAATTCATTTTCTAATTAAAGACTCTCTTTTTTGTAAAGAAGTTATCTTTATTATTGATTTTATTACTTACCTCTGTGCTACGCAAACTGCCAATACAGAGCTTACATATTTTGTTCCCTCTCTCTGTCAATAACCACTATGTCATTGCTAAAAGCTTTTAGCTTCAAGCTTCGGATTTTATTGTAGAATATCAAACTTACTTTGAAATCATATGAGGCTGACTCAATTCAGCCTTAAAATTTCAGAAAGATAAAATTGTTCGTCTCTGGGCTGAATTCAGATCCTGCTTTGATTGCGACAGTAAAAGCGCGTTTCTTCCCCATTTTTGATGCACATACAATGGTTCTTGCAAAATCAAGTTTGATTCTGGATGATATGTGCCGAAAAAATAGCCCGGTCGATTTTCTTTGAATAAGCGGCTTGACCCATTAACACATATATTCGTACCAGCCTGTGATACCGAGGTCTCTTATGGAGACTATAAATCATGGCCAACATTTTGTGATATGTTCACGGCTCTGTACGTAAACAATACCCTTATCTCACCTGTAGAGAATATGTGTGACCTGCTCAAAAAACTCAAGGAAAAGCTCAAGAAAAAAAATTGCCCTAATACAAATGACGGCTGCGATATGGCCTGGAAGAATCGAACAATAAATGATTGCGCCACAAATTTATTCTTTTTACAGATTGACACTTATGACTAGGATATTATTTTTATGTATGTATGTTCGGTATGCTTGCCAGATATCACGCTTAGTTTGTGGGAACAATCGTTACCGCAGATAACTGGGTAACCTACATGAAAGGAAATGAATACATTTTTAACATCTAGGTTTCAAACCCAGAAATCTGTTGCGAATATTCGCTACACCTTTGCCACTATAGTTCTAAGAAACTACAGTTTTATGATCAAAAGAATCTTAATAGCTACAGCATCAATATGTCAAATTACATGTCTGGAAATTGCTTTTTTTGCTCACTGTCACACCCCTAAGACTTTGTACTTCATTTCTCGAGAATTCAATTGATGAACGCCTCACTATCGTCAAATAACAAAAACTACGCACTTATTGCCTCGGAACTTCTCACAGTTCCAGCCCCAACCCCGCATCAACTCAATAGAGCTTAATACCAATCAACTTGTACCCCGCTGCTGCCACTTTAACGACAAATGCAAATCTACGTCTAAATAAGCAGCAGCACGAAGTTAAAAATCTTATTCGCTCAATTTGCAGTCCACTTTCCAGTCTTCGGGGTCCTCGGTACTGCGTTTGTTGACGTTTCTGCAGATGATGTTATATGTACTGTTCGCGCTTTAATCGACTCTGCGTTCGAAGCATCATTCGTGTCAAAACGGTAGCAGGTAAAACTCGGGCTAAGAACTCATTATTCACAAATAGAAGGACATGGACTAAACGGTAAAACGGTAAACGAATTTCTATCCGACACATACATCGGCTCCTTAACTGAGTTCATTTAAAATGCATAAAAATGCGCTCGTCGTTATATATGTGGCTTTCATTTACAATTGGTCCCATCCAGGAACAACTCCTAGTTTTCGAGATATAAGCCCATTTGTAATATGAGTGAAATTTAAAAATTTATTGTTTTTAATACTTTGTTCAAGAAAATATGCTCAAGAAATATAACCTATATGCCAGATTAGAGCCAATATATGTGGCTTTCATTTACAATTGGTCCCATCCAGGAACAACTCCTAGTTTTCGAGATATAAGCCCATTTGTTATATGAGTGAAATTTAAAAATTTATTGTTTTTAATACTTTGTTCAAGAAAATATGCTCAACAAATATAACCTATATGCCAGATTAGAGCCAATATATGTGGCTTTCATTTACAATTGGTCCCATCCAGGAACAACTCCTAGTTTTCGAGATATAAGCCCATTTTTAATATGAGTGAAATTTGAAAATTTATTTTTTTTAATACTTTGTTCAAGAAAATATGCTCAACAAATATAACCTTTATGCCAGATTAGATATGTGGCTTTCATCCACAGTTGGTCCCATCCAGGAACAACTCCTAGTTTTCGAGATATAAGCCCATATTTAGTATCAGGGATAGCGCAGGTAATAGTTGTAGTTGTAACGTATTTGTAGTTTTTTTTTACAAAAGGTGTGTTTTTGTTCATAAAATATCAATTTTTATTTTATTTATTGCATTATCTTTTGAATAATTTATTAAATTTGTTTAATTGAATAACTTTTCATTTCCGGTTTGTTAAGTTAGTTTGTTAAATTAAAAATCCTCTCCCATGAAAAATAAAAGAAGAAGAGCTGATATTCATTGTTGAGTGTGTACTTATGTAGATGTTGCCATTAAATTAATAAAATCTAAGTACATTTTGTTGGATTTAAACTTGGTAGCACTCAATTTAATGTAAAGCACTCATTTTTTTTATGCGTGTGAGAGACTAAGGAAGCCGTTTTTAATTTTCCTCTCTTTTATTTGAGTGAAACAAGTTTAGTTTGTTATTCTAGTTTGTTATCTTCACGGATATAAGAAAAACACCTTTTTCTGAAATTAAAAAAAATGAGTTTGACAGCATGCCACGCCCACAATTATCAATATTTTAACAAAATTTTTTGGCTACCTTAATTTGGATATATTAACTACAAAATGACGTAAAAATTTTAAAAATCGGTAACAAAAAAAAATTTACTTTTGGCCAACGAAAAACGATTTTCAGCCACTGTGCGGCGTAAACACTGTAGATAATAAAAACATTACTGGAACCATATTATTTTACATATACATACACAACAAACATGATGAGGATCTAGAAATAATAAGAGTATTAACATCCTTCTCAGAAATTCAAAACACCTGTAGAAAAAAATCCCATCAGGTACGTTTTGTTTATACTTTTAGCAATAATAACAACATTAATTCTTGCATATAGTATTTTAAAAGTAACAAAATATTATTTAATCCTAAGAGAAATCAGGGCTAGAGAAAATTTTCAGGTAATATATAACAAAGAATTAGAAAAGGCAAGACAGGAATTAATTACTAATCACATATGAATCGAGACGATTCTTTTTTTTAAGGGGAGAGTTACAGCTTAGATACGAATGGGGATGATTTATTTTTTAACAAGGGAGAGAGTTAAGGACACGGGGTTATTTTCAGAAAAAACACATAATTAACCCGAGACATTATTTTTAGAAAAAACACATAATTAACCCGAGACATTATTTTCAGGAAAAACACATAGTTAACAAAAAATATTATTTTAAGTAAAACACATATTTGTAAACATACACAAAAGGATAAGAAAAACACGATCATAAATGTAACCATAAAACTATTAAAACACTTGATAATAAAATAAGTAATTAAAAACCTAAGATAAGAAATACCCTTGTATCACTAAAACATTTTATTGACATAGCTATTCATATTCCCACACATTATTAAACATTGTAATCTTTAAGTAGCAAAAGTATAAATACCACTAAATACCACTCAATAAAGAATACTTCTAGATACAAAGTAGTATCTAGCAGTAAACAAGTATTTTTTTAACTCAAAAGGAACCGAGTTAAATAACTCGTATCATTTCTAATTAACTTAAAATTAAAATTTAGAAAAATGTGTTTTTAAACATTTATTATTGAAAACTTTACATCTACAAAAATAAAATGTACTGACAAATGTACAAATACCGACTGTGGTACTAATACCGATAAAATTGGGTGTCTTCACATAAGTATCTCTGTTTCTCTACGAAATATTATATTTTTTTGAAATAAAACAGTGCTCTATATTTGAACCAAGATTCTAAGGGACCTCCTTACAAAACTTTATTTAAATCCATCAAGTAATTTTTACTTGATGCGAACACAAAAATTCTAAAAATAGGTGTTTTGTGTTCCATATCGATTACGTTCTACACCAACATCAAAATTTTATAAAATAATTCATGTACAGATGTATTAGAATTCACACGAAATGGGACATTTAAAAATTTTTAAATGTCACAACCAAAATATATGGAAAACATTCAGTGTATTTTATTAAAGTGTTAGTGATTTTACTTTCCATTTGCAAGAATTACGCCAAATTTTTACAATTTTTTTTTTGATAGATTTTCCCGGGAATTCCCAAACCCTAGTTTGCATACATAAGTACATACAAACATTTGCAAATACTAACTTAAATTTGTTTCTATACTCGTAAAATTTTGTGAATTGTTATATGTACACCTTTTAGCATTGCTCAAGGATATACACAAGGCATATTAAACCAGGTGGCAGCGCTACGGCAGGTGACTTTTTTTTGCTACACTTTTTGTTTGTGTATACAAACGTCAAAAATATTTGTATTACAACAATAAAAAAAACCTGTATAATTTATAGTGACGTTTTCGTGAAAAAGTTTTTCAAGTTTTTTATTACAAATAATTTGTGTTGAAAGTGTTAAAAATGCAGAAAAGTGTTAATATTTTAAAATGCGTTGTGTTTTATGTCCAAAAAAGTGTGTTCCCGAAAGTGGTACTTTCTTTGGCATTCCTCAAGATCCAAAGCAAAGAGAAAAGTGGAGTGAGATTTGCCAAAAAGAGTTGAAGAAAAGAAAGAAGCCGTATATGTATTGACCATTTTTCGGAAGCCGATATTATAACTGCGGGAAGTCGCTTATATTTAATGCCCAAGGCTCTTCCAATAGTACCAGAACCAGAAAAAATTCAAAAAAGTGAAACACAAATAAATATAAGTTATAGTGAAGTGAAAATTCATTGTAAAGAAATTCAAATAGATATGAATTGTAACGAAGTGCCAATGCATTGCAGTGAAGTGCCTTTAAGCAACTTGTATCCAGTTGAAAATCCTGCGACATTAAAGTTTGTGACACCACCGCAGGGGTTACGTTTTTTCACAATGAAAGAACTAACAACTACAGCAGCTTCAAAGTCTGCAGAACAACATTATAAAGAAAACGAGTCTCAAACTGAAAAAGAAAAGAAAAAGAAAGAAATTAAATCAATCGGTCCTTTTCAGGACCACCAATAATATTTTAAAAAGAGAAACAATATTTCAAATAATTAAATTATTTTTAATTTTTTAATATTAAATTTTTTCTTAGTAAAAATTAAAACTACTTATTATTATTACTTATACATTACAGGAGCCACAATTATGCAATAATAATAACGATAATAATAATAATAATAATAATAATAATAATAATAATAATAATAATAATAATAATAATAATAATAATGATGATGATGATGATGATGATGATGATGATGATGATGATGATGATGATGATGATGATGATGATGATGATGATGATGATGATGATGATGATGATGGTGATAATAATAAAAATGCTTATTAAAGATTTTCTGCGTAGCCGGCATTCGCCCTCGATCAACCACATCACATACAAGACCTTCAAGACGATCTAACAAGTCGTCGAAAGTTATAATGGGGCATTCAGCTTCGATGTGCGTATACTCAGCCAAATGGCGCCTAGTTCGATTCTGCAATACAAAATACAGCACCCAAAGCAGGTCTCGAAATATAATTAGGAACTTTGAGTAAGATGGGCCTCTTCGCTGAAATTGAAATAAAATAGAAATTAAACATAATCTTGCTTCTGGACGGAGTGTCCCATTAATTACCTGAAATATTGTAATTTAAACAAAGTAGATCCACCTTCTACTTGAGTTTGAACCAATGTTGGAGAAGTTTCTTCACAATATCCCCGATCAAAATAATGGGATCGAAATGCCTGCATTACAACGGAACGCATTATTAAAATTTTAGAGGTATTTTCATCTCGTATCATAATATGACGATTATCTAACTGTACATCGGGATAAGCCTCTTCATTAAGAATGCTTTCAGCACCACCAGCGGGAACCAGGCCAATTAATTTCCATTAATCCACATGTAGTTCATGACCACCTGGAGCCTAAATAAATTACTTTGTTAAGTTCTTCATAGCTTGTTATAAAAGAAAGCAACTTACAGATCTACCCTGTGGTACAGGTTTAAAGGTTCCATATAATTGTACTTCGCCTACTAAAGATTTTCTGCGTAGCCGGCATTCGGCCGGGCGTAAACATTTTCTCCGCTATGGTATGACCAACACCGTCTTCGGTTACTAAAGATTCTCTGCGTAGACGGCCTTCGGCCGGGCGCAAAAATTTTCTCCTTTATAGTATGACCAACATCGGCTTCGATTACTAAAGGTTTTCTGCGTACATATTCAAATTACCTTTTCAATTATATCCATATTGCTCCATTCCACCACAAAATACTCGATATACTTCATATTGTATTTACAATCTTTGGAGGCCCGTAACTCGGAAACTAAAATTTTTTGCTTAAAATTAAATTTTACACCCCGTAGGTAACTTTTTTTAATTTTTAAGCTGCGTACGTAAACTAGATAAAAGCCAAATAAACTTCCCGTCGCCATCATTAAGACGAAAAGGTAAATAAACTTTTAAATATGTATGCCTTAAATTCTCAGATGTTTGTGACAGGCGTATACATTTTACACAAACAAAAATGCCTGGTGTTGTTATATTGTTTTTTTAATTTTTCTAACGCTGCCACCTGGTAATTTATATGCCTTGGATATACATATATATATTACTTTTGCTTTATAAATTATTTAATATATTACAACAACATTACAATATTATTATACCGACATGATATGGGTTAAGAAATTGTTAACAAAATCGCAAGGTCAAAAGGCTTTCGTTATTATGTTACATATTAATTGTAATAAGAAATGTTTAAATAATTCCATTGCTAGAATTAGGTATGTAAGTATTTTTCTTATCATCTTCTTCTTATCTTTTCGTTTAATATTTTATAAACGCTTAATTTTTTGAGTTACACAAAACTTTTTGAGCTTTAACAAATTTATGCAAATTTCTTGGGCGACTTTTTCGTTATTTGCGTTTAATACACAAAAGTACACGATAGTAACTGTACGAATAAACATTCACAATCAAAATCAGCCTGTATAGCCGTTGTTTTTACATACCCAAATGTTGAAGGGTTTCTGAATATGCTAGAAGTTTTTCAGCTTCATCCAAAGTTTGTCTATATCAAGTGCATGGAGGAGCACAGCTGAAAGTTTTTCGCTCGATTTTTTATATATTCATATATATCAAAATTTGTTTACGATTTATTTAGCGCCACTTTCTGTTATAAAAAACAACTTTTTCTGTATGTATAACAGTGATAGCTGAGTAGTGTCAGCTTGTTTAGAGTCGATAAAAAATTAAAGTAAAGCATCCACAGTAATTTACAGTTTTTTTTATTCATATAATTATTATATTATATATAAAACATAAAAAATATATATTTTGAATTCAGCATCCAGAGCAAAAAATTAAGTGGCGCGGATTATCCGTGTACAGTGGGAAACGTTCGGCGGTTGATTTAGAAGAGAGCTCTAGAATTTCAAAGCGTCCTTTTGTGGTCAGAATTTTAAGGGTGTAATTTTCAGTACCAATACACTTGGGATAAATGGCATTCATTACCAGTTTATTCCTTGTGCACTACTACTGTTGCATGGACTCTATGACCATTACGAATCAGTAGAGGCCCTCTGCACTACTATATTGTGATGGGTTTGTCTGTTTTCGTGAATGGCTGCGCGCAAAGCTGTTTAACTTGTGCTTGCTCTCTGTTCACCACGAGAAATCAAGCCCAATTAAGCATGTAGTATAGCTCTACAAACATCAACAATCAACACCAGTTGAGTAGTACACAGACAAAATCTAAATAGTAAGATACTAATACTACGACATAAGATATCTGCGAGAGTATTTGTTCTAATAACTCAAAGAGTCAGCAATAAAAAAACAACTTAGTGGTGAATATAATCGAGTCACGCAGTGGTGATAAATGAGAGAGGGAGGGATTGAAAGAAAATGAGAATGCCTAACTTAGTTACAGTCCACCCTAAATACGAGCGTAAGACGTTATTTAACTGTCAAAAATTCTCATGCCCATACAAAATGTATGAGACCAGCCCAAATAGCGCGACGCTAACGTTGGACAATTGAAAAATCCAATTTTGACTGCGCGTAAAAAGTGAAGTTGGCTGCGAAAGGAGTGTTGTTATTGTTTTTTTTTTTGTGGTATATACAAAAGTATTTCCAACAGTAATGACATTAAAGCTACTTTAAGGTCAATTTCGCGATTTTATCTCTCTTAATTATTTTAATTTTGTGGTTTTTAGCAAATAAGATAAGTAAACAATACTGTTCGTTTCACAACGTTGGCGCTCTTATTTAAGTTACTCATTACAGCGTAAAAACTAGACGCTTAATTACGTCGTGCCTAACACCCGTATTTAGGGTGGACTGTTATACGTGTGGTGTTGAAGTAAAGAGAAAAAAAATTTTAGTACAAATTTTGAAACCACTCTTTTGTAGCTAAGTATGCTGCACACAAAATAATAATGATCGTAAAATTAATTGATATTTACGTTAAATTAATCAAAGAGAATGATAATTAAAGATATAAAACTTAATTATATACAACGATTATAAAGAAAACAAAACATTTATAAAATGTATGAAAAAAGGATAATATAATAAAATTTCATTATGTAACGATAAACATGTGTTGTGGAAAAACTCTTTGCGCTATTTTCACGTTATTTCGACTAAATTTTTGTTAATATTTAAATATATCTTTTAGTTTTTCGTTTTTGTGTATAATTTTTTTTTTAATTTTCCTTTTGTTGCATCAGAGGCTGTACACGAAAGTTTCAAAAGAATATTTAGGTCTCAAATTGCACTTATCACATATTTTATGAATTCTTGCGCGATTCTTGTAATTTATATTCGTCTACGCTGTTCACCCTTACATTAAATGTAATAAATACAACCCTGAAATGCACAAATATGAAGAAATAAAAAAAACGAAAAATTTTTTAGAACGCACAACACACAACCCAAAGATACGTTTTTTATTAAAAACCCCAAATTTGTGAAAAATTAGACGAATCTTATACCCCTATTTGTTTCCTCTAACTAATTAAAATATTTTACTTGAATATCCCCACGCGACCCCAATCTTTTGGCTAATTCGAGCCGGATCTTCGTATTGGATAAAATATTTTAATTGAGTCTTTCATTTCAGAAAGCCCGCATCCACCATATCGTTATTATAAGAGACTTTTTCTATTTGAGTTGAATTTATACCTTTAAATACAAGGTACGTATAGATTAATTTGTAGTGCTTGTAAATCTTAAGGAAAAAGTTGTTGAAGTCAAATTAAAACTAAAGAAACAAACGTGTTGTTATTGTTTTTTATATATTTTGCTTATGTCAGTTCTCTTCATACATAATGTATGAAGTAAACAAACCCCACACTTAGCAAATAGTAAAGTCAGCACAGTTGTACATTTTGGTACTATAGTATTTACCACTAGTAAATAAAGTTTTAATTTGATTTTTTTGAATTAAAATAATATTTGGTTTTTATTTTTATTCAAATTCACAATTTTTGAAAGCGATTTTTGTGTGCTGAAAACTTTGTTTATAATAATAATTAAGAAGGAATTTGTTTCGAAAAGTTAATTAATTATTAATATATTGCAACTGATAAAATTGTTAAAATTTTTATTTTATTGGTCGTTGTTTAGCCTTGCATTTTGAATTTTTAATTAATTTTTGTGACTGATTGAGCTTGTCGATTTTTTGCGGCCCTTTTGGGAAAAATATTTGTAAATTTTTGAGTATATATATTGCTTTTCAAAGACCCGGTCAATAAATACACCAACGTTAAAACTAAATTAAAGTCGTTTGACTGATTTTGAGAGCTTTTTTAAATATATTCCGGTAAATCAGCATACGGTTCATTCATTGAATAGCCACCAATAAAAATTGTCGCGCTTGTGGGAGATCTTTCGTGATACCTACGATAATATCTTGCAAAATGCAGACGAGTCAAAAGTCTCTTTGAAGGAGGTTAAGGCAAAATATACAACTGCCTATACCACTTATTATCAGTGTATTTCGGCAATTGATACTCTTGTTGACGCTTTTAAAGACAAAGCCGCTGCTGTATCTAACACCCTACCATTACATCTTCCCCCTGTGACACCGAAATATTTTCTAGCGATTATTCGTCGTGGTCAACTTTCAGGGATATGTTTTCGGCCCCTTATAGGAATAACTTACACGTGAGTAATATTCAAAAAATATATTATTTATTGCACAAGACTGAAGGTGAAGCTCGCGACATAATTCGTACGTGTCCTATAACAAATTAAGGTTTCGATATGGCTTGGATCGACACGAGAATAAACGAGTGCTGGTCAATGCGCAACTAAAAACTCTTTTTAGCCTGCAGACACTAGAATTATAATCTGGCCCTACGATTAAACGTTTACAAAGGACCGTTAGCGATTGTATAACGAATTTGTCTTTATTAGACATTGAAACTAAAAACTGGGACATAATATTTGTATTTGTTTGTTCCACTCGATTACCTGAAGTCACACTTAAACTTTGGGAACAGTCTCAGGGATCAAGCTCCGGTTTGCCAAAATGGAGTAGTGTGGATAATTTTCTCACGTCTAGATACCGAACCTTAGAATCCGTGTCTGACATACTTGGCGCCCATAACCCAACTAAAGTAGCTGGTCATAATCCGAAGAAGGCTCAAGAGGTTCGAAAATATAAGAGTATACCCCCTAGAAATTGTTTGCTTTGTACCGAAAACCACCCTGTACGATTAAGCTCAATTTTCCTTAGAATGACTGTTAGTGAACGCTTAGCAATTATTAGAAAGCATAAGTGATGTACAAATTGTCTTTGTTTTTTGAAAACTATTTGAGTTAATTTGACAAATTTTATTTCAATTGAGTTAATTTTTGTTTTTGAGAAAAAAAATTTATTTTTAATAATTTTGTTTCCTGTTTCCTGAAGATTCCACCCAACGGCGTGGAGAAATATTGAAAGAAAAAAAACTAATATACAATATTTTAATTTTAAAACTGACCTATTGTTTGTTCAGTTAGCAAATAAAATAAGAAAGTATGGTTACGGAATAACAACAGATATGTTGACGGACAATTCTTTAAGCTATCGTATTTAGCAGTGACAATACACATCTTTAAGGAGGGCAAACTAAAAATAGATTTCTAGTCTACGATTTATGGAAGGTGAAAAGTCAACTGGTTAGCAATTAACAACTTTCAAAAAATTAAAATTTATGATATGTTACAAATATATTTTCTTACACGAAAATATAAAGTAAAAGGTTTCCCAGACTTTGAACTATTGCAATTGAGAACTGAATGACAAAGTTATTATTTAAACTGATAGAGGCGCTAACATGATTTCAGCGTTTTCTGAATGCATCCATATTTTTTTTAATCAATCACTTGCTAAACAATGTAGTATAAAAATCTATAAAAGGTATCCCGGAAATCGCAGTACTTTGCGACATATGTTCAAGGTTGGTAAAATATATTAACAGAGCCAGCATCGGTTCAATCTACAATCAGCAAAGCTTTTCCCCTGCACGCTGGAACATTATTTACTATTTGTTAATTTCAGTAGTAAAAAAAAATGGCTTGACCTAACATTCATTTTGTAGGATAGAAATGACATGCACAGGATAAGGAATATATACTTGAGTGACGGTCTTGTAAAAGTTTTAACTTTAAAAATGTTTATGGGTGAGAATTATGTGACATTGCACTGGGTAGACATTTATATTCATGGACTAAGAAAAATTTGTGGTAATAATCAACTACTGTTTAAATGAAAAAGTGGCAAAAAATTTGAATATATACCACAAATTTTACACTTTTTCTATTTCCACTAACAAATAATTTGAAATAATTTTCGAAAAACGAAAAAAATATTAATACAAGATAATGTAAAAAGTAAATGAGAACATATTCAGAAAATATAAGTGTAAAAGGTAATAATATACATTCAAAACCCAACGTATTATACTTTAACTCTCAGCTTCTCTCTGATTTTTTAGAATCAGTGAAACCGACGACAAAAAATAATACGAAATATGCCTTTATGAAAATACTAATGTTGGATTTAATATTTTGCGTTGGTGGAACTTACATAAAACCAAATTTTCTTTTTTATAAAAAGTAAGCTGTAACTTACTTGCCACTCCAACAAGTAGTGCTGCTTCCGAAAGAACTTTATCAATAGCAAAAAATTTAATTTCAGATAAAAAGCTTGTAATTGGAACAAATAAAATTACTGTCAATCAAATAATGTTCTTGCATTGCAATAAGAAGAAAAGTAATATTGAGAATAAAGTACAAAATATCTGTGCAACTGGTTGTTTTTAAATCTGTTTATTTGTTTTTTATTATTTCTTTATGTTTAATAAATTAAATATTATGCTTTTTTAGTTACTTTAACCAAAACTAATTGTGATGTAAACCTAATTTTATTTTTCATAGCATTAGAATATAAAATTATTTCAAATACTGAATTTATTTAACTGTGTGATGTAATAGAATAAAAAGAGAATAAAAAATGATCCATGTAGTAAATATACTCTATAAACACATTTCTTATTTTTACTTTGTTATTTGTTATATTTTATACAATAATACCAATATAATTATATTTGACCATGAACTTGGCATAATTTTATTTATAACATGAGATTAAGTGTTTTTGTTATATATAATAATAATTTGAAATACATTGTAACATGATCATAATTGTTTTATTACCGACACACTTTTTAAGTTTAAACTATATTAACCCTATGAACAACCGGTGTGAAAATTGGTTAAATGAAATTATGAAACGGTGTGAAAATTGATTGAATAAAATTATACTGAACACTCACAAATTTAGTGTACAAGCAGTATTAGTAAATTATCACCCTTATTCTGTTTGGCGTCGTCAACACAAGTCGACGTCGTTTTCTTCGTTTGTTGTAAATCGGTATTCCCGTTGTTAATATTGTCATTTATCATTGACCATCGACATATGTTTGATATTCTCTAAGAACAATTGTTGTTGATGTTGCCGTTTAGTTTGTCGTCGCCATTTTTGGTGTTGTTTTGTGTCGTGTGCTAAAGAAAACTTAAAAAATAAAATAGAAAGCAGAGCTATTACACGTTTGCAGACAACGAAACTGTAATGACAGTTTCATTTCCATAAGGGAAGAAAACATTAACATAACCCAGGAAATGAGAATACTCGGTATATATTTCACCACAAATCTTTTATGGAATAAGCATGTTAAATACTTGACCAGGAAACTTTCAAAAATGAATAATCTTTTAAAGCTGATATGTTGTCGTAACAAGGGTCCGCACATGGAGACAGCTCTGAGTGTTTGTCGTTCTCTTACAGTTGGCATTGTTCAACATGGCATAACATTATATGGATGGACGTCTAAGAGAAATATAAGCAAATTTAATGTCGCTCTCAACAACTGCTTTAGAACTGCTTCAGGTTTACTTCGAACCACACCATTAAAGTTATTAAGAGTAGAAGCTGATTTTACGAGGGCTGCTATATATATTTCTGGCCTAGCAATACTGAGTGCTGCCAAGTGCAATCTGACATTTCCATTGGAAAGTTTGTCATTTTTAAGCATAATCGTACTCAAAACGTTTTGACGTACGACCATTATTTGTGTTGTTTACAGTGACTTGAAAAAATTAATACGGAAACAAATGAAATTAACTCGTGAACATTTTCGTGCCATCATTTTTCACAGCTTTCGACGTGGATTATCACGACAAGAGTGCATTGATGAACTTAAATCTTTGTATGGCGATGAAGCACCATCCTATAGCACTGTGAAAAATTGGTATAGTGAATTTAATCGTGGCCGAAGCTGCTCAAAGACAATTTCCGTGAAGGTCGTCCAAAAACGGCTGTTGTGCCAGAGAACATTGATGCCGTGCGTGAACTCATAATGCAAGATCAACATGCGACATACCGAGAGATAGAGACATTCTTGGACATTTCTTCCACTAGCATACATTCGATACTGCATGAACACCTGGCCGTAAAAAAGGTTTGTTCTCGTTGGATCCCGCACAATCTGAAAGTCGCTATAAAAAAAGGCTCGTGTCGATTGGTGCGAAGAAATGTTACAAAAATACGATTGCGGTGCTTCAAAAGACGTTTATAAGATCGTCACAGGTGACAAATCATGGATCTATGCGTATGAGCCCGAAACGATACAACAATCGACCGTGTGGGTCTTCAAAGACGAGCAAAATTCAACGAATGTTGTTCGTGTAAGAAGCACTTCAAAGCAAATGGTCGCCTGTTTCTTCTGCAAAACTGGTCATGTGGCGACTGTTCCGCTTAAGCAACGTAGGATGGTCACTTCTGAGTGGTACACTACAATTTGTTTGCCTGAAGTCATCGGAGAAATTCGAAAAACCAACAAGAGAAGACGAATCATTTTCACACATCGGCTCAAACCAGAGCGTTTTTGACCGGCCAAAACTTCGAATTAATGGGTCATCCGCCGTGCAGCCCTGACTTTGCACCTAATGACTTCTTCTTGTTTCCGCACATCAAGAAAAAAATGCGTTGTCAACGATTTTTATCACCAGAAGAAGCTGTTGAAGTGTTCAAAAACCATGCTTTAGAGGTGTCTCAATCGGAGTGGAAAAAGTACTTCGACAACTGGTTTGAGCGCATGCAAAAGTGTATAAATCATGCTGGAGAATACTTTGAAAAACAATAAAACCATTTTTGATTATATATATTCGCATTTTCACTATTAGGCCAGAAATATATAGAGCAGCCCTCGTAAGGACTTTGAATCTCTTCTTGATAAAAGTTCAGTTGCTATGTCCTCAAAAGCTATTACAAACAGCAGTGATGGGTTGCATAGCACTTTTTGGCGAAGCCTAGATTTGACAACGATACCGCCAACTGCTATAGGAAGAATAATCAATCTTTATGAAGTATGTATAAAATAAATAAACAAATAAAATATAAAGCGTACGGCGATATTGAAAAAAGCAAAGTAAGAAACATATAAAATAAAGGAAATGGGAAACACTAAAATTACTAACCCCTGTCAATTTGAAAAATTAATGGAAAAGTTAGAAAAAGTCTATTCCTTGCTAGAGAATTTCGCAAGGGCATTATTACAACTTGTCGGACTAATAAATGGATTTGCATATTAAAAACTTTACTTATTTTTTTTATTAATTATATAATAAAATTAAAAATTGAAAGTTTTATTAATGCAAAGCTCTTTATCAAGCAGCTAAAATGACACCTTTAACTAACGGCAAATTGCAATAATGGCCCTTAGACTATTTAATTTAGTTGCATTTTTTTAATTTTTATTAATTTATTTTAGAAAACTTAAACTTTTCACATCACTTTCTTAACATAATAGAAAACAAATTGAATCATCTGTCACAAATATTAGATATGTGTGTTTTACTTATTTATATTATCGATAAACAGTCAACGTCGTCATTAAGCTGTTAGGGAATACCAAATTAGCATTGATGTTGTTATTTATTATATTATGCTAATATCCCATTTAATATTTTAAATAAAAAGACAATTTATTCGTTGGTTGGAAAAGCAAGTATCGATACGTATTTCGCTGGTTGCTCAAGCCAGCTCATCAGGAAACCTTTATCCAATTTTTAGAAAAGCTAAAAATATTTCTATTATGTATAAAAACTTCAAAAACAACATGAGAGTTATTTCAGAAGGCAATACAAAAATGTTAAAGCTTTAACAAAAATTACGAACAAACAAACCACGTTTTTATTTTTTCTTACATTCCCTTCTGCAATAGGTTGGTTACATGCCGACACTTAATGCAGACGTAAGGCGTATTTAAAATAAAAACAACAAAGTTATTTTTTAATTCCTCAAGAGGAAGAAAAAATAACAATGATGCCAACAGTTTGCACAAGCAATTGCATATTTTTTATTCAAAATTGTTTGGGAATTTTTATAATATATATATATATATATATTTTTATAATATATATAATATTTATTATATTATGCTGTGTTTATTTGATGTTGTCTTAAAATTGACGACGATGTTGACGACGCCAAACAGAATAAGGGTGAATGAATACTACAGTTAAATCGACAGCAATGCTAAGAGAACACTGCAAAATTTTTGTATCGATCCTGCCAAATTTAAAACTTTTATTTCGATCTAATGACAACTAATGAACATTAAAAAAACAAAAATGGGAACAACAGAGGACTACATTCCAAAAACAATAGCTACCCCTTTAGAAGTACCACCAAAATATACACCAACTCCAAAAAATGCAGGACCGAAACCAATCACCATAGAACAGTATAGCGAAAGGCAGCAAGAACAAAGGAGTAAGACCCTAAACAACAGGGGCAAGTTAACTCAACCAAAAAAAAGAAGCGGCAAAAAGAGGAAATTTAAGCAGCCTGTAGAGATTTATAGAGGATAATTGATACAAGCCAGGGAAAACAATAAAGATTTGAATAAAGAAATTAATAGCACTTAAAAGAGGGGGTTGGAAATAATGTTCAAATGAAATTTAACAAACAAGAAAACATCTTCCGCAATTACAACAAAAAAAAAAATTTTATTCTCATGTCTTCTTTACCAGCAAAAACAAAACAAAAAGGAATGAAATTAAAATCAAAGTTAGCAAAGCTTTTATCAAAATATTACAATAAACAAAATAAACGTTAAAAAAGTTTATATATTAAACATAATGGGTAAAACACAGCGGAAATTAGAAAAGCCTAACGCTAAAGTTGTTAACAATGTAGAAATAGTAGACCATACCCAAGAAATAAATTTCCTATGGTTACTTTTATTGATTCTTATCATTCTCAGCACTATTAAACTGCTGATAAAAATATATCAATTACATAAGAAATCACTTATGAAATAATATTCAAGTAACATATATATTTCTCTTAAACAAGCAAAACCATTTCAAGAAGGTAAAGGAAAACAATAAATAATAATTAAAGAAAAACCAAACATTTGATATGACTAAGACAATACAAATTTTTGTTAAGCATAAACACAATTATCAATTAAAGATACACCATTCAACAAATAATAAATTGGAATACTATAATTCAGAAGCTTAGATTAATACGAGAAAATTTTAATAAATCTTATGTGTCTAAACACAAAAAGACCAACCAGGGAAGGTACTATAGACAAACGTATACAAAATCTTTTAAAATGTTTCTAGGAAATTGTAATACTATTGAACGTTCATTATAATCGCCTAACAGTTGCTCATAAAGCGCGGCTAAAGCAGTTTTGTAGACGTCAGGGAATAATTATTTAGAGATAAAACAAGAAAAGGTATAAAAATATACATCCCGATTTCTTTGCATAAAAAAATTTTACAAAAAGAAATTACCAATAACGCCGGAAAATTCAACCTCAACAGGAACCTCAAGTACTACAAAAACCAAAATGAACGCTACAGAGTTAGCTTCAATTTCAAAATTTATCCCTATATACACGGGCGAAAAAAAGGAATTTAATCATTTATTGCGAACTCTGAATTTATAGAAGAAACTCTAAAAAAATTAAAACACAATTTTCTTCAAATTTGTTTTACGATCAAGTTTAGACCAGATAGTAAAAAACAAGATAAGAAAAACCAACTATCAACAGGTTGAGGACAATTAATTATAGAATTAAAGAAATGCTACGAATCAAGAGCAACACCAAACAACGTATTGAATGGACAAAAAAACAGAAAGCAATAAGGTGACATCATAAAATTCGCAGATAAAATCAACAGCTTAATATCAGAATTAAAAAACTTTAAATTTCAAGTATGGGCGAAAACAGCAGAGAAACAGTAATAAAATCAAAATATATCATTGCGTTTAATGCCTTCAAAAACGGCCTAACAGACAGAGATATTGTTAAAACTATAATTATATTTTTATATTATTACCGACGCACTTTTTGAGCTTAACTTTTATTAAATCTATGAACAAACGGTGTGAAAATCGGTTGAATAAAATGATGCTGAATAACCATAAATTAGAAAAATTCTTTTTGCGAAAACAGATAGACTTTTTACAAATCGGCAGCAGTGCTTAGTAAATACTGTATACTACACTTAAATCGGCATTTTGATGCTGGAGAGAATCCACAGCAATGCTAAGAGAACACAAACACTAATCTTAAAAACCCAGACCTGCCACACCATGTTTTTATCTTAAACGTTTTGATCAACCCTTAAAAGGTTAGTAGGTATATAAAAAAAGGACAATACTGCCACCAAAGTGCTGGCGATTCGCATCTTACATGCATATTAATTACATTTTCCAATGAAGCAAAAGGCTTTGTGAACAAAAACAATGAATATGAAGATATTAGTTTTTATGATGGTTCTAACTCTACCGTTACCTGCAAGAAACCCTCACGCTTTTATATTTAAACCGTGCCAAAAAACCTAAACTCCAACACAAAAAAAAAAACAGAAACAATAATTAAAAGCCAATAATAGGTGATGGCTTCTAAAGAATTTCTTTTTATGCTATTTTTATACATTAATGCATACATATAAAATACATACATATAAATCAGAAGCTACGCAGTTTTATTATTTGTTATTACTATTTGGAATAAATATTAATGTTTTTTGACCTTTATAATTAAATTTATTTTCTAATAACTTAAGCATCAGATCAGTTTTTAAAATAAAAATTTTGTTTATTAATTTTCTTTTTTTGTTTTATTTTTTCAATTATTGAATATTTTGCCACACCGTTGGATGTCATCTTCAGAAAACAGGAAACAAAATTATTTAAATTAAACGTATTCATAAATTTTCAATGTTCAAAAAACATTAAAATTTTTTAAATAAAAAGAACTAAAATATTAAAAAAAAACAACATTTCACTATATGAGAATCCATCGATGACCCACTGAAGGAGGGATATGACATGAATTCCTACGAAACTCTGGAGATACAAGTCATTGAAAACTTTAAGCTATCTCCTCGCACCCCAGAACAAGGTTTCGAACCTTTGTAAAACAAAGTTCTACCAGTGCCAAAGGTCACAATTCCAGCATTTAATGGAGACTATCTAAAGTGGAGAGCTTTTCACGACTTGTTTACACAGCTAATAGATAATCAGCACATTCCTGCGGCGTAAAAGGTGTGGTACCTAAAGTCAAACTTTGTGTTGAAGCTGAAAAAATAATAAGTCATCTTTCAGACATAGTCCAAAACTACGCCACCGCTTGGAGCCTGTTGCAAGGACGATACAACATTCAACGTGTTCTTGTAACAACGTTAATGCAACAGCTTTTAGAACAAGCTAATGCTGGATCATCAACAGCAGCTATCATGCACTTTACAACATTGGGATTGATAAAACTTCATGGGATCCCATGCTGCTTCACATACAGGTTAAAGCACTGGATCGGGGCACTCTTATTCTATATGAGAGGACCATCAGTAATCCAGAGGAACCACAAAATATGAAGGAACTCTTTAAATTTCTAGAAAATTACTTTCAATCCCTGAAGCCATGAAACAGAAAGAGAGGTCATCAAAGGTTTACGTTTCTGCTACCTCAGCTAAACACACAGAAATCATGTGCCTATTTTGCAAAACTGGCTTTCACCAATAGTATCGGTATCAGAGTTTCTACAAATACATCAAACCGCCTAAGCTTCAATCGAAAACAAAACCTTTGCGTAAACTGTTTGAAATCAGGCCACACTGCAAAAACCTGCAATTCAGGATCGTGCGTGACATGCAAAAAAAGACACAATTCGCTACTTCATTAAGAAAGCAACACCCAGTCCTCAAAAAAAAAAAGAATCAAAAAGTGGAAGCACATCCGAGATGGCGATATCAAATGCTTCTATCCACGAAAAGTAATTGAAACCAATGTGAAAGAAATGACATCTACCTCTCCAGAGGTATCTTCACGAGCAGCAGCAAATAGTCAGTTGTCCAGCTCATACGTTCTCCTCAGCACAGCTTTAGTAAAAATCCAAACAGACACAATGGAGGTTAAATGCCGCGTCTTACTTGACTTAGGTTCACAAGTCAACTTAGCTACCGAGTGTTTGGTAAACCGCCTTAACATTGCAAAACAGACGTCATCAGTGAACATCAATGGAATCGGGAACTCTTACACCATAACAAAGCACAGAATCAATATGGCCTTGTGTTCTCTTAATGGATATTCAAGGCGCCTGGAGGCACTTGTTTTGCCTCAAATCATAGCACCACAACCATCAAAATCTATCGACATTGATGATTGGCCACAACCGAATAACCTTATGTCAAATAAAATTGATATATTGCCGGGTGCAGAGCACTATCACCAACTGCTCGCAATTGGGCAAATACAATTATCTCTTCAACTTCCTATATTACAGAACACAGTTTTTGGCTGGATTGTATCAGGAAAAACAAATAGAGAACACTTAACAGACGCATCCTGTGGAATTTGCATCAAATGAAGTGCTTGATGCTTCCATTGTTCGACTCTGGCAATTAGAAGAAGTTAAACCAACTAAGAGGCCACTATCAATTGCTGACAGACAATGTAAAGAACACTTTGCACAAAATACAACAAGAAACCATCAAGGCCACTTTATAGTCAAAGTATCATTTCATCAAAACCGCAATACTTTAAGCGACTCACACGCAATTGCTTTTAATCGATATCTCGCCTTTGAACGACATCTTTAAAAGAATCTGGAACTAAAGGCTAAATACACTGAATTTATGGACGAGTATGAGTCAATGGGACACATGACAAAATTGGAAACAGAATCCATAATTTCCCAAAACTTTTACATGCCACATTATTGCATATTAATGCCCGAAAGTTCAACCACTAAACTCAGAGTAGTATTTTATGCGTTGGCTAAAACTGCATCAGGACACTCTTTGAACGCAGAGCTATTTTCCATACTCCTAAAGTTTCGAATGCTAAGGTTTGTTTTTACCACTGACGTTAAAAAGATGTATAGACAGGTATTAATTGCTCAGAAGATCGTAAATTTCAGCTAATAATCTGGAGAAAGTATACTACGATGCCCATTGCATACTACCAACTCAACACAGTTACATATGGCACTGGAGCTGCTCCATACTTAGCAACAAAATGGCTTGTCTCCCAATTTTATAAAGAAAAATTTCAACATGGATGACGGCTTGGGCGGCTCAATAGCTTAACACAATAGCAACTCGTAGAGATCATGAAGAAAGGCGGACTTACGTTACGAAAATGGTGCACAAACCACCTACAAGTACTCCGCAAAATTCCACAAGGGGACTTAAGGTAAATTAATATTTTGAGAGCATAGAAGCTAACACCATAAAAACATTAGGTCTTGCTTGGCTGCCGAAAGCCGACAAACTGGGTATCGAGGTCAATTCTCCCAACTTTAAAAGGGTACCTAAGCGAACGGTAACGTCAAACCTGGCTAGATTAAATCGACCCATTGGTGATTTTGTCTCCGATTGTAGTAACGGCGATAATGTTTATTCAAGAATTGTAGGAGTTAAAGGCAGATTGGGATCAATCTTTGCCTGAATCAGTATATACTAAATGGATTACTAAATTGCACAGATATGAATGCATTAAAAAATCTTCAAATATCAAGACACATTTTCAAAGGAAGAGTTCCAGAATCCCAACAAATACACATTTTTACAGACGCATTTGAAAACGCTTATGGAGCTGCGGCCTGTCTTGAAAGATGGCACCATCATGGTCCACTTACTCGGTGCTAAATCCCGCATAGCTCCACTTAAACAGCAAACAGTACCACCGTTGGAACTATGTGCAGCTACACTTGGAGCACAACTAGCCACAAAAATCATTTACGTGCCCTGTATGGTTTCAGACCTGTTCAGATATTGTACTCTCATGGATTTATTCATGAACACATTTGTAGCAAGTCGAATTTCAACAATCCAAGAGGAAACCCAGGCAGAACAGTGGCGTCACGTAAGCTCCAAGTGCAACGCAGGAGATATTATGTCTCGCGGATTGTCTCCAACGGCTCGTAGGGAATGCACTCTTTGTTTTTATGGTCCAACATTTCTCCATGGCGTAGAGAACGTGTGGCCACCTAAGTTCAATCCAAGTTTTAACATTCCAACAAATCTCTAAAGAAAGGCAAAGCTGCTTTTGAATCACGAGCAATGACTACAACTGTACCTGTCTTTGTTTACGAAATCAATCGCAAATATTTATTTCACCGTCGACACTGCATTGTTGGTTACGTTCTGCTTTTTATTACTCACGCCAGATATCGAACACAGACGCGACAATCTTCAAAATCAATAACGACAACGGAATTTAACCGAGCATTGATTCCCATTATTTCACAAATGTAACTTTGAGAATTTAAGGAAGAAATAACCCAACTGAGAAAATACAAAAAATTACAAGAAGCAAGCACCATCCAAAATCTAACACCTTTTTTGGACGAAAACAGGCTAATTCGAGTAGGCGGTCGGCTGGACGCTTCTTCATTAGCATACGACTCCAAACATTAACTTCTTATTCCATACAATGATCCCATTTCAAAATTGATGTTCAACATGGTTCATGAAGATTACAAACAATGTGGCTCGCATACATTGCTAGAAATTGTTCGACAACGGTTCTGGCCAGTTAAAGGAAAAATTATGGCAAGAGCTACTGTTCATCGATGCACGATATGTAGCAGAGCCAAGCCAGAATTATTCCACCAAATAATGGGAAACCTACCTTCAACACGTGTCACACCAGCCTGTGCGTTTATTAATACTGGAGTCGACTATTGTGGCCCTATTACAATACATTATAAACTTCGGGGAAAACGACCGCACAAAGCCTACATTGCTGTATTTTGCTGCTTTGCTTAAAAGGCAGTACATTTAGAACTGGTGAGCGATCTCACAACTGAAGCATTTAAAGGTGCGCTCAATTAAGGCTTTATATCATGGCGTGGATATTTCCAAAGTTTATATTGCGACAATGCAACAACTTTGTTGGAGCAAAAATAAATTGCCTGAACTTTCCACAATAATACATTCATCAGAAGCACAAGAAGCCATTACGAATGTTTGCAGTAAAAGGGGTATGCAATTCAATTTTATTCCACCAAGAGCAGCTGTAAAGTCAGCAAAATATTTTTTGGTAAGATCATTGGGGAATGCATCTTTAACCTATTAAGACCTCGAACCCATATTTGTTAAAATTGAAGCAATACTGCCCAAATCGATGCCCAAGTGATGCCAACAATCCTTAAATTGGAAACGCGATAGAAATTAGTTTCTTATCTCAAGCATGAATTTAGGAAGAGATGGTCGCGAGGCTACTTAAATGAACTGCAATACCGACATTAGTGGCGAGAACAATCAAAAATCTGAAACCAGGGGCAATCGTCATTATAAAAGAAGATAACGTTTTAGTCATGAAATGGCATTTGGGGCACGTAGTAAAAACATATAAAGGACACGATGAGGTCAAAAGAGTAGCAGATGTCAGATAGCTTCTGGCATCCTTAAAAGAGCAATTCAATATTTAGATCCACTCCCTAAGATCAATGACGAAACCGAAGCAGAGGAAAAACAACCATATGAACAAAACACAGAATTTGAAGACAATCGTGTACTGTTAACAGAAAAACAATCACCAAAACCGTCATGCGATGGAAGGCCACGCACCAAGAAACGGCGGACTGTGACAAGCTCAATCTTGATTGCACTACTCACAGTCTTGTTATTACTACCGCTCGTCACCACAGACAAAATTGAAATAACACATTTCTAACACAATATTGGCTTAAACTTTGAAGGTATTGGCAACACACGAGTATCTCGGTCAGAATGGAACATCATTTCCTACTATAACTTAAACCCATATTGGAAAGAAATAGCTAGCTTTATAATGGAAGTAACGCATTGCAGCACGTATGTAACCTTCTGATTCAAAAGATGACTTGTTCGAGCGTTCACCAAGCAGTTGACTTAGACTTAGCAGGTCTAAAGGACAAAAATCCCTTGCTCAAGAGGAGAGTTGAAGGAGGCGCTATTAGCGTTGTTGGTCACATTGCTAATTCTCTGTTTGGCATTCTAGATTCGAGTTACGGTGAACAAATGTCAAACACCATCAACGTAGTTAACGACAATGAGTGTTTTGTCATTTGACCTGTCCGCACGCGTTTTTGTGTCGTCGTTATTTTAATCTATGTTGTGTTTTTAAATTTAGTGTCAATTTTTTTTTTTTTTTAATTAAATGTGTCATAAAAAAAAATATACAAAAAATAAGAACAGAAATTTATTCAATAATAATAATAATAATAACAAAAATTAAAAATCAAAAACATATCAACATACCTACATATAAGAAAACAAACAAAAAAAAATAAATTCTTGTAACAGTTTACAAAAAAGAAAAAAAAAAAAAGCAACCATAGAATTATTTACAACAACAAGAAAATCAACAAAGAAAAAACATATCAGTTCAAAACAAAAAAAAAAAATACAATAATAATAACAGTGATGGCACGACAAGTCGCATGTGACCAGCTCAGGGCTTTTATGGCTCTTTGCGACGCAAGTAGTACCTTTTCTTTTTCCTAGCTTTTTTTTCTTTCCTCTTTTTTTATAGTAATTGTAATTTTATTTTACTTGCACCTTTGTGGTAACTGTTGTTTGACTAGTTAGTGGCGAAGGTATAACACTGGTCACTAAATAATCACAAAAACATCAGTTTTTCACAGGGGTGTTGGTATTATAAAATAAACAAAAGGTTTGAGTCTTTGTATTTGTAATGGCAGGAAGATTTAGAATCGATTTCTGCAACATACGTGGATTAAGAGCGAATTTCTTCTCTGTGTGTGCACACAGTTGTCTCCATCGGCCTGATATTTTCGCCTTATGTGAGACCCAGGTATCTGAGGATGCTGATCCATAGGATTTTCATTTGCCTGGGTACTCTCTTCTACCTTTTTTTAGTCTACATAGGGGCCTTGCGATGTACATTCGTAATGAAGTCGTGTACCAGTGCCAGCAACCATTAGGCACAAATGATCCTGAATTTAACTGTCTTTGGGTTAAATTCAAAATCTGGTCACACTTCTTACATTTCGGGTTTTTATACAGAAGCCCAAACGCGGGAACGGATAAATCTATTTCCGGCTTCGATGCCCTTTCCGATTCCATATCGAGAATCCTAGAAAGCTGTCCGAACAGTGAAATTGTTGTTGCTGGTGATTTCAATGTTCACAACTCGTCTTGGATTCGCCATTCGAACCGTACAACCCTAGAGGGCCAATATGTTGAGCTATTCGCCGCGCACAACCACCTCGCGCAATTAATTAACGAGCCAACTCATATTTCGTGTGTTAAAGGGCAACAACATAATACTCTCGACCTTTTCCTTACCTCACACCCTGATAAGTATGAGGTAAGTATTCTTGCGCCTCTCGGTAACTCGGATCACTGCACCATTTCCGCCTCCTTTTTGGTCGCTAATCTTCATAACGTTTCAAAAATGGCCACGAAACGTTTAAAATATATGTACGAAAAGGCTCGTTGGGCTGAGCTCAACGAATTTTTTCGGCATTTTAATTGGAAACTTTGTTTTCTGGACAATAAAGTCGATGCCATTGCAGAAATGGTTGTGAACATTATTTTGCTTGGAATAAAAACTTTCATTCCATCTAAGCAAATCCGTGTTAATCCAAGAAAGAATTCTTGGTTTAATCAGACGTGCAAAAATGCAGTCAGATCCAGAGAGGAAGCATTCAGTATATGGCGGTGTAACAAAAACGCCGTAACTGATTTGCTACGCAAAAAGGCGAGATCTTCGTGTGCCAAAGTACTACGACGCGAAAAAGCTTTATACGAGCAGCGCCTTCGTGCTAAAGTTCTTACTACTTCTCGGGGTAGCAAGAGCTTTTGGTCGTTCGTTAAAAGAGTGAAGGATAATGCTAGTTCCTCAATTCCGCCTCTTTTAAAGGATGATCAAATAATTAACGACCCGGTTGATAAAGCTAACGTCTTGACTGAAATTTTTGCAAGTAACTCCTACTTGCCGGAGAGCAATCAACCACTGCCCGCACTGGAAAGAGTACCAGTAACTATGCCAGATATATTCTTTCGAGCACGTGCAGTTAAAAAGGTTTTAGCGGATCTCAACATACACAAGTCCCCTGGTCCGGATGGAATTCCAGCACTGGTCTTGAAGCAGTGCTCTTCGACGTTAGCGCGTCCATTAGCAAAACTTTTCAACATTTTGTACCATGTTGGTGAGTTCCCATCATGTTGGAAGGTTGCTAATGTAACACCAATCCCCAAAAAGGGAGAGGCTAGCAACCCTGAAAATTACCGCCCAATCGCAATTTGCTCTGCGCTTTCCAAAGTAATGGAAAGTATGCTTAATTTTCATCTTGTGAAATATCTGGAGTCCAACAGCTTACTTAGTGACCGGCAGTACGGCTTCCGTAGCGCTCGCTCTACGGGTGACTTATTGGCCTTCCTTTCGGAAAAATGGTGTCAATCCATTCACCATTTCGGCGAAAGTAAGGTGGTGGCTTTAGATATTTCCAAGGCGTTTGATAGAGTTTGGCATGGTGCACTCATATCAAAATTTATTGCTTTGGGTGTCGGTAATAGCTTCACTCGACTTATATCGAGCTTTCTCAGGGATCGCACTATACGAGTTGTTATAGATGGGATCTCATCAAACGAGTTCAAGTTAAATTCAGGGGTACCGCAAGGTTCCGTCCTTTCCCCTACCCTATTTCTTATTTTTCTTAATGACCTTCTACGTCAGACTTCCAACCCTATGTATTCTTTTGCAGATGACAGTAGCATATGCCATTCATTTTCGTTTCGCAGTAGACCAAGCCTTCAGGAAATTGGGGCTGTGAGAAAGCACATGGACGATATCCTTAATCGCGACCTTTTAGTAATTTCCGAATGGGGCCTGGCGAACAGGGTTCAGTTTAACGCTAACAAAACCCAGTCCTGTGTGCTTTCGCACAGGCGTACTGCTGAACATGCAACGTCATCTGTAATTATGGGTGATACATATATTAAGGAATCAGAAGCTCTCGATGTTCTTGGCATGAAAATTCAATGCGATGTTCGTTGTAACAAGCACATTTTTCATGTTGCAAAAAAAGCATTCAAGTGCCTAGGTTTTCTAAAACGGTGTAAGAAATACTTCACTCCATCTGATCTCCTTACTATCTATGTCACCTTTATCAGACCGAAAATGGAATACAACTCTCATGTATGGGCCGGTGCTTCAAAGTCTATTTTAGAGTTACTCGACCGCGTACAGGAGAGAGCGAAGAAACTCATCGGTGACAGTAGGGTATCCAGCTCTATTGACTCACTGGAGCATCGACGCAATGTGGGGTGTGTTTCACTGTTTTATCGTTACTACAATGGAATGTGCTCTTATGAAATCAGGGAACTTGTTCCTGAAAACCGTAACTTCATACGCGCAACGCGATCTGCATCAAGAGCGCATTCCTTTGTGGTCGATTGGCCAGTGAATCGCACAACGCATTACAGAGAGAATTCGTTTTTTAGCCGAACAGTTCGTATGTGGAATAAACTCCCTGCGGAGGTCTTTCCTGCCACTTTCAATGTGCAAAGATTCAAATCAAATGTTCACAAGCACTACTCCCTCTATCCCCCATCCCTAAACCTAATTTCCTAGTTCTGCCACAATGCATTGCATAAGTAGGGGTCATCTCCTGAGTGCTGGTCCTAATTAAAAAAAAAAAAAAAATGAAAACCATCTTAAACAACGTCTCATGAATCAAACATCAATTGTTGACGCAACACTAAACATAAGCAAGCAAGATGAAAAGAACATAAAACAAAGGTTCACCAGCTTAGATGATCAACTAACAGAAATTACATCCAGATTACACGAATATGAAAAGGAACAGTATCAAGCAAGGCTGGTGCGAATCTTTATGGTACGATCTGTCCGACTTTCCTTAACATCAGCAAGATTACACCGAATTCAATCAGAAATTAAAGCAGTATTGAAGGATTCGCACCATGGAAAAATCAGCCCAATGCTCTTTTCACCGTCTTAAGTTCAAGCCGAGCTAGTGCAAGTAAGAAATCATCTTCCAACATTTCTAGAATAACCAATCAGCAAGGATAACAGTCTACAACTATACAAAATTATGTACGTAAAGGGAGGTGTAACAAAAGACCACGTCATCTTTCACATTTCCAGTTTCCATCAATGGTATAATGTTTGCTATAAAACCATCCGATGACTTCTTAGCCATAAATGCTCACAAAGATCAGTATTTTATTTTAACAGAACGGCAGTGGAGCACATCTTTAATTATTAGAAAGGATGAATTTCTATGCCAACATATGCAATCAAAATTCAATTCAAATGCTGAAAAATGTTTATGCGAGCTTTCACTTCTCAGACATAACATTCAGAATGGTTGTAACATTGTCTCTCTTGCTGACAACACGTCGCTTACATAGTTGGAATATAGCAATTCCCGAATAAGCGCCGTGTGTGGGCAGGAGAAATGACAGCTAACTTTAAAGGGATCTGGCATCCTTAAAATATCACCAGATTGTACACTTAAGTTCAACTCAATCACCATCAAAGCTCATCAAACTGTCTCCACATATCTTCACAAATTTTACACGGTAATCAGCATAAGTGACATCATCTTTCCGAATGAAGTTAAATTTGAACGTATTCACAACAAGGTCTATGATGACCAAATTAAAAACATCTGCAAAATACAGAGCAAATTACACCAGAAGGTATCTGCGGAATTTCCATCACAAATCAAACATATAAAATATCAGCACGGGACCATTGCCTATGTTGCCCTCGTTCTCGCAATCATAATCAGCATGAGGGTTGTCTGGAAAAAGGCACGTGGTAACGGAATGAAACCAAATCAACAAACCACACGTCCAGAACCACGTCTACACCCTTCAATTCCAGCACTTGAAGCATTAGTAGATTAAATTCATATTTCTACGATATATAAATAAGAACAATGTAAAATTGTTGCATTTGCAATTTTGTTGACCATGGCTCAACGGCGGGATGCATGTTCAAACTTTTACAATGAATTTCTTTCATATGTACGTAAATACGTTTATATAAATCTAGTAATAGATTTATACCAACGTATTTACATATATATGCCTGCACGAAATTATTACTTTAAACTACTGGTTTCATGAATTTTGTTTTTTTATGCATTCTTTGCTATTTTTAATTCAAATTACTCTAATTTCTGTTATTTACCTTAATTTAACAACAACCTTGAAATTCTGTTGAAGTTCATTATGATTTTTGCTTACATTGTTTCACATTGTCTGGGGTGTCATGTTTCCTCAGGGAACTTCCGCTGGTAGAAGTAAAATTATAATATAAAATACATTTATATGCATGTATATTATTAATGAATAAAATAAAAACAATTTATTGCAAATCAGCAATAAATTAGTATTTTAGACATCAATTAAATTTAAATAAAGCAGAATCAATTTAACTTACAAAAATGATTCAAATAAATGGTTTATCGGTTGTGACCAATGCATTGGCGATTAAAATGTCTGATTCTCTTGGTTAAGTACCAATAATTCTTTATTAATTTTTATTTCACATATAACATCTGATCTTGGTGTAAAATTATTTTGACCATGTTACATGTAATGGGTACCTTCATTAAATATTTAAAGTTATTTCGCGTAAGGTCAAGCTATCATTGTTCTATTTAAAATTTAAAATGCAATTATATTTCTTAATTAAATCCATACCAATGATTCCATCACAAAGTACTAGAAAGTCCTAGTTTACTACCTGTCAATTATGCGGTATTAAAAAATTTCTAAATTTTAGGTCAACAAATACATTGCACATTGATTTTATTTTGCCTTGCCGCTTATATTTGTGGATTTTATCTGTTTTATGCTTATTTATAAAGTTTAATTTTTTAATGAAATGTCAGTTTTTTAATGAATTGTCAGTTTAATTTTTTAATGAAATGTCAGTTTCTGTATCTACCAAAAATCTTACTATTTTTTCTGTATTTTCTGTCCCAACATTGATGAAATTACTGGTCCATTCTTAGGGTAACTTTGCAGTTTTGTGACTCATTTGATTCAAACGCTCTAACATTATTTTTGTTTCTTTTTTTATAACTGTTTACTATATCTGTGCATATTTCGGTTATCGTTATTATTATTATAATTAGTATTACGGTTGCTGCTAGAACGAAACGATCTATTAATGATTGCATTTCATTTTTAATTATTGTTTTTAATTGATGTTAAGATAATCTCCACGACATTTATTGAATTTTTTCCTCCTTTGTTGAACAATATGTCGCAATATTGATGAAATAACTTAGATTTAGATTGAAGATTCCATTATTTATTCGTTTTACCCGTTAGGAAGAATTTTGGGGATGTGTATTGCCTTCCCAGTTCGATTTTCTTTTTTTATTCAATGAACGTATCGCAAATTTCGTCCTTTGAAACTGAAGAATATTTTTCGGTTAATCTTGTTTTCTTGCCCTTCGAACATAAATCATTATAAGATGTGCAGTGAACTTCGTTACAGTATCCATCCAGGTAAAATACTTTACTTTTAACTATTTTTTTGTTTCCGCGAACTGTTTTCGTTTTTTGATTAAAAAATTTAATTTTTTTAGTGTTGCAGTACCAATGACCAGAACTTTGGAGTTGTATGAAGCCTTAATGAACTTCTTCATGGTTGTAATTCTGTTAAATCCCTTCGCAGTATCAATCAACTCAAACTTCAATGTGATTGGCTGGATGTTTTTTTTTAAATTATGATATCCAGAGGTGTTAGATGTGATGATTTTACGTCATTTGACGTTTTTACTCTATAAAACTTACACTTTGACGATTGACGATTTTTATTGTTAGGATGCTTACAACTTGACGATTTTTTGGCATCACTTAAATTTACCATTTTTAGCAAAGACTACAAAACCTAATTAATTAAAAATTGTGATATGTATACTTAAACTAGAGAAAGAAATAATTAGATATGTATATATAACATTTTAAAAACGCACGCAAATATGATAAACTTTGCCCAATTTACTACTATCCATATTATTTTTCAAAGTGCGATTAATATGCTCAAATCGGCGATTTATATAATTATTTTACTATGCATGTTTATACAGTAAAAGAAAGAGCTACAAACGGTTCAAAAAACATAAAAACATAAAGATTTTTATAAAGGGATGAATATAAGTTTAAACGAAAATTTACCGTTAAGCTATCTAATTGGTAATTATTTTCATCTTCCTTTATTTATGCTGATATGTATTTAAATTTTTGTATGTGCCTTTACAGAACAAAATTAGAAATAAAGTAATGTGGAACGAAAGTAAGACCGAATATGGAATAATTAACCGGCTTATCCAAATTTATATAATTTTTTTAATGACAAAATGATTTTACCAAATTTTCAGCTATAATAAGGCTAAAATTCGAAAATCCTTGGAGACGAAGACAATTGAAGGAATTTTTTTGCTAAGAACTATTTGAATAATAATTCCTCAGAATATTTTAATGTAAACATTAACAAAAGCTTAATTTAAAAACATCAAGCGAATAATTTATAAAAATAGATAGTATCAAATAAAACATTTTCATGAGTTAAAGGTGCGGTGAGATTCGCCAAATAAAAAACAAAAAAAAGGATAACCACTTTCTTTTAAAAATGTTTATTGAATCTTTTCTGACTCATATAATTACAAATGATGATTTGCAATGTAATAAATGTGACTTCTTACATTTTATATTAAAAAAGTAAACTAAAGTAAGTGGTAAACACGTTGACTACAAACTTGGTTGTCCAGGGTTCAACACCTGCGGCAATCAAAAAATAAAAATGTTTTTTTTTTGTTTAATGGTATAAATACATATTCAAAATTAACATGAAAACGTGCAGCCTCCTTCGTCGGTACTTCTTCATAGCATATTCGCATATTCTCTCTCCTTTCACCACCTGTCTTATCTCTCATCTATCCCCTTCCTAAAAGAATGTAGTACGGTTACCAAAATAACTAAATAGGTAATAATGCCTGAAGTGCTACTTCTCTTTACAAAAAAAAAAAAAAAAAAAAAAAATACTAATAATAATTAGTGCTTACGCCTTTTTAGACAAACATTTGACTAATCTGACCGTACCTTAACACTAATTTATGGTCAGTATAATTTATTCTTTTTAACATACCTATATACACTAATTTTGTAAAAATCTACATGAGTTTACTTACACATGTATAAATTATGAATTTTTAATGTATTTTATACGTTCTATGGTTTAATAAAGGGGTTGACTTGTTTGATGTGTAATTAAAGACGTCTTTAATATAAAAAATCATAATACATTCCTAAATTTTAGAGTTTAATCTATGACGATTTTTTTTTATTTCAACGACGTTTTTCACGATTTTGTTTTTGTAATTTTAACGACTTTTTGAGAAAAAAGCCTAAGCCTATCTAATGTATTAATCGCAATATATATTGTATGCCTGCTCAGATCATCAAAAATGTTGGACTGGAAATGTTAAAGGAAGCAAAGGAACTAGGTAAAAATCTAAAAAAGGCTCATAGGTAAAAGTTTATTGATGTAGTGAGCCATCATCCTAAAATGAACACCTGCAATTGTAATTTATTGCAACTCTTACATTCTTAACCTTCAGGTTTAATTGTTATATAGGGAATTTGTTATACACGCATACAAATAAGTATGAATTATATTAGAACGCTCCCATTAAGGATCACATAGTTTTGCACGAACGAATATGTTGAAGTGAAACTTTTTTTTTTTGATAGGAAACTGCATCATCTATTTTTGTATACATAAAAAATAAAATATTCACCCCTATCGTTTACAAAATGTAAAACTTTTGTTTCCATGAAATTTTTATTCCCCATGATGGGAAAATTGCTATCGTGAATTTCATAGGAACGTTTGTACCCGCTATCAATTCTTAATAAATTAAAACATTTAATTTTAGTTTTCGTACAGATTTAAATCAAAATAGAATTTAATTTCATTTGCATAAGTATATGCACACTCATATGTAGGTATTTCTTAAAAATAAAGTATAATTGAGATCGTTGAATAAAATTTAGTTCATTCTTAAAACTATTATCATATCTCTATTAAGATAAGCACGTTAAATTTAAAAACCATCAAGCTATTTAAAATTTTCCCTATTGATTTCATATTTATTCTCTTATTTGCAGCTTCATTTCTTCAACCTCTATTATTTGCTGTTTTTATCTATTTTGTTTTCTACCTTTTTTATGCAGAGTTTTTCTATCAGTGCGTTATGCTGCTCCAATATTTTTATTTTTTTAATTCATTACTCTTCTCCAGCGCGCGGAGGGCCAGCACTATTCAATTCTTTGGTAAGAGAATTCCAAAATTCAGCAAGAACGTCTTTGAAATTTTAATAAACCCGCTGGCAACAGATCTGTTGTTTTGCATTTTATTGAACATTATGCCATTTTGAAATTTATTTACAGATCTAGTCCTAAAACAGATAAATATTTTCTTTAATACTCGAATTTCGAGAAGTTAGTACTTACATGATGAACGCAACTCCCAAGTAAAAATACTGTGAACAAATCGAACGAATAATAGAAAATCATATGAGCGAAAAAATGTTTACGATAAAGTGAATATCAAAAAGGGAATACTTTTCATGTAAAAACATTCACGATTGCAATTCTGGGAAATAGGAAAAAAATCGTGTTAACTTATGTTTACGATAGGGGAGATTATAATAAAATTTTTGCTGATCTCAAAAAATTTCTAAAAATATTTGTAAACACGGTACAATTTGAGGAAGGTAAATATATTAAATAAAGGACTAAATTAAATAACATACATCAGATGTCAAAAATTTTCAAACATTAAGATGAATGAAATCCCTCAATTTTTAAAATAAAGAAAAAAAATTCCACAATTGGAATTTTTACTCTTTGCCTAAAAATTTTACATACGGATTAGGGCTCATAAAATACTTTCAGCAACAACTCGAAGTGTATATAGCTTTTTTACAGGAGTCTTCATTTTCCGATTCCAGCCTTGGGATTTTAGAAGGCTGAAGACAAAATTTTAATGGAAAATTGGTCAAATTGAAGCACCTCCATATACTTAGCTTAAACAAGAAAATAAAAAATGTTTATATACTGAAAAATTGTTGACATAAATGGTTCTTTATGTCATGATATTATTAATAAGCATTCTGATGTATTAGTGCTAAGTAGACAACATTGTTAGAATTCTGATAGTGTGGCAATCTTGTTATAATAAGCTTTTAAGAAAAGTCTAGAAAATATTAAAAAAGAACAGGTTGAATAAAAAAACCTCTTTAGTGGATTCATCCATATTGAATTTTATTTATGTAACGGATACACGTTAAAAAAATTTTTTTTTTCTATAAAAAAAAATTATAATAATAATAAATGAATAAATAAAATTGTTGGTTTTTTATGGTAAAGTATCTAAAAATGCAACAATTTAAATTTTTTTTTTAAATCTTAGAAATTCTAAGTCAAAAAAAAAAAAAATTAATTATGAAATTTTTTCCAAAATATTGGACATTTTTCTCGCTAACTATGATTGAAAATTCAAAAATTGCTAAAAATATTTTGAAAAAATTAAACCACGGTATCAAAAATTTTAATTCTAAAATGCCTTAAACTCGTTCGGTCTTTAAGACCATGTATAATTCTTAAAATTATACATTAAAAATTTGAAAAATATGCAGGTGCAAGGTATCCAAATAGAACCGTAGAACCATCCCCGAAAAGTGCTTCAATCGGCCTAGCCGTTTACAAGTGGCTGAGTTATTTCTAAAGTATTTTGATTCTGCCCTACTGTACACAGGGGTGCTAGATAATTTTAATAAGAAATCGGCATATTTAAAAAATATTAAATAATGTTCACAACCATGGCGAATTAGTTATAAGCTGGTAACGATGACAAATTCATTAATTTTCCCCGGCAGCCTGTAAAACTCCATCTATAAAAAATCTGAAAAAAATACTTCGTCGATATACATGGACCTTCAAATTTATGCTAAATTGATAACAAATCTTTTTAGTAGTTAGTGATGTTATAGATTGAAGGCTGGTTAGTGTTAAAATATTAGTGTTATAGATAAATTGATATATGAAAAATTCAATGTTAATGTTGTATTAGATCTTTTATTATAATTAATTTTATTTTCTAAATTAACAAGCACTAGGTCAGTTTTAAAAATAAATATTTTGTTTATTAGTTTTTATTTTTTCTTTTTTCTTTCAATATTTCGCCACACCGTGGGGTGGCATCTTCAGAAAACAGGAAACAAAATTATTAAAAATTAAGTGTTTTTCAATAATTTTGTTTCCTAGTGCTTGTCCATTTAGAAGATTAAATTAATTATATGAAAAATTATTATATTACTATTAATTTTGTTTCCACTTTTTTGCAATAAATTGTAATCTATTTCGGTCAATAAGGCTTTTTTATTACAGAATGTAAAAAAGTAAAAAAAAAAAATACTCACCAGCGGTATATTTGTTGGAATAAAATTCGTCGTGGTAGAATCCGTTCAAACAATTTATAATAATGGTTAGGATACCATAGGTAATTCTACTTTTCTGTTATCATTTCTATTTTTTCTATTCAAAAATAATGTTGTTAGGTAGAAAGGTATGACTAGATACTAAAGATCTGTACTAAGTCATTATACTTACGCCAAGTACTCCCTTGTTAAAATATAAATCAAAGAGAATCGTTTTAAAAAGAGATTCATAACATTACTCGTTTCTTCTTTTTTTTAAGTCAAATCAAAACAAATAACGGTTGATTGCCAAAATTGATATTGTGTCAACAATAAATAATCCTTGCAAAAAAACCGACTTCAAAACAGACAAACTTATAATAATATTTCTTTAGGACGGTAATTATACATTTATTATAATACAGTACATTTTAGAAAGATTGCGTCAGGATTTTTTACAGGTCGTAAAATAAAATATGAATGCAGATTAAACAAGAAAACTTACAATTTTTATTGCTGACATAGTAAAACAAAATTTGTTTAAATTCTAAGTGTTAGTCTATAACTGTTGAAAAGATTGGCCATATACATCAAATTAACACTATTAGGACACCCATTTTTCCTTATTTAAAGTATTTATAATGTAATGTAGCGGCAAAAAAATAAAGGCACAGACACTAATACAAAAACGACCAATCTTTACAAAGCAAATTCCAGAATGTAAATTAATTATGTTCTTATAACTAATTTACATATGTATATGGTTTCTTTTGTAACAGCTGATTGTGTTGCCATTGTGCTTAACTTCTAAAAGTAATATTACTAATTGTTGTTTGCAATCATATAGCTTAAAAATATGCATACAATAGTTAATTTAATTATCTCATTTAAGAACCTTTCCGTCTTTGCGACATCTTAAATCTCATTTAGGACACAAATTTACTGGATGAATAATAGTTTTGCCTTTTATATGAACTCAATTGCTAACTCTCATCCACAGGTTACTGAAAATTAATATTCATGTCAGATGGTGTAAGTACACTATCCTTGCCGACACTTCGTTGCATGTTGGTTTCGTTTATAGTTTCTTTCTGAGCACATGGGCTCCTAATCTGATTCAAATGTCTCTTTATTTGATGTGGTGTTTGAAATAATGTGCATATGTAGTTTCATGGACCAAGTTGTTTGTCAATAGTTGCTTGTGTCTGACTAGGTTTGTTTGGGTCGGTATAATCTCGTACCCAACCCTATTGTTCCTTTTTGAATTCAACATTTCGTGTGCCATGACAATAATTTACGCTTTTGTTTTTTAATGATTGTGTCTTTTAATAAAGGTGGTTTTAGTAAACTAAATCTGGTTTTAAGGGTCCTATCAAAGAAAGTTTTGGAGGAGGTTTCGCTTGCAATGCAGTGCTGAGTATTCCTGTAATCGGAAAAAAGCGATGAATTATTACTTCAAAATCTGTATTTTTATTTGATTCCAGGTCAACGTAAATTGCCCTGTTTAAAATTTTAACAAAGCTAACTGCTTGTCCCTTTGTTGCAGGATGTCCTGGTGAGGTAAGAATATGCCTAACGCCATTCTTTCTTAAAAAACTGTAACAAGGGTATCTACTGTGCCATATCTGTGGAATAAGTCTCTGAACTTAGAAATGACGAAATTCGTCGTTATGTAATTTGTAATGAATACCTCAGACCACTTCAAATATGAGTCAACAACAATAAAAAGATAATAACTGTTTATTAGACCTGCAAACTCAGCGTGTACGCAACTCCATACTGAGTCTGGAAATTTCTATTGAATAATACTACTCTTTTCAGGGCTAACTTGCATTTCTTGGAAAACTGCAAAAGAGTAAACAAGCGCTTCTTTGTTACTGCCGAGTCCAGCCCACCATATATACGATCTGGCTAAAGACTACAACAACTTTAATTTGTTCGTATGTCCTTTAACATTCTTTCGACCAAACAAATTTCCCATTTTTTTGTAAAAATTTATACATGAGGTCATTTTGTGTTCTGAATGAATTTTGAATAGTAATTGACCATTCCGGCGAATGCTTTTACTTCCGACATATTACGTGGAGTAGGTGTATTAATAATGCAAGATACTTTTTTTGGTGTCTTAGACCATTTTTGTCTATTTGAAATCCTAAATATGTGATTTTCGGTAGAAAGAAACACATTTATTAACGTTTAATGTTATCCCTGCAGAGCTCAATTTTGATAGTATCAGTTAAGAGTTTCAATGTGTACCTTTAAGTTTTTACCCGTAACAATTGTTTTTTGAAAAATGCTTGCTGCAGTTTTAATACCGAAAGGCAAGCCTTTTACCTTGAAGGTCGCGATATGGTTGGTAAAACAAGCTGATTGAAAGCACTTGACATATCCAACTTCGTGATTAATTGGCCACCTTCTAAAGAAGCAAAAATCTCATCATTACGTGGCAGTGGATATCTGACGTCAATAAGATGTTTATTTAACGTAACTTTATAATCATCACAAATCCTTCAGTCTCCATTGGGCTGAGGGATGAGGGGTGTTTCCCATTCTGAATGATCACTCGGCTCTAAATTTCCTGTATCGATCATTTCACGCAGTTTTCTTTCAACTTTTCCTTTATATGCAAAAGGCATAGGGCGAGGTTTAAAAAAATTGGCACTGCCTTGTCATCAATAGCCAACGTCACTTCAATTGTTTTAAATTTTCTCAGGCGATCACTAAACACTTGTGAAAATTTAATTTTAATTTTATTTACTATAATATCGTAATTAACATATTTGCAAATAAAATTGACTTGCTTCAACTGAAAATCAAAAAAACGTAAAAACTTTTACCCAATAATACTGTATTACGTAGTCAATGAATGGTACTCACCAATTATTTTTATATAATCCCCACTATAACTTACATATGGAAGAGAACACAATTTTAATTTTTTGTGAGGTCCATAATTATCAAAAAACGATTTGGAAACCAAGATATAAGGAGCGCCAGTGTAACATGCAGCTGTACTTTAACCCCATTACTGTTGACTGCGAGTGAGTAGGTTGCGTTCGACTTGTCATCAGTAATAATAAAAATATCAGAATGAAAAAAATTAGCTGCCAGTCCCACGATGTCGCAATCGTTCGTTCATTCGCACATTTCATACTAGCAAAAGCTAGTAACGAGAGAGTAAAACAGAAATTTTCAAAATTATTCTCCCTAATAAAAAAATAATTAATGAACGCTTTACTAGTAAAAACTAGCAAAGAAAAATATTGTGGCTTCGGGAATGATATGTAAGACTTAAAAACTGTACGGTATGCACACTAAATAGTACTGAAAGCCTCAAACTGGTATTCACACGAAAAAAATTTTAAATATTACTCCAAGTAATCAAATAGCAAAAAATGTAAAATGTGTTAACTATTCTTTTAAATATTTGGTAATTTGCAAACCTATTTATCATGTTTAATCTCATCGTGTACATATAGAATTTTTTTCTACAATTAGTTCTAATAAACATTCTAATGTTAATTTAGATTAAAAAATAAATAATATTAGAAATAGTTTTAATATGTATATAACTTATTTATAATTATACATAAGAATTGTACAACTTTTCTATAAATTGCACCGAAAAAAGTACATTGCATCGAATGTTTTATCACTAGCTTGTTTACTTTTAATTCTAAGAATGATACAAACACCTGCAAAGCTCGAAGATTCTAAACCAAATTTCTGTTGTTTTACACTACTTTGATTGGTAGTTACATAGGTAAATTAAGGAAAAATTACAAAATAATATTATTTTTACATTCTTTTAATTGTCAAATACTTGAATTTTCCTCAATGTTACAAAAATTACTTTAATCAGGCATTTGTAAAGTAAATTATTTTGTAAACACAAGTAAAAATTTTACCAGTAGGAATTTGCAAAATATATTTTGTATCTCATTTTTTTACTCTCTGTTTACACTCTCTCGTTGCAAATTTTTTGGTTTAATGAACACTTTCCAGTAACAATTGTTACAAATTCGCAACAATTTTTATTTAATGAATAGATCTTTTATTTACATCAAATTTATCTAAGTTCACAATATGATTGTGTATTATATTTGATACCTAATTAACACTGTTTTTGTCTTTGCAATGACACATTGATGCTAAATGCGCAATTTTGCCACAATGTATGCATTTGCCAAGTTGTTTTTTGCTGTATTCAGGCAAAGTAATCAGCGTTTATCGATGCTGCATGGAAAATCTTACGTTGCTGGAAAATGATAACCGGTGGTGTAAAGTGTGTTTCAAACTTTTTGCACAAGTCTTTAAAGGCTAAGAAACTAGTTTGCTGGGGCTTCATAAACTATGCAATAAATTGTATGCCGCGATCCAATTGACTTTAATAAAATGATGTATGTACATCAAACTAATCTTTCCAAAGAATCCACGACTCTTTGGATGGATTAAACTCTTGCAGCATCACGTGAAAGATGCCAATGTGCCATCGTCTTGCGCCATTTTGGGTTATATCTTATTAAGATTTTGTTAGTGCTTTTTGCAAGACACTTGTATGCAAAAAAGAAACTTTTTTTTCTGTAAACTTTTTATCTACAGTTTTTTAATTTTCTTTGTACTCGTCGCCAATGTAATGTAGCGGCAAATTTATAAAGGCACAGACCCTCATATGAAAACGACCAATTTTTAAAAAATCAAATTCCAGAATATTTATTAATAATGTTCTTTGGGAAATAATACTAGGTGGTCGCAACGGCGAATTCATTACTTTTCGCCGAAACGCTAAATGTCAAACTCCATACATAAAAAATGTGTACAACTTTTTTTTTAATGGAGTTTGACATTTCAGGTTTTGGCGAAAATTAATGAATTCGTCATTGCGAACACCTAGTATTGATTCCCCTTGATAATGTTCCTCTAACTACTTTACATATGTATATGATTTCTTTTAAACAGCTGATTTTGTAACCGTTGTGTTTAATTTCTAATAGGACTATTACTGATTGTTGTTCCCAATCATATATAACACCTTATATAGTAACGGTTTCAAAGATAGAGCCATATAGGTCGAATTACATCAGTTATAGGTACAGCCTTAAACTTATAACTTCAAGTTTGCTACTGGTTATAGCGGACTTAGCAATAAAGGTTCTGTGCGAATTTCAAGCAACCGTTTACAACTGTTCAGTTTAATCATATGCATAAAATAACACCACCTATTGTAATACCCTATAGTTTATAATTTTAAAAATTTCTTAATATACCAAACAAAGTAGTGGACATTCTGTCTAATTTTCAAGTGTTTATACATAACGGTACAAAATGCAGGGCCATTTAGGTCAATTTACTTCAAATATGGGAATACTCTTTAATTTCTAAATTTAAATTTTATACTTGTCGCGATAGCGGACTTAGCAATGCAGTTTCTTTGTAAATTTTCACTATCTGCCTATAACAGTTCAAAAGTTAGGCCACATACATCAAATTACATTTACTATCAGGGCACCTTTTATATTATAATTTTGAATGTTATTGTCCAATTATAACTGTCAAAATTTCAAGCGTTTATCTATAATGGTTCAAAAAATAGGAGCATATAAGTCAATTTACGTCACCTATGGGCACACCCTTTAATTTTTATATTAATTTTTGTATTACTTTTTACTATTGGAAGCTGCAGTAATAATTTTTTTTTTAATTTTAGAGAAGTTCGCTTTACGGTTCATAATACACTTAAAAAACATGTATGTTGTATGGGGACTCCCTTTAATTTTCTAAATTATGAACTGTTTAAAAACAGGGACCAATCTGTAAGCATAATCAAAATTACCAAAAATTTTATAAAATTGGTTTAGAAGTGACTGAGTTCTGCAGGCACAAACATAAAACACGCAACATTCAGTCGAATTGATAACCTCCTTCTTATTTTGAAGTCGGTTAAAGACACGAACCACAATCGAGATTCATTTGGTATTGTTATAAGGGTAATATGAAAATTAATTACAACATGTAAACTTAAAACGTAAAATTTGCATGTGTGTGTGAATTTTGAATAACAAAGTGCTGTTTACGAAACAAAAATAAGTAACTTGACATGAATTTTTTACAAAACTTAGTGTATTTTTAAGTTTCAGGAAATTATTTAAAAACGTCTTCTTACCTAAATATCCACACAATATCTTAAGATTTAATTTTTTACGTTTGGATGGACATATATTTTTATAAATAACATTGTTATTTGTTATTCATAATGTTGTTAAAATCTTCTTTGGTATATTATTTCACTTTGTATTTAAATTTTATTTTTTAAAACGATTTAAATTTATATTAAAAAATTTTTTTTAAAAATTGCTTAAAAATTTTCATTAGTTGAAAACTTCTTGATAAAAGCACACAAAATTACAAGTAATTATATTGATTGTTAATTTACAAAATTGAAATTTTTTATTTCCAGTGAATAAACATTTGTTTAACAATTAAAAAGAGTTTATTTAATTACTATCTTGTTTTCAACATTTTTATTCAAATTCTTTTTATTGGATTTCTTTGGAACTAAATGGTGTTCTTTATTCTGTTTTTTTTTTTGGAGAACCAAGTTGAAGCAATTTGTTAAGTACTGTGTTGTACGCGTTCTCATTCAAGTCAGCCTTTTAAGTACTAAAATATTTTTCAAGTGCACAAAAATCTATGAGAAAAAGTAGAAAGTTCAAAGACAATGCCAATGATAAGATTACCAATTTCAAATATCGTTACAATTTCTGCAAACTCTAATGATAACGAATTTGAAAACGCGTTTACATATACTAATCCAGAAGACGTACATCAAATTCAAGATGGTCTAGAGCAGGTAACATATGAAATCGATATGCGTTTAGAGGGTAAGCAGACTCCAGAAGGTATTCACCAGTAAAGTCAAGAACAGGTAACATCTCAAATTGATAAACATTTAGGAGATATGCAAGCTCTTTAATTAAATCAAATGAGAGGTATGCAAACATTAATGGAGATAACTAATTTAAACACCCAGAATTCAATTACGGCCCTAAAAGGAAATTTACGAATTGTACAGTCAAATGTTGTTCTACAAGTTTGTCAGAAATATCTTTAATTAATTCTTATGTATCGGCTAATAATATTGCAAGCATCACAAATTCGACAGCTTCAAGTAGCATTATATTTTCTGATTTAATCCTATTAAGCACATCGAATCGAATTCAAACACTCATAATTTCAATTATATTCCTTCCAGCTACTTTTTTGTAAACTCTGAGCCCATAGTGCATACTTTACCATTTGTTTTGCATACAACACAAATAAGTTCATCGCAGTCGTTAAGTAATCATCGAAAAAAAATTACCCTCCTCCAAAATTTTCAGATTGGCAAACATTTTATGAATCCTTTGTTGCTTCAACTCTAGAATTCGAGTATTCGGAACTTCATAATATAATGCACTTTAGAGAAAGTCTTGAGGGAGATGCGGGAGAATCAGTTGAATCATTGTTAGTCAGCTCGAAATATGTTATTGCAATTGTTAAAACTTTGACAGAGATGATTGGCCTCCCAAAACAATTGATAAAATCGCAAATTCAAAAAGTAAGATCATTGCCATGCGTAAGCGAATCAGATTTATTATCTCTTATTCACTTTGCATACAAGGTCGGCAATACGACCACTTTTTCAGAATCCTTTGGAGGAAGCTGTAATTTGTGTTGAACAACCTACCTGTATCTAAAAATCTATCATAGCAAAAGAAAACAGAAAGTATGCCTGTTTTTTTTTATAATTAAAAATGTAAGATATGCGATGACGATTGCAAGTCCATAGCATTTTGAAAAACATTTTTAGATTTTCCCATTGGCAAACAGTTTTATAATTAAAATCCTGTTTTTGTTGCCTTAAATTTGGTCACCACAAAAAAGTTGCTATTCATAAAATAAATGTGAAGTTAAAGGTTGTGAAAGTATTCATCACAGTCTTCTTCAAAAAAATATTTCGTTAGAAGAAAATTTCAATTCACCAAAGATATTTTGAACTTAACTTACCAGCAGGTTCGAAGCTGTCTCGTTGATGTTGATTCTTCAGTTTTTTTCCAAATTATTCCTGTTAAATTATGTGGACCGAATGGCTCTACAAAATTTACGCCTTTGTTGGTGATGGAGCTAACGTATCTATTATAGAATATTAATCTGAGATACAATATGAAAAATGTTTATGAATCAACTCGTTTGGATTTTTCTTTACAAAGTCTAAATACATGAAATTATGATTTTAAAAGATATAATTTATCTGCAGATATATCACATTGTTGTTTTAATCAGATAAAACCTAAAATAATTATAACCTGACCCATGCTTTTTTTACTGTACTTATTGAAACACCGAAATTTCCATCTTAAAGCTACAAAAACAAGGTTAGGTTGGATAATTAATGGAAATTTAGGCAATAGTTACTACTAACAGAAGTTCGTTTTATGCCATTTTAAAAGAGCTAGTGAAAAAATTGATCGCGACAATGAGTTAGATGTTTTAATAAAGTGTTATTTTGGAATGGAAACTTCTGGAATCCGTCATTTCCGTCTTAGTCAACCCTTCATATGGTACTTTTTAAATTTAGGCAATCACCTATAGCCGTATGTTTTGATCTTAAGGAGATGTTTCGTCATGTAGGTATTGTATCCGAAGATAAAGATGCATTAGGATTTCTATGGAGAAAAGATAGCCTGCTCTCCAACTACAGCCCAGTATGTTAAAAATAGAAATGCAGAAGATTACATTGAAATATATATACTCAAGCTGCTGCATATATTGTAGAAAAGCACTCCGTTGATGATTACGTGGATTGTTTTGATTCTGAACAAGAAGCCATAAGAGTTGTAAAAGCTGTCAACTTAGTTCATGAATTCAGAAGTAGTTGCAAAAGAGCTACTAATTTCATATAATGATGAAATCAAATTAAGTTCAGATAAAATAGAATGAATTTTAGGAATGCATTAGACATCCCATTCTGATTGCTTCATTTTTGTGTTAAAATTTCAAAGCAATACCATCTAAAAGACACTTTTAAAGTATTGCAATGTCTTTTTTTGATCCATTTGGTTTTGTGGCGAATTTTTTGCTGTCGTTATAATTTTAATGCAAGAAGTTTGGAAAAGTTCATTGATAAAGAATCAAAAGTGCCAAATTGTATTTACGAAAAGTTTAACTGTGGCTACAACAAATAGCAAAAATTGGTCAGTACAAAATTCCTAGATTTTATTTTCGGGAATTTGAAAGTTTTCGCAACTTTAAAAATTCGATAACTTCATGTGTTTTGTGATGCCAGTTAAGAAGCATTAGCTGTTGTTGAATACTGGCGTATTATCATGAACTCAAGTTCAAAACTCGTTTTTATAAATGGAAAAACAGCTTGTGCTCCAATACGCTTCCAAAAAAACTGTAAGTAGCGGTAATAGCAGCACGTCTAAAAAATGCTATAGTTAAATGCCATGATCGGCTTAAACTGGAAAAATAGTTTTCTGGACTGACTCTCACACTGAAATACATTGGATTAGATCAGATCATCGAAAATATAAGCAGTATGTTGCGAATCGCGTATCAGAAATACTAGACAATTCAGAGATTTGTAATTGGCGTTGTTGTCCAACATTAGAAAAATCCTGCTGACGTGGCCACTAGAGCCTATTATCTATTAATTTTAACACTGAAGTACGTTGGAAAAAGGGACCAGACTTTCTTTTGGTCAGAGAGGATAAGTAGTCAGAAAAAATGTTATGGGAAATAGAGAAGATAAGTGATGAATTTTTGAAACCAAGGCACATCGCATTGTTAACACAAGACCTTAATATTATTAATGCAACAATAAGCCGTTTTTCGAAATTTTAAAAGTGCTTCGGGCTATGTTCTGGGTAATAGGATTTTAAAAAATGTTGTTGAATAAGTCTCTGAACTTAGAATAAATACTTCAAACAATTTCGAATATGAGGTAACAACAATTAAAAGATAATAATTGTTTATTGGACCTGCAAAATCTGCGTGTACGCCACTCCATAATTAGTCTGGAAATTTTCATTGGAAAATACTACGCTTTTCAGGGCTAACTTGCATTTCTTGGCAAAGTGCACAAGAGTTAACAAGCGCTTCTATGTTACTGCCGAGTCCAGCCTACCATATATACGATCTGGCTAAAGACTTCGTTTCGACAATTTCTAATTTTTTCGAGAATAATTATTCTCTAACCCCACATAAGTCAGACTAAATCATGAGTTCATTAGATTTGTTTCTGTATGGTTCGATTTAAAAATTGAAGAACGTTTGTGTTGATGGCTTCAACAAACTTCGATAAAATTGGATCACGCCTAGTTTCTAAGGCTATATTTTTATAATCTAAAAGTAAATTACTTTCTTTATCAATAAAATTAATGTATATATGTATGTTCTTTCGAATCAATTGTGGTATTACATTGTGAAATTCTGGATAAGCCATCAGCTTGTTTTCTTTTTAATTTTGTATTGAAAACTAGGATAAAATCACTGCCTACCTCTGTACTCTGGCTGCTGCCATAACAGGTAACGCCATCGCTGATCAGTAAATATTGTGCAACTGTTCCCCATTAGTATTGACTTAATTTATTTGCACAAAAAATTATAGCGAGGCCTTTTTCAGTAGGACCATAATTTTGCTCTGATTTTGATAATGCTCGCGAAACAAATGCAATCGGTTTTAGGGAACCGTCAGCGTATTGGTGCGCAGGTACGCCCGCTATCGCTCTGTTACATGCATCTATTGCCAAAACGATGGATAATCTGGGGTTTAAATGTAGCAAAATTTGGTTAGAAGTTACATCAACTTTAATTTGTTTGTATGCCCTTTGACATTCTTTCGACCAAACAAATTTCCTATTTTTTTTTTTTTTGTAAAAATTTATACAATGAGGTCATTTTGTAGCAAAGTTTTGAATGAATGTTGAATAGTAATTGACGATTCCGGCGAATGCTTCCGACGTATCACGTGGAGTAGGTGTATTAATAATGCAAGATACTCGTTTTGCATAGGCCATAATAAATATCGGGAAAAAAGCATATTAATTTTAAAATTTAATTAATTTGATTTAATTTAATATTTCCGTGTTTTAATTTTTAATAATTAAATTATTGCAGTTGCCTGTACAACAAACAAAAATAATATATCTATGATATGTTTTGTGATGTTTTATTTGTTTTTATTTTTCAAAATCGTTAAAACTGTGTAAAAAAAGAGCCAAAAAAAGTCAGCCGTATACAGTGGATAAAGAAGAGTAAAATCAAAGTTGATTGTTGTTGTTTTTGCTTGAACTTTGATTTTTGTCTTTACTTTATTGTTTAGACAAAAATCTTAAGTTCATTAAAAATAATTGTGAGAAGTTTCCGGACTTAGCAAAGCACTTTCTTTGAAAATTTTCACTATCTGCCTATTACAGTTCAAAAGTTAGGCCACATACATCAAATTACATTTACTATCAGGACACCTTTTATATTATAATTTTGAATGTTATTGTTCGATTATTACTGTCCAACTTTCAAGCGTTTATCTATAATGGGTCAAAAAATAGGAGCATAAAAGTCAATGAACGTAACCTATGGGCACACCCTTTAATTTTTAGATTAATTTTTGTATTACTTTTTACTATTGGAAGCTGCAGTAATAATTTTTTTTAATTTTAGAGAAGTTCGCTCTACGGTTCATAATACACTTAAAAAACATGTATGTTGTATGGGGACTCCCTTTAATTTTCTAAATTATGAACTGTTTAAAAACAGGGACCAATCTGTAAGCATAATCAAAATTACCAAAAATTTTATAAAATTGGTTTAGAAGTGACTGAGTTCTGCAGGCACAAACATAAAACACGCAACATTCAGTCGAATTGATAACCTCCTTCTTATTTTGAAGTCGGTTAAAGACACGAACCACAATCGAGATTCATTTGGTATTGTTATAAGGGTAATATGAAAATTAATTACAACATGTAAACTTAAAACGTAAAATTTGCATGTGTGTGTGAATTTTGAATAACAAAGTGCTGTTTACGAAACAAAAATAAGTAACTTGACATGCATTTTTTACAAAACTTAGTGTATTTTTAAGTTTCAGGAAATTATTTAAAAACGTCTTCTTACCTAAATATCCACACAATATCTTAAGATTTAATTTTTTACGTTTGGATGGACATATATTTTTATAAATAACATTGTTATTTGTTATTCATAATGTTGTTAAAATCTTCTTTGGTATATTATTTCACTTTGTATATAAATTTTATTTTTTAAAACGATTTAAATTTATATTAAAAAAATTTTTTTAAAAATTGCTTAAAAATTTTCATTAGTTGAAAACTTCTTGATAAAGGCACACAAAATTACAAGTAATTATATTGATTGTTAATTTACAAAATTGAAATTTTTTATTTCCAGTGAATAAACATTTGTTTAACAATTAAAAAGAGTTTATTTAATTACTATCTTGTTTTCAACATTTTTATTCAAATTTTTTTTATTGGATTTCTTTGGAACTAAATGGTGTTCTTTATTCTGTTCTTTTTTTTTGGAGAACCAAGTTGAAGCAATTTGTTAAGTACTGTGTTGTACGCGTTCTCATTCAAGTCAGCCTTTTAAGTACTAAAATATTTTTCAAGTGCACAAAAATCTATGAGAAAAAGGAGAAAGTTCAAAGACAATGCCAATGATAAGATTACCAATTTCAAATATCGTTACAATTTCTGCAAACTCTAATGATAACGAATTTGAAAACGCGTTTACATATACTAATCCAGAAGACGTACATCAAATTCAAGATGGTCTAGAGCAGGTAACATATGAAATCGATATGCGTTTAGAGGGTAAGCAGACTCCAGAAGGTATTCACCAGTAAAGTCAAGAACAGGTAACATCTCAAATTGATAAACATTTAGGAGATATGCAAGCTCTTTAATTAAATCAAATGAGAGGTATGCAAACATTAATGGAGATAACTAATTTAAACACCCAGAATTCAATTACGGCCCTAAAAGGAAATTTACGAATTGTACAGTCAAATGTTGTTCTACAAGTTTGTCAGAAATATCTTTAATTAATTCTTATGTATCGGCTAATAATATTGCAAGCATCACAAATTCGACAGCTTCAAGTAGCATTATATTTTCTGATTTAATCCTATTAAGCACATCGAATCGAATTCAAACACTCATAATTTCAATTATATTCCTTCCAGCTACTTTTTTGTAAACTCTGAGCCCATAGTGCATACTTTACCATTTGTTTTGCATACAACACAAATAAGTTCATCGCAGTCGTTAAGTAATCATCGAAAAAAAATTACCCTCCTCCAAAATTTTCAGATTGGCAAACATTTTATGAATCCTTTGTTGCTTCAACTCTAGAATTCGAGTATTCGGAACTTCATAATATAATGCACTTTAGAGAAAGTCTTGAGGGAGATGCGGGAGAATCAGTTGAATCATTGTTAGTCAGCTCGAAATATGTTATTGCAATTGTTAAAACTTTGACAGAGATGATTGGCCTCCCAAAACAATTGATAAAATCGCAAATTCAAAAAGTAAGATCATTGCCATGCGTAAGCGAATCAGATTTATTATCTCTTATTCACTTTGCATACAAGGTCGGCAATACGACCACTTTTTCAGAATCCTTTGGAGGAAGCTGTAATTTGTGTTGAACAACCTACCTGTATCTAAAAATCTATCATAGCAAAAGAAAACAGAAAGTATGCCTGTTTTTTTTTATAATTAAAAATGTAAGATATGCGATGACGATTGCAAGTCCATAGCATTTTGAAAAACATTTTTAGATTTTCCCATTGGCAAACAGTTTTATAATTAAAATCCTGTTTTTGTTGCCTTAAATTTGGTCACCACAAAAAAGTTGCTATTCATAAAATAAATGTGAAGTTAAAGGTTGTGAAAGTATTCATCACAGTCTTCTTCAAAAAAATATTTCGTTAGAAGAAAATTTCAATTCACCAAAGATATTTTGAACTTAACTTACCAGCAGGTTCGAAGCTGTCTCGTTGATGTTGATTCTTCAGTTTTTTTCCAAATTATTCCTGTTAAATTATGTGGACCGAATGGCTCTACAAAATTTACGCCTTTGTTGGTGATGGAGCTAACGTATCTATTATAGAATATTAATCTGAGATACAATATGAAAAATGTTTATGAATCAACTCGTTTGGATTTTTCTTTACAAAGTCTAAATACATGAAATTATGATTTTAAAAGATATAATTTATCTGCAGATATATCACATTGTTGTTTTAATCAGATAAAACCTAAAATAATTATAACCTGACCCATGCTTTTTTTACTGTACTTATTGAAACACCGAAATTTCCATCTTAAAGCTACAAAAACAAGGTTAGGTTGGATAATTAATGGAAATTTAGGCAATAGTTACTACTAACAGAAGTTCGTTTTATGCCATTTTAAAAGAGCTAGTGAAGAAATTGATCGCGACAATGAGTTAGATGTTTTAATAAAGTGTTATTTTGGAATGGAAACTTCTGGAATCCGTCATTTCCGTCTTAGTCAACCCTTCATATGGTACTTTTTAAATTTAGGCAATCACCTATAGCCGTATGTTTTGATCTTAAGGAGATGTTTCGTCATGTAGGTATTGTATCCGAAGATAAAGATGCATTAGGATTTCTATGGAGAAAAGATAGCCTGCTCTCCAACTACAGCCCAGTATGTTAAAAATAGAAATGCAGAAGATTACATTGAAATATATATACTCAAGCTGCTGCATATATTGTAGAAAAGCACTCCGTTGATGATTACGTGGATTGTTTTGATTCTGAACAAGAAGCCATAAGAGTTGTAAAAGCTGTCAACTTAGTTCATGAATTCAGAAGTAGTTGCAAAAGAGCTACTAATTTCATATAATGATGAAATCAAATTAAGTTCAGATAAAATAGAATGAATTTTAGGAATGCATTAGACATCCCATTCTGATTGCTTCATTTTTGTGTTAAAATTTCAAAGCAATACCATCTAAAAGACACTTTTAAAGTATTGCAATGTCTTTTTTTGATCCATTTGGTTTTGTGGCGAATTTTTTGCTGTCGTTATAATTTTAATGCAAGAAGTTTGGAAAAGTTCATTGATAAAGAATCAAAAGTGCCAAATTGTATTTACGAAAAGTTTAACTGTGGCTACAACAAATAGCAAAAATTGGTCAGTACAAAATTCCTAGATTTTATTTTCGGGAATTTGAAAGTTTTCGCAACTTTAAAAATTCGATAACTTCATGTGTTTTGTGATGCCAGTTAAGAAGCATTAGCTGTTGTTGAATACTGGCGTATTATCATGAACTCAAGTTCAAAACTCGTTTTTATAAATGGAAAAACAGCTTGTGCTCCAATACGCTTCCAAAAAAACTGTAAGTAGCGGTAATAGCAGCACGTCTAAAAAATGCTATAGTTAAATGCCATGATCGGCTTAAACTGGAAAAATAGTTTTCTGGACTGACTCTCACACTGAAATACATTGGATTAGATCAGATCATCGAAAATATAAGCAGTATGTTGCGAATCGCGTATCAGAAATACTAGACAATTCAGAGATTTGTAATTGGCGTTGTTGTCCAACATTAGAAAAATCCTGCTGACGTGGCCACTAGAGCCTATTATCTATTAATTTTAACACTGAAGTACGTTGGAAAAAGGGACCAGACTTTCTTTTGGTCAGAGAGGATAAGTAGTCAGAAAAAATGTTATGGGAAATAGAGAAGATAAGTGATGAATTTTTGAAACCAAGGCACATCGCATTGTTAACACAAGACCTTAATATTATTAATGCAACAATAAGCCGTTTTTCGAAATTTTAAAAGTGCTTCGGGCTATGTTCTGGGTAATAGGATTTTAAAAAATGTTGTTGAATAAGTCTCTGAACTTAGAATAAATACTTCAAACAATTTCGAATATGAGGTAACAACAATTAAAAGATAATAATTGTTTATTGGACCTGCAAAATCTGCGTGTACGCCACTCCATAATTAGTCTGGAAATTTTCATTGGAAAATACTACGCTTTTCAGGGCTAACTTGCATTTCTTGGCAAAGTGCACAAGAGTTAACAAGCGCTTCTATGTTACTGCCGAGTCCAGCCTACCATATATACGATCTGGCTAAAGACTTCGTTTCGACAATTTCTAATTTTTTCGAGAATAATTATTCTCTAACCCCACATAAGTCAGACTAAATCATGAGTTCATTAGATTTGTTTCTGTATGGTTCGATTTAAAAATTGAAGAACGTTTGTGTTGATGGCTTCAACAAACTTCGATAAAATTGGATCACGCCTAGTTTCTAAGGCTATATTTTTATAATCTAAAAGTAAATTACTTTCTTTATCAATAAAATTAATGTATATATGTATGTTCTTTCGAATCAATTGTGGTATTACATTGTGAAATTCTGGATAAGCCATCAGCTTGTTTTCTTTTTAATTTTGTATTGAAAACTAGGATAAAATCACTGCCTACCTCTGTACTCTGGCTGCTGCCATAACAGGTAACGCCATCGCTGATCAGTAAATATTGTGCAACTGTTCCCCATTAGTATTGACTTAATTTATTTGCACAAAAAATTATAGCGAGGCCTTTTTCAGTAGGACCATAATTTTGCTCTGATTTTGATAATGCTCGCGAAACAAATGCAATCGGTTTTAGGGAACCGTCAGCGTATTGGTGCGCAGGTACGCCCGCTATCGCTCTGTTACATGCATCTATTGCCAAAACGATGGATAATCTGGGGTTTAAATGTACCAAAATTTGGTTAGAAGTTACATCAACTTTAATTTGTTTGTATGCCCTTTGACATTCTTTCGACCAAACAAATTTCCTATTTTTTTTTTTTTTTGTAAAAATTTATACAATGAGGTCATTTTGTAGCAAAGTTTTGAATGAATGTTGAATAGTAATTGACGATTCCGGCGAATGCTTCCGACGTATCACGTGGAGTAGGTGTATTAATAATGCAAGATACTCGTTTTGCATAGGCCATAATAAATATCGGGAAAAAAGCATATTAATTTTAAAATTTAATTAATTTGATTTAATTTAATATTTCCGTGTTTTAATTTTTAATAATTAAATTATTGCAGTTGCCTGTACAACAAACAAAAATAATATATCTATGATATGTTTTGTGATGTTTTATTTGTTTTTATTTTTCAAAATCGTTAAAACTGTGTAAAAAAAGAGCCAAAAAAAGTCAGCCGTATACAGTGGATAAAGAAGAGTAAAATCAAAGTTGATTGTTGTTGTTTTTGCTTGAACTTTGATTTTTGTCTTTACTTTATTGTTTAGACAAAAATCTTAAGTTCATTAAAAATAATTGTGAGAAGTTTCCGGACTTAGCAAAGCACTTTCTTTGAAAATTTTCACTATCTGCCTATTACAGTTCAAAAGTTAGGCCACATACATCAAATTACATTTACTATCAGGACACCTTTTATATTATAATTTTGAATGTTATTGTTCGATTATTACTGTCCAACTTTCAAGCGTTTATCTATAATGGGTCAAAAAATAGGAGCATAAAAGTCAATGAACGTAACCTATGGGCACACCCTTTAATTTTTAGATTAATTTTTGTATTACTTTTTACTATTGGAAGCTGCAGTAATAATTTTTTTTAATTTTAGAGAAGTTCGCTCTACGGTTCATAATACACTTAAAAAACATGTATGTTGTATGGGGACTCCCTTTAATTTTCTAAATTATGAACTGTTTAAAAACAGGGACCAATCTGTAAGCATAATCAAAATTACCAAAAATTTTATAAAATTGGTTTAGAAGTGACTGAGTTCTGCAGGCACAAACATAAAACACGCAACATTCAGTCGAATTGATAACCTCCTTCTTATTTTGAAGTCGGTTAAAGACACGAACCACAATCGAGATTCATTTGGTATTGTTATAAGGGTAATATGAAAATTAATTACAACATGTAAACTTAAAACGTAAAATTTGCATGTGTGTGTGAATTTTGAATAACAAAGTGCTGTTTACGAAACAAAAATAAGTAACTTGACATGAATTTTTTACAAAACTTAGTGTATTTTTAAGTTTCAGGAAATTATTTAAAAACGTCTTCTTACCTAAATATCCACACAATATCTTAAGATTTAATTTTTTACGTTTGGATGGACATATATTTTTATAAATAACATTGTTATTTGTTATTCATAATGTTGTTAAAATCTTCTTTGGTATATTATTTCACTTTGTATTTAAATTTTATTTTTTAAAACGATTTAAATTTATATTAAAAAATTTTTTTTAAAAATTGCTTAAAAATTTTCATTAGTTGAAAACTTCTTGATAAAAGCACACAAAATTACAAGTAATTATATTGATTGTTAATTTACAAAATTGAAATTTTTTATTTCCAGTGAATAAACATTTGTTTAACAATTAAAAAGAGTTTATTTAATTACTATCTTGTTTTCAACATTTTTATTCAAATTCTTTTTATTGGATTTCTTTGGAACTAAATGGTGTTCTTTATTCTGTTTTTTTTTTTTGGAGAACCAAGTTGAAGCAATTTGTTAAGTACTGTGTTGTACGCGTTCTCATTCAAGTCAGCCTTTTAAGTACTAAAATATTTTTCAAGTGCACAAAAATCTATGAGAAAAAGTAGAAAGTTCAAAGACAATGCCAATGATAAGATTACCAATTTCAAATATCGTTACAATTTCTGCAAACTCTAATGATAACGAATTTGAAAACGCGTTTACATATACTAATCCAGAAGACGTACATCAAATTCAAGATGGTCTAGAGCAGGTAACATATGAAATCGATATGCGTTTAGAGGGTAAGCAGACTCCAGAAGGTATTCACCAGTAAAGTCAAGAACAGGTAACATCTCAAATTGATAAACATTTAGGAGATATGCAAGCTCTTTAATTAAATCAAATGAGAGGTATGCAAACATTAATGGAGATAACTAATTTAAACACCCAGAATTCAATTACGGCCCTAAAAGGAAATTTACGAATTGTACAGTCAAATGTTGTTCTACAAGTTTGTCAGAAATATCTTTAATTAATTCTTATGTATCGGCTAATAATATTGCAAGCATCACAAATTCGACAGCTTCAAGTAGCATTATATTTTCTGATTTAATCCTATTAAGCACATCGAATCGAATTCAAACACTCATAATTTCAATTATATTCCTTCCAGTTACTTTTTTGTAAACTCTAAGCCCATAGTGCATACTTCACCATTTGTTTTGCATTCAACACAAATAAGTTCATCGCAGTCGTTAAGTAATCATCGAAAAAAAATTACCCTCTTCCAAAATTTTCAGATTGGCAAACATTTTATGAATCCTTTGTTGCTTCAACTCTAGAATTCGAGTATTCGGAACTTCATAATATAATGCACTTTAGAGAAAGTCTTGAGGGAGATGCGGGAGAATCAGTTGAATCATTGTTAGTCAGCTCGAAATATGTTATTGCAATTGTTAAAACTTTGACAGAGATGATTGGCCTTCCAAAACAATTGATAAAATCGCAAATTCAAAAAGTAAGATCATTGCCATGCGTAAGCGAATCAGATTTATTATCTCTTATTCACTTTGCATACAAGGTCGGCAATACGACCACTTTTTCAGAATCCTTTGGAGGAAGCTGTAATTTGTGTTGAACAACCTACCTGTATCTAAAAAACTATCATAGCAAAAGAAAACAGAAAGTATGCCTGTTTTTTTTATAATTAAAAATGTAAGATATGCGATGGCGATTGCAAGTCCATAGCATTTTGAAAAACATTTTTAGATTTTCCCATTGGCAAACAGTTTTATAATTAAAATCCTGTTTTTGTTGCCTTAAATTTGGTCACCACAAAAAAGTTGCTATTCATGAAATAAATGTGAAGTTAAAGGTTGTGAAAGTATTCATCACAGTCTTCTTAAAAAAAATATTTCGTTAGAAGAAAATTTCAATTCACCAAAGATATTTTGAACATAACTTACCAGCAGGCTCGAAGCTGTCTCGTTGATGGTGATTCTTCAGTTTTTTTTTTTTCCAAACTATTCCTTTTAATTTATGTGGACTGAATGGCTCTGAAAAATATACGCCTTTGTTGGTGATGGAGCTAACGTATCTATTATAGAATATTAATCTGAGATACAATATGAAAAATGTTTATGAATCAACTCAAATTGAATATTGATAAAGCAAGCCCCGACATAGATATTAGCCTAGAATGTTCTGGAGAATTGCAATTGTTGCCAAATTATTTTAAAAAAATTGCTTGGAACACTTAATCGTTCTAGCGCAAGAAAAGTTTAAGGCCTCATTAGTCTTTATTTTCTGTTGCTGTTCTGTTGCGTGACGTTCTGCTTTTTACATTTTTGCAATTAGTTTTTCTGTAACAACATATTAGCTGTTTATTATAAACGAAGAAAACACAATACACAACACAACAAAAAATAAAGTACAATTACAATGACAAAAATGGTTTGTTTACAATTTTGCACTCACAAACAACTACCAAGGAACTTAACGTTGAAATTTATTTTCTACTGATTCGAACGGAACAGAGCAGAATACAAATACATATTTTTCGTTTAACAGAAACTGATCAGGTGATACGCCACGGAACGGAAAGTAAAGACTAATTCTGCCTTTAACAGATTCCCCGAAAATATGAAAAATGCAAACTCTTAAAAAATTTAAGAATATTTAAACCATTAATAAATATATTTGATCCAGTGTATAGAATTTTAAAAATATCCATTGACTCAAAAGTTTACTACATACAAAAACGAGTAATGCTTATTGGCATAAGCACACAAAATATTCCATTGCAAAGACAATTTTGGCTTTTGGACAATAGGTTACGCAAACGAAGAAAATGCTAGAAATTATTTCTTTTTTTAAAACGCTTTCTCAATGTTCAGTCTATTAATTATGTCAATAAGTAAAACAGTTTTAGAAAGAATATATTAGTGCATGAACACTATGAAAAACAAACTGTGTAATTAGCTACGGTCTAAATTGTTGGAATTACTATGAAAATAAAATCTTCTATTATAAGTTTGAAGTTCCTAAAGCAATGATAACAAGTTTTAAATCTGAAAATATGTAAAAAAGAGTTGAACAAAAGGTACGAATTTATTCATAAATATATATGTTCACTTTTTCAAGGGATTCGTCTATTTGCATAAAATATATATAGTTACAAATACATAACAAAAAGCTTAGCAGTATTTACTTACAGTAATAAAATATTTTTGTTTATAACATTAAAACCAAAAAAACATAACCACATGCATGTATATAAAAACCACAAACATAAAGAAAAACAAAATATTATTTTAAATGGCAATTTTCTATTACGACTCTGTAACTGACGCCTAAATTTTCAACGTCCTCTTTTTTGTTGATCGTTTTGTTTATTTATTGTTGAATTCTCAAGCTTTCTGTTATAATTCGCTTTCTCGCATTGTTTACTTTATCAAGTATTTTTATGTTGTCAAACTCAGGTTTATGATTTGTTTCTATTATGTGTTGTGATAATGCAGTACTCTCTTTGCTTTTATTGATGTCAGCTTTGTGTTCGTTCATTCTTGTTTCCAAATTTCTTTTGGTCGTACCAATATAAACTAAGTTACAGTTGTTGTCTTCGTGACCTTTGCATGTAATTTTATAAACAACGTTGTTTTGTTGTACTTTGGGTATTGGTGTTTTTGTGTTTGTGAATATTTTACTTGATGTTTTGTTGGGTTCGTAAGCAAATCTGATGTCATCTTTGTTTATTGTTGTTCTTATTTTCTCTGTATCATTGATACCTACCAGGTATGTATTTTTCACCGAAAAATGTTTTACGTTGTTGCTTGTGTTTTCATGGTTAATATTTCTTGTTATTTCGTATGATATAAATAACGATTTGATTAATTTTTCCTGATTTTCTGAACGTTGTGTTTTTGTGAAATTGTTTGTCACTTATGTTTAGTACTCTCGTGATGAAATTCTTATTCGGCTCTTAGGTTGAGCAGCACTGAAATTAATAATTCTTCCTGACGAGGTATTTTTAGCGTACTAATCAAATGTTATTTTGTAGGCTTCTCTATACAATTTGGTATCCAGGTATGCTATTTCTCTTTCTTTTTCAACTTCCACTGTAAATTTGATTATAGGGTTATAAATGTTTAAAGTTTAACAATCTGATCTTTGTCAACCTTCTGAATTACAGCTCAAAAGTCATCTACGTATTTGGCTATGTATTTTATAGGAGATAACGGGTTCCCCATTGGCATGTCAAAGATTTGGTTGTGAGCTGTATTGTTGTAGACGAAGTAGTTGTTGTCATACAAACAGAATTTTAGTATATCTAGGAAATTAGATTTTGGGATTGCAGTATTTGTTCTTATTGTATTCCATTTATGTATTATTGTTATTGATTGCAGTGTGAATGGGAATGTTGGTAAATAAAGAGACTACGTAAAATGACACTAAATAATCTTGGCTATCAATGTTAAAGTTTTTAGTTTGCGTTTTTAAATTCCGTGAATTCTTAACGTTATATTTATCTGAAACTAAGTTTCTAAGTATTGCTCCCACATATATGCTTAATTGATAACATCGGACTTGGAGGGATAAAACTATACGCCGTAAAGGTACATTTTCCTTGTGGATTTTTGTTTATCCATAGATTCTTGGGGCAGTTGCTGCAGAACAAAAGAGTGTGCGTTTTTTCCAGTAATCAGTATGCTATTTCTTAAAAAGGTCCATAATAATTTTGTTATTTGTTTTTAAAATTTTGTGAGGTGAGTCTATCCTTGTTACCCCATAAGTGTTTTTATCCTCTAATAGCTACGCCATTTTGCTATCATACTCATGTTTATGAATGCAACTGTTTTAATGCCCTTGTCAGAAATTTTTGCCAAGCACCAATGAAGCACTGCTGCTGTGTGAAAAAAGTTTAAAACTCGGGTTACCAGACTGCTGGCCGCGCTGGTATGCTGGCGTTAAGCACCGGCTAGGGCTCGCCGTCTTGGGGTGGTTTTTGCCAACACCACTGGTTAGTCCAGCATGGTCACCAGATGGGAGGAAAAAGATAAAACCCGACGTTGAAAAAAAACAACTAAAAAAAAATTTTAGGAAAATCCTCACCTATCTGCCCAACGGTAACCCTGCCACAATGGTAACACATCGCCACTTAATATCACTTCTAATCAACACTCATTAATTTCGTTGATCTGGCAACCCGCCCACCTAACAACGAGTACTAAAATAAACAGCAACTACTACACATGGCGTATAAAGAAGGTACGTTCTTATGAATAAAATTAAATTATTATTAAATTATTACCTATGTAATAACATTCTTATAAATTTTAACTAATACCTAGATTAATGATACTTTTTCCATTCTTTTTAGCTTATGGTGGACTCGTACCGGCTATTGGCTTAAGGTAAGTAACAAAATAAATAACTTCATTCATACATGTGAGTAAAACCAATTTTATTACAGAACACAACGTGAACTTCCGGCGACGAGCGACAATTTGGCTGATAAAGAGGTAAGTACATATAAATTAAATTACTTAGAAGCCGGCGCAAAAATAATTTATAACTTCTATTTTGGTGGCACTGCACTGGGAAGCCAAATGCATGCGTGACAAATAAATTCACGGGTAGGTAATTGAAACTGATAAAGATAATATTTATAATTTAACTCTTGTTTTTCAGAAAAACCGGAAGACAAAACTGGTCAACGGATTACGAAGGAATCTAAGGAAGCAAAGTAGGGTATCACGTATCATCATCATGTAATGAAATCGTTGAAAACTAACGGATTATAAAAGGTAAAAGAAATTAACCACGACCTTGAAAAAAAACCTTAAAAACAATACCGCGAGTGTCTCATACAATAGTGTACTATGAACGGCCGCACATACTTATGTACGTGTTGACAAAACCATAACAGAAAATGCTTTTAGAGCCTATTTTAAACTCTGTAGCATACTTGTAGGCTGGTACTGGGCGGTAAATAAGTAATGCTGTTAAAGCCAGAGTAATATAAAAAGATCGACGAACAAAATAATGATAGAATTAAAAATGAAACCCCTCAAAAACAAATTATTTACCGTAACAGGAAGAAGTAGATTGAAAGTAAATAAAAAACAACACTATAAAAAAAATTTAACTGATTAAAAAAAAATGCAATTTAACTGTAAAATTTAGTCTGCTAAAGTTCGATTACTTAATAAACAAAACTTAACTATTTCTTCTCTTCCACAGGTACCCACCATATAAAACGAAGAATGACCTAGGCTATTGAATCTATCACCTTTATGCTAAATAATACCAAAAGCTGCAAGGACTAGAACCACCAAAATTTTTTTAAGCAATTGCCTTAAATCTTTACCGAGAAAAACCCCTTTAGTCCAAGCAAAAAAAAGGTAGGAATCATGTTAATGCAAAAAAAAAAAATAAATAAATAAGTTACTTAAAAGTATAGTTTAAAATTTTCTTTGGAACCTTACGAACTTTTAAGAAGTAAAAATCCAAGGAACTATAGATAAACCCTCTAAAAGGACTTAATAATAAAATCAACCATCTTCATTCATATCCTTTTAGAAGATTTTAACTTAAATTCTAAAAAAAGAACAAAATGTGTATTTCTGTTTTTCTTCACCGGGTTAGTAAAATTCAATGGAACCGTGATGAGAAGAAGATAAACCGAGTAGCTAACTCCTGAGTGAGTGAATCAAAACAAAAAAAAAAATCAAAGGTTTGCACTTATACTTAAGTATTTTTTTTTTGCAGACTATGACAGCGATCAGCAGAAGCCAACGAAACACCAACTATCAGCCGAGCCTAGACCGAAAAGCATCGAAAGAAAGGAGAAAAAACACAACAAATTGAAATCTTGGGGTAAGTTATAGCTTCTAAGTTACTAGTATATATTGTTTTACGATTTCTTGCTGCGCAACTAAGAGTTCCCATAGTCTACCAGTAACTCAGAACAAAGAAAATGTCTTCCAAAAAGAATTAAGCTTTCACAGAAAACTTTCATACCTGCCTTGACTCGCTTTAGTTCACTCTTAGAGAGACGTTATTGCTCCAGGTGACTAACAACCCCTAGCTCTTAATGGCATAGTTCCCCAGAGTTATTATGGGGTTGAGTAGTATAGATGTAGGGATACTGGCTCAAGGTATTTTTTAAGAGAAAATTTTGAAGAAAACTATGTAGGGATACTGGCTCAAGGTATTTTTTAAGAGAGGATTTTGAAGAGACAGTTATTTTTTTTTAAGAGAGGATTTTGCAGAGACAATTATTTTTTAAGAGAGGATTTTAAAGAGGCAGTTATTTTTTAAGAGAGGATTTTAAAGAGACTGAAAAATGGAGAGACGGAAATGAAATTGTATTTATGTTGTGTAGATAGAAAGAGTGTATGAGTGTAGTGATCTTTTGTGTGTGGAAGTAATGTAGGCAATTTGGTGGGAAAAAAATAATCTCTATTTGTAATAATACAGTGTATAGATGAAACTGAGAAGTGGACAGACAAAAATAAAATTTTATTTTTGAGTGCTGAGATATGATGTAAATGTAAACTTGTAGTTATGATCTCAACTATGAAAATTTATAATGTCACTGAATTTTGATTTTTGGTTTTCATTAAGCAGAAGCAAAATGTGATAAGAATGTTTAAGAAAAAATGTTGTCTAGTGTAATGTTCAGTAGTATTATTTATGTATATGAAAGGAATAGCAAACAGTGAAAGGGTAAGTGTATAGAGACAGACAAGTGTTAGGAAATATAAAAAATCTAGGAGGTCACTGAATTTTGATTTTTGGTTTTATTAAGCAGAAGCAAAATGTGATAAGAATGTTTAAGAAAAAATGTTGTTTAGTGTAATGTTCAGTAGTATTATTTATGTATATGAAAGGAATAGCAAACAGTGAAAGGATAAGTGTATAGAGACAGACAAGTGTTAGGAAATATAAAAAATCTAGGAGGTCACTGAATTTTGATTTTTGGTTTTATTAAGCAGAAGCGGTATGTGATAAGAATGTTTGAGAAAAATTTTGATTTACATAATTTTGTATTTGTAAAATGTTCTGTTATGTATTATGGTCAATATGTTGATAAGGAATCTTTAGATTTTGGGTTAGGTGCAATGGTGTCTTTTTCCAATGCTATGATTGATCTTATAATCAAGTTGCATAATCAAATTGTACATGTAATAAGAAAAAAAATTTTTTATAATAGAGTAATAAATTCATCCAAGTAATGGTTTAAATGTGAAGTGCTAGATGATGTGTGTTGACATATTGATAAGTATGAGAATGTGATTAAGGTTTAGTGCAATGTACGATCACAAGTATATGACAGGAATAGAGAAGCCGAACACAGCAGGTGTGCTGAGAGACACTCATGTCGATACATGTAAAAAATGCTAACAAGTGTAGTTATAGTTTACACATTAGGAAATATAAACAATCTAGGAGAAGGTCACTGAGTTTTGATTTTTTGGTTTTCATTAAGCAGAAGCGGTATGTGATAAGAATGTTTGAGAAGAATTTTAGTTAACATAATTTTGTATTTGTAAAATGTTCTGTTATGTATTATGGTCAATATGTTGATAAGGAATGTTTAGGTTTTGGGTTAGGTGCAATGGTGTCTTTTTCCAATGCTATGATTGATCTTATAATCAAGTTGCATAATTAAATTTTATTTTAGAAAATTCTAGTGTTCAAAAATTTTTCTTTTTCGTAAAAAAATTAATTCGTGTTTAGTCGTTGTACTATTCTTGAGTGAAAAAGTTGTTTTGCTGAAAAACTAAAATTTAAAGATTTTAAAAAATGGAAAATTTATTTAATGTTTGTGTTGAGTGCGGAGAGAAGTTCCAAAATCAAAAAGATTTAAAAGCACATGAAAGCTCTCATGCAAGCACATCAAATGTGATTGCTAATGAAAAAAATAGTGCAAACATTGAGCTTAAAAAAATTAACTCAGCATTTAAAATGCGTATACAAACTCTTTCGGTAGAAAATAAGGATGAAGCATGTTTATTTCCGGAAGAGTTTATAAATCGAGCTTGGTTAGCATTGCGAAAGGAAGTCGGTTTATGGATTGCTGAATACAATGCAATGAAGTTCAACATTGAGCTTTTTGCATTGTATGCTAAGCCCAAAGATACAGAAGCGTTGGAAAATACTCTTTTAGAGGTGAAGATGTTTCAAACGAAAATGCAAATAATTTTTAATAATGACGATTTCGCTCATACCTTCCCTCTTAAAACAAAAGAGATAATTAAAAAAATGGAGGAGTTTCAGGAAAGAGACAGTGGTTGGACCCTTATACAATTATTAAGGCTGAATTTAAACTTAAACAAATACCAACCGCTAAAGGGTTCAACATACATCCCTACACCAAAAAAGTTGGCGGTGAGAAAAGCCTGCATCAACGTGAGAAACAGAGATGAATTTTGTTTTAAATGGGCAGTGGTTTCTGCTATTTCTAATCTTAAAAAAAATTGTGACCGAACATCATCATATCCAATAGACATTACCTCAACAGAAATAAGTATTAATGGCAGAACTTTAAACTTTAAAGGCTTATGCTTTCCAATGGAAATAAAAGACGTTAAAATATTTGAAAATAATAATGATTGGGTTAGCATAAATGTTTTTGGATACGACGAGGACCAAAACATCGCTATTGGTCCATATTACAAAACCAAAGATGTTAAAAATGTCCATATTAATTTGTTGTTTCTACAGAAACAAATACATACCACAACCACTGCCCATTATATATGGATAAAAAATATATCAAGGTAAGACAAATGGAATTTTTAAAATTATTTGAACATATAAAACAAACAAAAAAAAAATATTTTATAGATTAATAAGACGACAAACAAGCAAGTATAAGGGGAAAAACTATGTTTGCGACTATTGCTTGCTACATTTTACTCGTGAGGACAAACTTAAGAATCATATACCAGTATGCAGTAAGAGCGTAACATATCTACCAAGTAAGGAAAACAATATTTTAAAATTTACAAAACATGAAAGAGCATTAGATATACCGTTTGTGATTTATGCGGATACAGAATGCATATTTCAAAACATTGATACATGCATTCCAGATCCTAATAAATCATCAACAACGTTAATAAACAAACATATACCTTATGCTTTTTCGTATTATATTAAGTATAGTTTTAACAGTAGTTTAGATAAATTTAAAACATTTAAGGGTTTAGATTCCCCTAAATTATTTATTAGGGAACTGGTAGACGATATAACATATTTTTATAAGAATTATATAAAAGAAATCAAACCAATGATTCCTTTAAATGATGAAGAATTTAAACATTTCAATGAAACTAGTGAATGTCATATTTGTGGAAAACCTATCATTGGTGAAGTTAAGGTAAAGGATCACTGTCATTTAAGTGGCAAATATAGAGGACCTGCGCATAATAAATGTAATTTAAATTTTAATATTCCGCATTTTTTTCCTGTAATTTTTCACAACTTTTCTTCATATGATTGTCATTTGTTTATTAAAGAACTAAATCATATTGACAATGGTCCCATAAATATTATCCCACTAAATAAAGAGCTCTATATATCTTTATCAAAAATTATTAGAGTGGAGAATGAAAATGTAGAAATTAGATTCTTGGACTCCCTTAGATTTATGTCCTCAAGTCTAGACTTACTAGCAAGTAATTTATCTAAAAACAATTTTATAACAGTAAAGTCAATATTTAAAGATGAAAAACAGTTTTTACTGCTAATGAGAAAAGGAGTCTTTCCATATAATTACTTAGATTCATTTGAAAAGCTTAAAGAATGCCATTTACCCAAGAGAGAAGATTTTTTTAATATGTTGACTGAGACTGATTGCTCTGATGATGATTATAATCATGCTAAAGAAGTATGGAACGTATTCGGTTGTAAAACATTAGAAGATTACCTAATGCTTTACCTTAAATCAGATGTTCTTCTTCTAACTGATGTCTTTGAAAATTTCAGATTGTTATGTAAAAGCATATACAAGTTAGATCCCTGTCATTATTACACTGCCCCAGGGCTTTCATGGGATGCTATGCTTAAGATAACAAACATTGAATTAGAACTTCTGACGGACATTGATATGATCACGTTTATACAAAAGGGTATAAGAGGGGGAATTGTCCAATGTTCTAAAAGACATTCGGTTGCAAACAACAAATATATGGCAGATTATAATAATGAAATATCATCTAAATATTTAATGTATCTAGATGCAAACAATTTATATGGTTGGGCAATGTCTCAATATCTCCCGGAGAGTGAATTTGAATGGGTTAGGGATATTGATAATTTTTCCCTGAACTCCATTTGTGATGACTCAAGTGTTGGTTATATTCTTGAGGTTGATTTAACATATCCGGAAGCGATTCATGACTATCATAATGATTTGCCATTTTGTTGTGAAAACAAAGTCCCTCCGAATACTAAAGATAAAAAACTTATTGCTGATTTAACCGATAAAACAAATTACATTATTTATTATAAAAATTTGCAGCAGTGTTTAAAGCATGGCTTAGAGCTAACCAAAATTCATAGGATATTGAAATTTAAGCAATCAGATTGGTTAAAAAAATATATTTCTTTAAATAATTACCATAGAACTAACGCAAAAAATTCTTTTGAAAAAAATTTTTTTAAACTGCTAAACAATGCTGTTTACGGCAAAACTATGGAAAATGTCGACAAACGAAAGAATATTAAAATTGCTAACTCTTGGGAAAATATTGGTAAAAAATTAGGTGCTCGCGCTCTTATTGCTAAACCAGAATTTAATTCAACAAGCATATTTGATGAAAACATGATTGCAGTTGAGTTAAATAGAACTTACTCAGTTTACAATAAACCTATATATCTTGGACTTTGCATTTTAGAGCTTTCAAAGTGGAAAATGTATGATTTCCATTATAATTACATGCTTCCAAAATATAAGTCCAATTTAGAACTTAATTATATGGATACTGATTCTTTCATTTATACAATTCACACAGATGATTTTTATAAAGATATCCTTAACGACATTGATGATAGGTTTGATACATCTGAATATAATATAAATAACCAATTTAATATTCCACAAAAAAATAAAAAAATGTTAGGAATGATGAAAGATGAGAATAATGGTGTCATAATGAGGGAATTCATTGGTTTGAGGTCTAAGATGTACTCCTTCAATAATGAAAATATGGTAGAAATAAAAAAAGCAAAAGGAGTAAAGAGCAATATTTGTAGAAAGCTAAGTTTAGCGGACTATAAAAATTGTCTATACAACAACAAAATTTATTATGGTGAAATGTATATGTTTAGGTCTAAGTTACATACTTTGTATACAACCTTAGCTAATAAAGTATCATTAAGTTATAAAGATGAAAAGAGATTTATATGTAAGAACAATGTTAATACCCTAGCTTGGGGTCATTATAAAGAAAAATTTTTAAATATGAATAATGATGATGATTGCTTAATGGATCTTGATCATATTGACAACTTAGATTTTAAATATAAAGATCAATTTATGAAAGATGATGATGATGATTTATGTTTAATGGAAATAGAATGCTAATTTAATTTTAAGATATTTATACGTTTCTTTGTTAAAAAATAAAAATAAAAAATTTTTAGTTAGAAAAAAAAAACTTTATTATGTCTTTCATTTTACATTAAATTGGAAAATAAATAAATAAACAACGTAAGTAATGAAATTCATTAAATAACTTTCTGGACAATTCCAGTTAATGGAGTGTACTTCATCAAGCGATCGTAGAGAATTAAACAATAAGCATTTGTGTTTATAGGAATCGGGATGGCAGTCTCAAACTCAATTTTCACATCAATAGGCCCGCTCTTAATCATTTCATTTTGATAGCTTAGATCAATAACGACAATTGGGGTTTCCTTAAACTTCTCACAGGAAAGAAGTGGTTGTGCAGACTTCATATAATAACTTTGTTGAAATTTCGCATACATATCATATAAAATAGCATAGCGATTCTCTGCAATCTTTAAATTTAAATCATCGTACGGATAAGAATCTGAATTTAAATGTACTTTTATATTTTTTAAATCAGAGTGAATATATTTCTTATTGTTTTCTAACACGAATAATAGAAATCTAGGCCTCTCTCGGTTAATTGATAGCTTAACATTCCAAATATGATTTCTTCCGCCAGAGAATGTAGGATTAAAATAACAGTCCCAACTTCGAAATGCTATGGGTAAAGAGATACCATCCTTAATAATCTTCATTATTTGCAGTTTTTTAGAGTCTGAGACTTGTACGTGTGGAATTCTCCACGTAATATTCGTAATCAATAAAGTAAGATTTTCTTTATCATTTGTTGAGTAATAAACGTTCTCATCATTTGAACTCCGTAAGAGAATAAGTTCATGTTTGCTATATAATATTATTTTATTGAAATCCTCGGCAAATCCCAAAAACAGTTTAAGGGGTACATAAAAATTAAATATTTGCATGGCTAAGTCTCCAGAAACACTCCATCCAGCATTTCTCATCATATTGCTTTCAAATTCATTAAGGGAAACATAGTTTTTAATTGTGCTAGACATTCCCAAGTATCGTGTACGATCAATTTCAACACCATTAATTTCATAACGTATTTCATCAAATAAGTACGCAACACAATTATTTCTTAGTCTGGTATTTGGAGAGTTCTCCCCGTTAGAGTTTTTTATATTTCCCTCTATATACAAGTAGCTTTCACTAGGAAGAACATACAAGTCTTGATTTTGCAGAGTAATTCGTATCTCATCATTATTTTTAAATGATTGAATGTACGGTACGTAACTATGATAATCCTTTTTTATTATATTCTCATCCGAAATAGGAGTTTCCATAACATTTAGTATATCAGACATTTTTCTTTACTTTTAAATTAAGTAATCTTAGAAACCTCTTATTTTCTTCTGTTAATTTAGGTCTTTTAGCTTTAACAGTGTCTAGTGGAATGTTTTCGCTAACTTTTATTTGCGCCGTTTTATTGTAAATAATCATATCTCCCTTGGTCTCAAATGTAATCTAATTGTTATTTCTTCTCCTCTAAAGTTTATTAAGCGATCCTCTTGGTCAACAATCCAAACTTTGAGATATGTTATTTCTTTCACATTCACTGGTAAATAGATTAGATTATTCGGGATAACATCTAATTTATAACCTGGGGGAACATCCACCGCAAACTCATGAAGTATGTGTGCTGGAAAGTTATTCATATATGCTCCTCGTATTATATTACATTTAACTTGCACAGCATTAACTTTTAAAATATTTACTGGATGATTCGATAAATGTTTTATACCAGGCTTTAAAACACCACCACTAAAACCAAGTAATCTACCAACAGATCTTTTTCGATCAAAGAAAATTGTATCATGTGAGGATGTTATTTCAATTTGTAGAGTGTTGTTATTGGCTTCAATCATAATTGATTTATTATCATTTTTGTCCTTATATTCTGTGATAATATAATCAGCTATATCTTGCAACTCATAAGAACCTATAGGAATTTCAATTATTTGATCTCCAATATGGAAAAGATTATTATCATAGTCTACATTGGGAATCGAATTATATGAATGAAAATCAATTAGAGAACATTCATAACCTCCCGCTAACTCTATTGGTGGAAAGAAATTTGCCGTTAAAATTGAAGAATTCCCGCTCAGTGCTAATGTTATTGACATAACGAATGATTGAATGTAAATAAATAAAAAACGCTATTTGCAGTTTGTTTTTATTTAATATATGCATTTATTTTAACTTATTGCTAGTTTTACAATATTTCATTTTTACTTATCCAAGAATTATGCTGACTTGGAAATCCCAACCATTTTACATATGCTTTATCACCCTTAGTTTTTAATACTTTTTCAACTAAGTATGTATTAGGAAAACGAGTGCGTAGTAACTCCTCCTTGTAAAATCCACCTTTTATTTCATTTCCTTCATAGTCTTCGAGTATAAATGTGACTGGGTAAGTATTTTGTATCGATCTTATTTTAAATATTTCTGTTGTCCAATTTGGTGTATACCCCTTTTCAAAGACGTGCTTATATTTACTAATACGTACATAGTCTCCAACCTTAAACCGTGAAGCTTTAAATAGTTTTAAATGATTGTATACAGTATTAAGTAAATGTTTTTCATGTTCATGAGTTACTTGAATAGGAGCCATTTTGATCGTTCCGTGTATTTTTTTATTATATTGATTAATTAAACCTTTATAAATGCTAATCCATCTATAAGACCCATTGTTACTAAACTCTTTCCACATCATTTCTTTCAATGTCCTATTGAAGCGTTCAACAATTGAAGCTTTCATAACACTATATGTAGAGTAATGATTTATTGAATGTTTTCTCATTAATGCTTCAAACTCCTTATTAAAAAATTCTTTGCCATCGTCTGTCTGTAAATTTCTAGGTATACGCCCCATACGAAATATTTTGTGAAATGCCTTACAAACTTCTGCTGCAGTTTTTGACTTAAGGGATTCGGCCCAAGCATATTTTGAAAATGTATCAATGACTGTTAGCATATATTTAAATCCATTGTTTTTAGATGAATAATTCCCCATTTCTACCAAATCAGCTTGCCAGAGATCGTCAATTCCCTTCGTTATAACTCGACGTCGTAAGAACTTTTTCCGCGCTCGTGAATGTAGTTCATTAACTATTTCTCTCTTATCCGTATTCATGTCTATATAGATTACATGAGCGTTGTATTACTCTTAAATATTAAATATGCTTGCTTTATATTATGATAATTTAATTGGAGGTGGTGGTTCCAGCTTTTGTTTTTTTATAACGTCCACTTTAATAGAGTTGTCATTAATCCACTTGAAAATATAATCCTCAATCTTATTAAATCTCTCTTCGATACTGTTTATAAAGTCTTTATTTGCACTGTATATCTGATCATTCACAGCTTTTTCAATGATTTTAACATCATTATCAATATCCTTTGTCAACGAATTTTGCAACAGTTTTATGTTAGTTTTAATTATATTCAACTGGGAATCATATTCCTCTTTAAGTTTTTCCGTTTCATTATTATTGGAAATGTATTGTTCAATTTTATTAATTCTTTCTTCGAACTTGTTTATAAAGTTTGTGTTTGAATATTTCAATGCTTCGCTTATATAACTTTTCAAATCTTCTTGTATACGTTTGATTTCTAAGTTAATATAAGTTTTGTTAACAGCATCAAATTCGTCCAACGGTGAGGCTATATTTATAATTCTTCTATTCTCTACGTTTATATTGCTTCCATCGAGAATAAAACTAAATTTTTTTAAAAGATTTTTAGTTTTCAAGTCACTACTATGCTTTTTGAAGTAATGGCCAAATTTATCAACAGTCATTCTTATTATTACTACAACTACTCAATAATATTTGATTCTTTTAATTCCTCAATTATTGATATTATCTCATTAGAATGGTTTTTGTTACCAGCTTGTTGTGATGCCATCAACAGCTTTAACCGGTCTACTATTTCATTAGGATCATCCCAGTATATATAGTTTGGTTTATTAAGGTTTACTTTCATTAAACCTTCACCAATGTGAGTAGTAGCAAATAGCTTATTAATTATTTCCTTATATTTATAACCTCTATTTCCTTTTAGTTGATTATTAGGATCAAAGTTTCTTCTGTGTGCACTTGTATCCATCAAAATTCGTTTATATATATCTAATTCTGATGAGTCATAGTGCTCTGGCCTTTTATGAAAGAGTAATGAGTATAGACCAGGAGTTAACGCCCAAGATTTATTTCCTATCATTATTTTTTCATTACTTATCTTTAGATCAGAATTTCCAAATTTCCAGTCACCATTTTGATTTTTGTAAGGTCCAAATATTGTATCAAGCTTTTTGTTTTCATATAAGTCTGTTAAATCAAATTGCCAATCATCAGATTGTGAATAAAAGGATTCATTATCTAAGTCAACATCTTCTTCTTCTTCTTCTTCTTTTGCACCACTTGTTTTTGGGAACGAATCCAAATATTCTTTTTTCTTCGGGGTGCTAGTCGCAATACCATTATCACTGTTCTTAGTTATATTATCATGTTTAAACGTAGTTTTTAGACTTGTAACCTCGTTTGGTTTAAATGTTCTTTCGCTAGATAACTTGACTAATTTTTTTAACGGTTCTGTTAGAGGTTTAAATGTATTTTCTAACTTGTTTATTGTTTCTGCTTCCCCGCGCTTAACAGCTTCAAATTTCTGTTTTAAAATTTTTCTGGATTTTACCAACTCTTTTAAAACATTTTCCTCCATGTTATTGTGTAAGAGACTTTATTATTAAAAAAGTTTATGATATCTAAAATAGCTTAATAGCTTCTTTGAACAGCTCAACAGCTTCTTTAAACAGGTAAACAGCTTTTTGGAACAGATAAACAGCTTCTTTAAACAGATAAACAGCTTCTTTTAACAGACAAACAGTTTATACTAACAGTAAACTAGCTCTTAATGTGTGATAAACAAATAAACATAAATTCTTATACGTCTGAAGCAGTTTAACAATCAACTATGACTAAGCTTGAATGAATATATCGAAACCTTTTCTATAACGTCCGTTACTTATTTCATCATCTTTGTTTATTACAAGAAATCCATATTTATCCCTCCAACATTCTTTACATATGTTTTGAAACATTTCGAAGCTCATGTCACTTCCAACATGATCTTTATATATATGTTTAAGGTTTAGTTCATCTTGCTTAAACACTATAATTAAGTTTGCATTATCACGTACTAAATGTTTTGGAATATGTGTATATGTTTGACATAAATAAAATGCATCGATATCTTTATGTCTCCCCATGCAAAAATATGATCTGATATTGTTTTGCTTTTCACAAGCAACATCATCAAATATCATTACAGAGTTTACTTTAGCATCATTAGGTGGTAAAACATCTTCGTTTTCTGAAAATGTATATATACCCATACCCCTTACCGAAGATATTAGTTTTCGTAGATACTGATATTTGGGTTGATGTAGAGATTTAGAATAAAGGTAAATATTTCTGAATTTCAATCCATTAGGGCTTTCAATCAAACTAAGCATAACGTTAGTTTTTCCGCAATTGGACGGTCCCACTATTAATGCTCTTATAGAGTTTGGTAAAAGGCAACTATGTTTGGTTACATTATTTTTTTCACTGAAATCTAAATTTCTCACTGCAATATTTGAATGTTGTTTAATCAAACGCATCTTTGCAAATGAAAAGTTAAAGCAAGTGAACATCTCTTTCTTTATATTAATTACTACTTACGTACATATTTTCAGAAACTATATGTTATAAATGAAGGTGTACACAAAGAAAAATGTTATTGGCAAACAGATAGTTAGTGGAGAAGGACTACTAAATAAGCTAATTAATTCGCTACCAGTTGAGGTTCACCTACCTGGTTATCAATTTTGCGGACCTGGAACGAAATTAGATAAACGTATCCAAAGGGGAGATAAAGGAATCAATCCCTTGGATGCTGCTTGTAAAATTCATGATATTGCTTATTCACAGAACTCTGATATTAATAAACGACATCAAGCTGATAGAGAACTAGCTGATAAAGCTTGGAAGAGAGTGAAAGCTAAAGATAGCACACTTGGTGAAAAACTAAATGCATACCTTGTTACTAACGCAATGAAGTCTAAAGTTAAATTTGGTTTAGGGGTTAAAGTGAATAATCTTAAAAAAACTTGCAAACGAAACCTTTTTCGCAATGCAATTAAATCAGCAACTTTGGTCTTAAGGAAAGAAAAACCAACAAATGTCAAAAAGGCAATAAAAACTGCAAAAAAAATTATTGATGAATCATTTCTTAGCAAAAAATCAGAAGTGAAAATTCCAAGAGTTATTACCGTTCCTAAAATTGGGGGCTTTCTACCGCTTGTACCTATACTTACAGCACTTGGAGCATTGGGTGCTTTAGCTTCTGGTGGCTCGTCGATTGCTAAGGCTATTACTACAGCTAGCAATGCTAAGCAGCAGTTCGAGGAGAATAAGCGTCATAATAGAACATTAGAGGCAATAGCAATGGGAAAAGGTCTCTATCTCAAACCTTATAAGAAGGGATATGGAATATTTTATAATAAAAGGAAAGCATCAAAAAACTAATACAGCAGCTACCTAATAGACCTCTTACCGATGTGGATTTGAAAATGTTTGGAAAAAAGTATATTCCTTGTTTTAGGGGAGTTTATATGAGAGATACACTCCCTAAAACTCCACGGCAAACTGAATGCGGAATAATCAATTTAGAGTCTCATAGAGGAGATGGTACACATTGGGTAGCCTATTATAAAGATAATGATTATGTGGAATATTTCGACAGTTTTGGAAATCTTCAACCACCTCTAGAAGTTTTAAGATATTTAGGATATAATATAAAATATAACTATAAAAGATATCAGAAAAGTAATTCCTTTAATTGTGGTCACTTATGTTTGCAGTTTCTACTTCATTTTAAAGTAAAGAAATAAAAAAAACACATACACATAATTTGTTTATACAATTTTATTTTTTATTTATTTTCCATTCTTAAATATAATCTATGAATTTTTACATCGGTTATTATTTTTCTTTGCATTTTTTTCCCAATCTCATAACAGAGGCGTATTAAATCTATTTCGATATCTCTTTCATTTAATCCATTGATATCACTTAAGAGGATTTGAGTCTTTTTTAGCTTCGAGCATGTTGGTATGTAATAGTTATAATAAAAATGCAGTATTTGCTTCCTTAGAATTCCATTCCAACAGAGTATCGTTGTTAAAAAAACTCCTATCCTTATTATCGATTTCCATGTTTCAGGACTAATTTTTATTTTAAATTTTCCTTGCTGGATTACTAAGTAGCATACATCCCTTTTATATTTGAATGTGTACTCAGTGGTCTCCTCGCTTGTATTTTCAATTAGATTAATTGAAGATAAAAATTCACGCTGAGAAAGTGTGCTGCTAATGTAGTCCTTGTAACTCATTAGGTGTAGCCATTCTTCTTGTCCAAATCCAATAAAATGCTTGTTATTATAATGGAACCATATCATCGGCTTAAATCCATGGAGGGTTGAAAATCCGCAGGAAACTTTTAATTTTAAGTTGAGAAAGTACTCCATCTCAAACACAACGTCATATATTTGCGGTTGACGTTCCTGACTACACTGCAGAGCATTTTTTATTATTTTATTCATTCTCTTTGAAGGTTAGTTGTAAACTGTTGACTTTTTCATTTCAAAACTCGCCTTTTAAAGAAGACTTCTAACTCTAATGCCTTACTAATAATAAGTATAAAAGAACTTAACTAATCTTATTACAATAATTTTAATGTACACATATGTACAAATATGAATAACGAAAAATAAACATTTTTTGTTTTTAAATATAAAAGTGTGTTGTTTATTTAATTATAAAATTTCAAAGTACAGTAACTTCATCTTTATTACTCTTCTTTTTGATTTTCGGATCTTGATGACAATAGGTTGAATAATTTTTTATACTGCTCGATAATTTTCATCACTTTTAGTTTTCTTTTATGAAAGAAATAACATCCACACATGCCAACAACATCTCCGTTTGAAGTATCATGTTCGCAAGCTACATTATAATCACTAAAATCTGCATATTTATTTTTAAACGCTTGTATTTCTTCTAAATGTTCTTTGAAAATTTCACTTCCAAATTTCTCTAGAAAGTCTTCAATAGTATTCATCTTTCTAGGTTAAAATTTCATTTAATACTGAATAAATAGATTAATCATAGTCAACTCTTATAGCCTGAATTCAATTAAATTGTAAATGAAAAACAAAACAGTTTTTTTCTTTTTGTTATAATAATGATTGCTTTATTTAAATAATTTTCATTTAAATGTATTAAAAGGATAATAGTCTCTCATTGGAGGAACTAGTTTTAACTCCAGCCTGCAGAGAGAGCTATTCCTGTCATCGTTCAAAGGAAATTTTGTTATCATGTAAGCGCCCGTAGATAAGAGTTCAACATCTTTGTCGCTCAACGAATTGTATCTCTTAGGAAGGTAAAATATACTCGTTCCCAACTCTAGCACAATAGATTCTCCATATTTTGTTGTTATTCGTGCTGCTCCAGTTATATGATAGTCTTCTAAATCTATCATATCCTTGATACTTAGCCTCTGTCTTACGTTTAACTTGTTAAAAGTTGTAATTAATTCCGTGTTGCTGTTCATCGTTGTATAATTTATAATAAACTGTCAAAATTTTTTGAATTTTTACCGAATTTATATAAAAGTTAATTATAATGAAATCAATAAGTAAATAACCACTAAAACAACAACCTGATAATTCTGCATACTAAAAGAAAACAATAAGACAATAATAATAACAAAATCAATAAATAAATAACCACTAAAACAACAACGTGATAATTCTGCATACTAAAAGAAAACAATCATTACATAGCCCCAGTTTTGAAAGATTCCTTATCAACATATTGACCATAATACATAACAGAACATTTTACAAATACAAAATTATGTAAATCAAAATTCTTCTCAAACATTCTTATCACATACCGCTTCTGCTTAATAAAACCAAAAATCAAAATTCAGTGACCTCCTAGTTTTTTTATATTTCCTAACACTTGTCTGTCTCTATACACTTACCCTTTCACTGTTTGCTATTCCTTTCATATACATAAATAATACTACTGAACATTACACTAGACAACATTTTTTCTTAAACATTCTTATCACATTTTGCTTCTGCTTAATGAAAACCAAAAATCAAAATTCAGTGACATTATAAATTTTCATAGTTGAGATCATAACTACAAGTTTACATTTACATCATATCTCAGCACTCAAAAATAAAATTTTATTTTTGTCTGTCCACTTCTCAGTTTCATCTATACACTGTATTATTACAAATAGAGATTATTTTTTTCCCACCAAATTGCCTACATTACTTCCACACACAAAAGATCACTACACTCATACACTCTTTCTATCTACACAACATAAATACAATTTCATTTCCGTCTCTCCATTTTTCAGTCTCTTTAAAATCCTCTCTTAAAAAATAACTGCCTCTTTAAAATCCTCTCTTAAAAAATAATTGTCTCTGCAAAATCCTCTCTTAAAAAAAAATAACTGTCTCTTCAAAATCCTCTCTTAAAAAATACCTTGAGCCAGTATCCCTACATAGTTTTCTTCAAAATTTTCTCTTAAAAAATACCTTGAGCCAGTATCCCTACATCTATACTACTGGGTTGCACTAATGGAATAATAAAAGTTACAAATGTAACTAGAAAGAACGCATGCTTGAGACGGCATCCTGGACGAAGCTTACTGTGAACACCAATTCCACTGGCAGACGATTTCTAATCTCGAGTAAAAGCTGAAAAAGACTATGGTATGCAGATAAAAGCATTCGTTACGCATAACTTTACAGTTATTATTAAAAAAATCAGGCTTTTAAATACTTACCTCAGGATCATCTAAGCTTTTAAGTTTTCTGGCTAATTTATATAAGCTACCATGCCCTATCATATTCATTTCAAAAAGGGAAAAATAAGGAGTAACGCCTATCGAGGCTCGAACCGAAGACCTTGGTGAAAACTTAATTTCGGACAAATGCTTGTCCCAATCAGAAAAGTCGTCTTGCATATACGATCTCACTGCGGCCAAAAGGGACTGGTTTACACGCTCGGACGCGTTGGCCTGCGGTGAATGAATGGCCGTTTGAATGTGTTTCACGCCAAAATTCTTCACTAAGTCGCCAAACTCTTTACTTACAAATTGTTTGCCATTGTCGGATACGAGCGTCTCAGGCGTACCAAACTTATGAAAGACCTCAGCTTTTAAAAATTTAGTTACGCTTCTGGTGGCCTTAACGTTACATTTACCGACTCCTTGCATACCTGACAGCTGACTGCAAGATCCCACACTTGATTGCTCTGGCTTGGCCAGTAAAAATATTCCCTTTTTCTACGCAAAGTCTTCCCTACGCCTCCATGAGAAGCCTGCGGTGAGTTGTGGGATTTTCTATACTGGTCTTGGTCAATTCTAGAGGAACCTATAGCTTCTAGGCGAAATCCTCGTTTAGGACCACCGGCCTTAAACGCATCGAAATTCAGATCAATCAGCCCCTCTACGTTTGCGGTGATTTTATCCATCTCTTAGCGTGATAGGATATCGGATACTACATTTAGCTTCCCCTGTCTATGCTCTACTGTAAAATCGTATGTCTGGAGATGCAGACTTCACCTGGCTAGGCAGCCGCTCAAGTCTTTGTGAGACATAAGCCACTTAAGGCTGCTGTGATCTGTAATTACCGAAAAAGGCATAAGTTCTATATAGGGCCTAAACTTTTTAATCGCCAAAACTACTGCTAGACATTCACATTCAGTGACAGAGTAATTCTTCTGCGTTGGTATTTACTTGTGTGAAAAATAGGCTATTGGATGCTCTTCGCCAGAATCGTCCTTCTGAAAGAGCACAGTCCGAACACCTGCAACTGATGCATCACACTGAACGTGCAGTGGGCTCGAAGTCAGAGCATTTTTGAGCCGATCAAATGCAACCTTGGCATCATCCGAAAACTTGAATTGCTTACCCTTTTTAGCGTTTCAAAGATTGGAGCCGCAATGGTGGCAAAGTCGGGTATAAATTTCCTACACCAGCCGGTTGCCCCCATGAAGCTCCGCACCTGTCTTGCTGACTTAGGATAAGCAAAACGAGTAATCGTTTCCACCTTGGCCGGGTTAGGTTTAATTTTGCTACTTCCTACTATATAACCCAGATATCTTAACTCTTTGAAACAGAATTTAGATTTTGCTGCTTGTGAGAGACACCTAGCTACTCGTGCAAACAACTGCAAGTGAGTAGCAAAATCTGGAGAAACTATCAATAGGTGATCCAAATAGACGAAAACTCTTTCACGTAGCGCCGCGGGGATCACCTTATCCAATAGCCGATATAACCTTTGGGCCGCGTTACCCAAAAGGCATGACAATAAAATGGTAAAGTGGCCGCCCCAGTACCGTAAAAGCAGTTTTCTTCCTACTGGATGGATCTAGTGGAATCTGCCAGAATGCATCTTTAAGATCGACACTTGAAATAAATATCGTGTCCCGCAAGCGACTAAGCAAACCCTCGATGTGTGGCAGAGGATAGGCATCCTTGACCGTCAGCGCATTGAGTTTTCGAAAGTCCAGACACAGCCGATTCTTTTCGCCCTTATGGACCAAAGTAACCGGATGGCTCTAGGGGCTTTCACTAACTTCAATGACGCCAAGACCAAGCATCCTTTCAAGCTCTGCATACATCAGTTTTTGCACTGCGGGAGAGACAGGATAGTGACAATCTTTCACTGGAGTTGCTTCACGAGCATCTATCGAATGTGTTTCTAAATGCGTTTTTCCTGAACCTTTCTTTGTATAGCAGGGGAACATCAATATGACAGAATCTAATTCCTGCCGCGGTTCTGCTATCAAAGCATGAGTCACGACATCTGGGGTATTATCTGTCTCTACGCAGAGACTAACACCATTGGTCGTAAGACTCTCTATATTGGCAAAAAGTTTGAAAACCTTCATAAAGTCGATACCCAAAAATAGCTCACAACTAAGAGTAGGCACTAAGTAGAACGTTATGACCTGCGTTTTTTGGCCAAACGTCACCTTTGCACGTACGCGAACGACAATGTTATGCGTAGTACCGTCTGCTGTCTTGATAATTGTAGAAAAATTGTACGTTTAAGCCCAGCCCTTCTTACAAACTCAGAGCAGTTACGGCCTAAGCACGTTACTGTGGCACCGCTGTCTAACAGACCTTCAATTTCGTGGCCCCTTAAATTGATTCGAGTATATAGACGAGAGTCTGTACCCTCATATAGTGAAGCCGCCGAAATCTCATGCCGTAATTTTCTACGAATTTTATACCGCTTGCGCGCCTTTTTAATTTTTCTCGAAACGCTACCAAAAACTCTTTGTTTAGCCTCACTATATTCTTTCAATCGAATATGCAGAGGCTTTAGTTCTCTTTGTCGAGGTTCAAAACTTAACGTAGAAGCTACCCTATCCTTATTAACTAAAACTCTAACTTTACCTCCCTCAGATTCAGTTTGTTGTAATTGAATTGGCTTAAACTTCTGTCGACCCCGTCTCCCCACCTCGAGACGGGTTTCGGGACCGGTTTCCCTGACACTTGGGACACTTTGGTGTTACTATATACGCCCTACCACAACGGAAATAAAACTGCCGAGTTAAAGGCCCCGTACAGGCTACAAAGCAAGTGTAATGACTCGTACAACGCACCGCATCCACCTCCAGGCCAATAAAAGGCAAATCGTCCTCTTCATAAGAAATTTCGCTCACACGCTGAGAAAAATTTGAGCGCTGCTGGTAAAGTCAGCTCGCCTGACTTTACGGCAAAACTCGGCTAACGTTTTAATGTTCACCGAAAACATCATTTGGGCCAGCGAAGGTTTTAGATTGCCTCGCGTTATTTCCACCAGTTGCTCATCCTCATAAGGGGTTTCCAGCTGGTTCCGCAACTTTATCACTGCGTAATAGAAGTCGTCAAAAGGTTCCTGCGACAACTGACGGCGATTTAAAATTTGCTTCTGGACTTGGTACTCCTTTGCAAACCGGCGATACTGCGCTAAAAGAGCCTTTTCGAATTCCTCCCAAGTGTTTATGTGTTCTATCTTTCGATAGTCCCAGTACCAGTTCAAAGCTGGGCCATTCAGTAAACGGTGAAAAGACCGTAAAATTTCTGTGTCAGAACAATTATAATCTCTTCTCAGAGCTCCTCCGCGGAAAATAAATTCCTGGACATTCATTGTCTTGCTTGTAACGTCAAATTTTACGCCCCATTTGGCCAATTTAAATTTATCCAGAGACTCCGGCTGACTTGTCATTGACATAGTTACCTGATAATTTGGCTGACGAGCTGGTGGTTGACAAAAAGGTGCTGCAGACTAAGCATCTGTGGGTACCCAGCCTGAGAGTTAAGTGAAGGCTGGAAGTTCTGAAAGGTTGGTACATTTTGCTGCGGCAGTTGTCTCAGCGGTGGTACTTGCTGTTGATTCGGCTCTTGATAAGGTTGTTGATAATATGGCAGCTGATTTTGTTGTTGCAAGACATAATGCTGCTGATACGGCGTTTGTGTTTGTTGTGGAGCGACTATTGAAGCTGCTGCCCTCGATGGTAGTCTTTGCGACTGCTGACCCGCTTCGACGTACTGTGGGGAGTGAATTAACGGTGGAGGTTGGGCCAAAACAGTTGGTATTTGCCCAGGGGCATTTTGTTGCTGACTGTACCGAGTCACTACAGAAAGCCGGAAACCAACTGATGGCTGGGTTAACGTTGATTGTACCTGAGTAAATCTAGGCGGTGCACTCTCAACGTTTGGAATTGTGTCGGAAGCTAGCGTTAGAATCTGATTATGAACTGGCTGTGATAACAAAATCTGTCTGATGTCCGACAGGGCTTTCTTAATCTTGTTATCAAACTCACGCATAGAATTGACTTGGCATAAGCCGATCGATGCCTCTACGATATGCCTAATATTTTCTGTGTCAACTGGCCCTTCGGTGATTGAGTTATTAATGGTACCTTCTCGTAACTTCCGTCGAATATTCTGAGCGGTGGCGCAGCTAAAAGTCGGCGAAATTATCGTCTGGTCCGCCTTTTCTGAACTGATGGATAGATCATGCGATGATGATGCCATAATTGGATCATGTCCAGTTGAAAAAGTCGTCACGCTGGTGGTAGTACCCAATGGATTTGCTAGTGACGAAACTGTAACCATGGTGACAGTATACGTACCACAATTCGCACTTGCTGTAGATGTTGGCATGTTGTCGGAATCTAACCTTAGCTTACTAGTACGGCGAGTTATCACCATTAAGAAAAAACATATGTATAAAAAAAAGAAAATAATATTCAAATATAAAAACAACTAAAATGGGTTCCCTCTCAAAGGACGCAAAAAAATGAAAAAAATAAGCAAATAAAAAGAAAAGCAAAGAAAAAATTAAAGGTAAGAACAATCGAGATTCCTTTCGAAACAAAATAATAAAAAATTAAGATAAGATAAATTAAAATCCTGAAAAAAGATTTTTATGAAATAATGCCTTTCGAACTTAAAACTGTACAGGAGTAAGCGGTATATTCCGGGGAAAAAAGTCGAAGTCAGAAAAAAGGTAAAGGTATGTATTTGAGATAAGTTAGGTGCTTGCATATTTTTTTAAAAAAAGGCAGTTACAAATTAAAAAATTTGGCAAATAGTTGTGTCAACCAACACCAATAATAAATTTGCTGCAACTGAAGCATAAAAACAAAATCAATTACTGCTAGGACTAGCAAAACCAAAATTAATGTTGCATTTGGTATCCCACAGAATAACTATGGAAAAATGTAAGTATCCATTTAAGTTACAACTACTTCTTGGGCTATGGTATCTCTATCTTATCCTCTCAAATTGAGCAATTAAAATCCAGACTAAATTTGTACTTTAATATATTTAAGCCTCATCGTTTACAACATATGTTGCAACGCGATACCAAATTCTGCATTTTAGACACCGGGACTTACATATATGCCTGAGACAGGTATCATGACGACTTACTAGATTCACCTGATTTTGAAGCAAAATATTAAATTAATGATTTATTCCTTGTTGGACCATGTAGCTACTAGTTGGGGACCCTTGCATCTGACCTAACTGGACATATGTTCTCCAACAAAAGGAAAAGTAGATAAATAATAATTGAAAAATATAAAGTAAATCTGTCTACCAGGACTTGCTTCGGCCCCCACATTGGGCGCCATTTTAGTAGCACTGCTGCTGTGTGAAAAAAGTATAAAACTTGGGTTACCAGACAGCTGGCAGCGCTGGTATGCTGGCGTTAAGCACCGGCTAGGGCTCGCCGTCTTGGGGTGGTTCTTGCCAACACCTCTGGTTAGTCCAGCAGCTACGAAAACTCATACCAGCTGATTGAAATAAACGGTTTGAAAAGAAATAAAATTTGAAGCCCGAAGCAAGTCTAGTCGGCTCCCTGTCGGCAAACACACACTTAAACTCCGTGGCTGATGTTATGCCATGTTTCTGCCCTCCCATAAGAAGTCGTTAGACCTCACCGTGACATCGTAAAGAAAAAAATTAATAAATAAAATGTTGGATGTCCCGAACATCCTTTTTACCCCTTTTCCTTCTCCTTCTTACCCCTTCTTACCCCTACAAAATGACAAAAAAATCTAATAAAAATTTCATTTAAAATTAGCAATGTTATACATTTTATTTACTGGATAGTTTAGTACTAGAATTCATAAATACCATGTTGCTATTGAAGAGTTTAAAAATTACGGGATAAATAAAAAGATTTTTTAAATCTTTATATACAACAACCAAGTAAAAAAGGAAATGTAAAACGCAATTAATTAATTTTAGAAAAATTTAACAAAATTCATTTAATAAAGTTTTAATTCCTCATCTTCGTCAGGCTCGTTCTCTTTCTGGAATGTATTGGAAATCTGCTACAGCTATCGGTGCAGGAACTACCGTCCGTCCGTCATGTGTCGTACGTCCGGATTCTTGTTCAAGGTAAGTTTAAAAATTTAAACAAATCTAAATATATTTCACTTTCGCCTAATGATTTCTTTTCTAAATTAAGGAAAACAATACGGTGGGGAAACCAAAATGCACACGATCACGCCGCAAGGAAATAGGCTTGAGCTCAATCCTAACCGCGCACTCTTGTCCTAAAGCGTATCAAGAGGATTGATATTTCTGGACGGTAAGTATTTTCCCTAAATGCTTAAAGTCTAGAGCTAAATATATAAATTTTTGAATTGCAGTTCGTGAGTCGTTCGTCGTTGAGTCTGATAGTCGAATGGCTGTTACCTGACACCCCAGGAGTGGTGGTGTCTCCGGTTCCGCTGATACTGAGTCCCTCGTTGAAAGCGACAGCGAGGTTTATCTTTTAGCTTTTAATTGTTAAAATATTTTAGCTTTAATTGTTTAAAATATTTTAGCTTTTAATTGCTAAAGTATTTTAGCTTTAATTGTTTAAAATATTTTAGCTTTTAATTGTTTAAACTTTTTGGTTTTAATCTTTTGATTTTGATTTTCGTTTTCAGCTAATTATTAATTGAAATTTTCTAATTTACTTTTATATAAGATTTCTTTGACTTTTAAAATCGTTCCCGCTTTCAGTTAAAATTGTTTGTTTCTTTTTTTTATATATATGTGCTTCACTACATTTTTTTTACACAAATGATTTACAAAATAAATACTAAATTTGTTTCCTTTTGGTTTGCCACTTGTCGCTTCGTAAGTATCACAGGAATAATCTCGACTTTTAAAACTTAAGTTCAATAAACCTCCTAGACGCCGCAATATGTCATCCATCAACCGTATCCCTATAATTTTATTGTTTTTCGGACATGCCGCTGCATGCTCATCATCTCTTTGGCCTACTCTTTTTCATCCCTATTCATTATCACGTGACAGCTGGCCTTTTGACTGTATTACCCATTACCGCGCTGCCTTATCTATACACAGGGTGCACACGACACCAAACAGAAACACTTTTTAATGACTTTGGCATATCATTCAACGAACACTGGTTTAAAAAAAGGACTGACGTAGAAATAGTACTGGCAAGTAAATGGTTATTATCTTTAAGGAAAAGTTCGCTTTTTTTGTTGTATTCCATTTATGCATTATGTTATTGATTGCAGTGTGAATGGGAATGTTGGTAAATAAAGAGACTACGTCAAATGACACTAAACAATCTTGGCTATCAATGTTTAAGTTTTTAGTTTGTGTTTTTAAATCGTTATTTTTATCTGAAACTAAGTTTCCAAGTATTGTTCCCACATATTTGCTTAATTGATAGCATGGGACTTGGAGGGATAAAACTCTAGGCCGTAAAGGTACATTTTCCTTGTGGATCATTGGTAATCCATAGATTCTTGGGGCAGTTGCTGCAGAACAAAAGAGTGTACGTTTTTTCAGCAATCAATATGCTCTTTTTTAAAAAGGTCCATAATTATTTTGTTATTTGTTTTTAAAAGTTTAGAGGTGAGTCTTTCCTTGTTACCCGATAAGTGTTTTTATCCTCTAATAGTTTCTCCATTTTGCTATCATACTCATGTCTATAAATGCAACTGTTCTATTATTGCCCTTGTCTGGATATCAAATTTTATAGGGAAAATAACATTTGATTGGTACGCTAAAAATACCTCGACAGGTAGAATTATATATTTCAATGCTACTCAACCAAAGGGTCAAATGATAAACACAGCCAAGAATTTCATCATGAGAGTAATAAACATAAGCGACAAACAATTTCACAAACACAACGTTCAGAAAATCACGAGAATATTATTAACTAACAGTTTTCCCCAAAAATTAATAAAATCGTTAATTACATTATACGAAACAACAAGAAATATTAACCGTAAAAACACAAGCAACAATATAAAACATTTTTTCGGTGTTAAGTATATACCTGGTGTCACCGATACAAAGAACATAAGAACAACAATAAACAAAGATGACATCAAATTTGCTTACGAACCCAACAAAACATTAAGTAAAATATTCTCAAACACAAAAACACCAATATCCAAAGTACAACTAAACAAAGTTTTTTATGAAATTACATGCAAATGTAAGGAAGACAACAACTGTAACTTAAATTATATTGGTACGACCACAAAGCTGACATAATTAAAAGCAAAGAGAGTATTGCATTGTCACAACACATAATACAAACAAATCATAAACTTTCTTTGACAACATAAAAATACTAGATAAAGGAAACATTGAGAGAAGGAGATTCATAACAGGAAGCTTGAGAATTCAACAATAAATAAACAAAACAATCAATTAAAGGGGACGTGGACAATTTTGGAGCCAGTCGTAATAGAAAATATCCATTTAAAATAATATCATGTTTTTTCTTTATGTTTGTGGTTTTATATATATTTGTGTGTAGTTTTGCTTTTTTGGTTTTGATGTTATAAACAAAAATATTGTATTACTGTAAGTAGACTCTGCTGAGCTATTTGTTATTTAATTTTATACTCTAATTAAACAAGCACTAGGTCAGCTTGAAAATAAAAATATTGTTTATTAGTTTTTATTTTTTCTTTCAATATTTTGCCACACCATTGGGTGGCACGTTCAATAAATTATTTCAATTGAAAAAAATTTATCAAACTAACTCAAAAAATTTTCAAAAAGCAAAGAAAAAAAATTTTAAAATATACATACCCATAAACTTTCAATACTCAAAAACAAAACAAAAAAAAAAACACATTCAAATTTTAAATTTAAAATAATAAAACATACATAAAACATGATACAAATACAAACACATAAATGTTACAAACAACTAAGTTAAGATACATTCTAATGTTCACTGTTTTTTTTTGCACTAAATGTCTATAACACTGCGCAACATTATCAGTATCAGCCTTAAAGTTTATTCTTTTTGTTGTTGGCACTTTAAGAAATTGTAACATCTCCAACATATACCGACGTTTATAATAATTTTTTATATTTAAAACTGATGCATTTTCAAAATTAGGAAGATGATTTAATCTGGCGCAATGGGAAGATAATGCAGTTTTTTGTAGATTATTAGCGTCTCTATATCCTTGATCAGATTTATGTCCAGCTATTCTAGTTTAAAGTTTGTTTTTAGTTGTACCTACATATACATTATTACAATATTCATTATCATTACCATTACAAGGTATTTTGTATACTTAATTTGACATGTCCCATTTTTTATTCTATCTTTAGTTTTACTAAGGAATAGACTTGTGCCAAATCGTTCAATTCAGTGAGCGGTCATTTTCGTTCAAATGTTAAAAGTGAACTCGTTCGTTTAATTTGTCACAAAGTATATACAAACACCACAGACCAGTAAAAAGAGAATACAAGGCCAAAACAAAAAAGAAAAGCAAGGAAATTAGTTGTTATGTGCTGTAATTTTATAAATAAATTACAAAAAAGTGTGTTGCAACAAGGTGGTCATATTGTGGTGGGTGCTCCCAGACGCTTAGGACACATTGCAGGTAAGATTTTTGCATTTTAGCCACACAAGTTATTTTTTTATAAAAATAAATTTTTGTTTAGATTCTTTGTTTTAGATGGCTTCGCTTTACTTCAACAAGGCTATACAGATCTTGAGCTTAGCTATAAGGTATATATCTCCGTCCGTGTTCCGGTTTTTTCGTTTAACTTACGTTGTGTTTCGTATGAATTTTTGTTGTGTCAAATCGAATACATTTTTTGTTTTTGCCATATTTAGTGGCAATCCTGCTTTGGCGCCTCAAAGGTAACAGCTGAATTTAATAAACAAAACAAAATTGTCAAGACGAATTCATATAAGGTGGGTGCCCGCTACAATAATAAGAAGAACAACTGGCACTTAAGTATAATTAACTTCAAAACACATTTAATAACTGCAATTTTTTCTCACCCTTTTAATTTAGTATAAAATAATACACTTTTGACAGCTACGCTACACTTTACAAAATTTAGCAAAAAATAGTAGCCGCCGTAACGAGGCGAATAAATATACGGTGGGAGCGATGATGAGTTCGTTAATTTTCGCTGTTAGCCGGAATGTCAAACTACATATAAAAAATAGTAACCCGATTTTTTATATATGAATTTTGACATTTACCCTACCGGCCAAAATCAATGAATTTGCCATCGCTCCCATTGTATATTAGCCTTGATACCACTAGTTAAAATTAATTCGCCTTGAAAATTGTTATACGAGCAGAGTATAAAATTGCATCTGTTAAAAAAAAAATGGTACAAATAACAAATTTAAGCAATAGTTTCTTAAAAATTATTTAAATGTGACTTTACATTTTATATGTATGTATGTATAATTCAAATATAGTTGATGTATACAAAGATGTGTTCACTCATGAAAGTGTTATAATGTCCTACAATGCCAGCTCCTAAATCACAGATTGTAATTTATTTATTTTTTTATTATTTGAAAAAAATTTTTTGGGGACTCAAAATAAATATAAGTTAAATTTTTAAACGAATGGTATTTTTTCTTCGCTCAGCTTTGACGTTTCTGACATTACAATGCGGGATACATAAACCAGAAAAAATTTTCATTTGTTACGTTTTTATAAAAAGATATGACATTCGTGTTTCAAAAACCCAAAAATGAAAAACAGTAACGTTTTTGTTCGTCTAAACAGCAAGTTGTGTTCTGTAAACAGGCTGTTAGTGTCAAAAAAAAAGTGCTATTGAAAATCAGCATGATCGGTCCATGTCTTTCGAGGTAGCAGGCAAAACACCACGACTACCTCTAATTTTTTCATGTTATTTGGATCAATAAAGTATCTCCACTCAAAAAAATAATTATTCTGCGATATAGAATTAAAAAATAAAACTTCAAGGGAAAAAATTATCTATCGCCCATATGTGCCAAGTTATGGGGCTCTGAAGTTTTAAAATTTTTAAAATATCAAAATGAGTATTACTAGAAAGCTTTTGAAGAGATCTTTAAGAAAATCTTGAAATTAAAAAAAAATGCTTAATCCATTAACAGCTGATGTCATTTTTATGTAAAATTATATGTATGCAGTACCAAACTTTTTTTAATTTTTTTAATTCGCTGTAAATCCAATAATTTTTTTTTTTTGAATTGGAATAACTACACTAAACTAGATTTACATACCTAGATGGTGAAGGCTGTGTCAGTTTTGGCATAGCCGAATATAGCACTCTTTCTTGTTTAATAGTACAATTTTCTCAAAGAAACCTAAAGAAAAAGTCAATTTGTCACAGTCGATTTCAAAAAACGTTTTGCTTCTTAACTTGAATGATCTATTTATTTATTCATTTATTAAAGAAATAAAAAGCCTTAAGGCCAAACTTACATTAGGTTTATACAATAAATCTTTTAACTATCTTAACTATCTTAACTTTCAATTTTTATTTATGTATTAGATTAAAAAACAATTAAGAAATGAGCGTTTTATTAGGCGTTTTTCGGGATCTTAATAAAACATTGAAGGTAAACAGACATAAATAAACCGCAAACAACTTGAAAAACCATAAACAAGTTTGGAATTTTGGAAAGTATTTAATAAAATAATAAATTTACAAGGAATTGCAAAGTCCGCTATAAGAACAATTATACAATTTGAATTTAGAAATTAAAGGGTGTTCCCAAAACTGATGTATTTTAACCCATATGGCCCTTCATTTTAAACCGTTATATACAAACACTTGAAATGTAGACAAAATGAGCTTTACTTTGTCTGGTGTAATAATAAGTTGGTGTAAAATTAATTATATGGACAACCTGTAGAACAGTTTTAGGCAGAACCTGTGTGCTAAGTCTGCTATAACAAAAATAATAAAAACAGAATTTGAAAATTAAAGGGTGTCCCAATAGTTGATGCAATTTGATGTATGCGGCCAAACTTTTAAACCATTTGAAACAGATAAAATCTGTTATGAGGTCGTTTTTCCTGCAAGAATTATTTACTAGATATATAACCAACTACTATACCTTTACCCTTAAATGCCAGTTAGAATAATTAATTTTAGTTGTTAATTAAATCTTAAGAAATAAATATTTATTACAAAATACTTCTAGTTTAAAAAACTTTTATCTACATGTATATGTATTGATATTTTTTATTTCTGTTTTAAATTTTCAAAAGTTTTTATTTCATGTTTTGTTTATTAAATGACCGAAAGAAGTAGCAACGTATCGAAGACAAAATAATTTTAATTAAAAAAATTTATGTGCTGTTTCTGCATAAGAGACTATCAACTCGTCTGAAAAATTTGTATAAAAAGCACTTAGTTTTTTTAGTTATTTCAATACAAATTCTTCAGACGAATTGATCGCCCGTTACTGAGAAACAGTAGAAGTATAAAGAAGTTAAAAAAAATTTGAGATTTAGTTAAAAACTTTTTATGTACATTTATAATATAAATAATAATATGTTTCATTTTCTTTTATTTAAATTATTTTTACAGAACTAAGATTTTGATAGTTTTTCAAAACTTATGCTCATTTATAATTTACATCTTTTAATTTCCATTGCTTATTTCAAAAGTTTTATTTATTACTGAACTTAAACAAATAATCTAATTATTAATAAAATAATTTATGTAAGCATGTGTATATTTGTTTGTTATAAAAAATTCTTTAAAAGTTTATAGATTTTGTTAAAAATTATTTATATTTACAACACACATTTTTCATGTTTTAATTTTCTAGTTATTTGAAAATTTTTTACATAACTAATTAAACTTACTTTTTAATTTTTTTTACATATAGGCATTTTTTAGAAAGAACTTTATTTACAGTGTTTTCGTAAACAAATTTATATGTAAATAAATATTAAACATTGTTTGTTGAATTTTTGTACTTTTGACTAGTAAATGCTACATATCGTTTTATTATTGTATTCCTTTTTTGTTCTTAATAAATTTCTTTAACCAAAAAAGCAGGTTTGTTATAAATAATCTAAAAATAAAAAAGCAAAAGCACAATTTTAGTTTGGGCAAATCGATTTGTATATTTTTATACATTACCTTTCAATATTTTTAGAGCCTACATATTTCGCTGAAGAAAAATATAGCTTGAAACTTTGCTTGATTTCAAACATGTGCGTCTATCATTCAAAATTTGACCCATTGAGGAAAAGATTCTTTCACAAGGTACTGAAATGGCCAATATACACAGCCGTTTAAGAGCGAAAGAATAAACCCTTGGATACAACATTTTTCTTTCGTTCCACCAAATCAATTGATCTTTTGTCCGTTCCAAATATTCTTCGTTAAGGTACTTATCTAATTCCCTTATAGCTGCTGCTGAGTTGTTATTCGGACGAAGAGTTTTATCGTACTCCTGCTCGCATTCTGCCCAAAGGCTAAATACTTCCCCTGTACTTACGGTAGCTGTTTCTTGAGGATAAGTATCTTCAACAGTAGTACCTGGCAGGCTTATTGTACACAATCTTGTCCTTAAGTTTTTCACAGCTGCCTGATAAGCCATTTCGTTTTTGAAACCCCTTCTTTGATATCGCGGGTCCAAAATTGCGCTTTCAGCATACAGTGGATTTTTTTCATAATCGCCAAAACGATAACTAAGATCAGATTTAATTTTGGATATCATTGCCGAGATCTTGATATCTGTGGAAACACATTTAGCTATAAAGCTCTCCAGAATGTTACATATAACTGTGACTTTCGCAAGTGTAACATTCTTTTCAGCACAGATTTCCACAGTTAATTCCCAAAATGGCTTTAAAATCGGAATGATTTCATGAATATAATCCCAGTCCTGCAACAAAAGCAACAAATATGGACGTTTTATCGAAAGAGTTGATGTAACAGCATCCTTACTGGTGACAATTCTTTCTAGCATTAAGAAAGTGGAGCTCCAACGTGTTTCAACATCCTGCTTAAGTTTAAGCTCACGTAATCCTATTTTCTTTTGGATTTCGAAAATCTTTTTAAGGCCCTGGAAACTTCTATGAAAATATTCCACTACTTTTCTTACCTTCGCTATGGTTTCTCCAACTTCACTTAAAGCTGCTTGAACTACTAAGTTGAGAGAATGTGCAAAAGAACCCACGCCTCTCCAGTTTCCTTGGAGAACTGCTGCAACAATATTTGCAGCATTGTCACTTACAATTGCTGTTACCTTATTAGAAATTTCAAACTCCAACATAGTTTTTTTTTTTTAATTGCACAAATTTTCAGCAGTGTGCCTCTCTGAAAATTGATCAAACGCAATCAAGAAGGACTTCAGCGGCGTTTCCTCATTGATGAAGTGCGCTGTTATTGCTATATAGCTGGCACGTCCAACTATCTGTGGTGAGCCACACTGCTACAGATTAACAAATGCTTGCTTTTACGTTTTCAAGAATTTCCATATGAACAGTTGTAAGAAGGTTTTTAGATAACTTCTTTCTGGTTGGCAGCTGGTATCCTAGGCAATATGACGCTTCATGAATCAGTTCTGTGATTGCCTGCTCATCTACAAATCGCAACGAATGATTCCCTTGAGCCACCGCTTTCAGCACGAGCCTATCAATACGTTGGACTTTTCGAATCGGAGGAGGTTTGCGGATGAACTGGGACATTGTTTGCTGCTGCAAACAAGCAACGCTTAAAGAAGCTTTGCATTTGGCACGATCTGGTCCATCTTCTGTGAAATAAAGCCATATTTTGCTGCTGTTCCTAAAAGCCATTTATTTTTATTATATTTTTTTAATATGGAATCACTTATTTTAATTTTTAATCACTTTTCACTTTCGCTAAAGCACTATAAAGCTACTTTTTAATAAAGCAAGATACTACCGGTTTGAAATTCACACTTTTAAAACAAGTTTACGTTAATTCAAATTTTAAAAAGAATGATAGTATTACCATAGCGAGGCCAATAATAAATTTATCCATTAACATAAAGCAACTCTGCACAGAACGCAAAAACACATCTCTTAATACACCACAAACAACTGAAACAAAAGAGCAATAGAAAAAAAATTTACGAAATTGAACGACCATGAGTGCACTTAGGACCCAAAGGCGTTCACTAAAAAGACCGGATCACTTCGCTCAATTGACTCATTCGTTCGCTCGTTCACGAACGACACAGCTTTGCTAAAGTTAAAGAATTATAAGTTTTGTATGCCATTCTATATTTTTCAGAATCAAAAATTTTTGTTTTTTCTATCCTTTCTGCTATTTCTGATACGTAAATTTAAGACTTGTAAACTTTTGTTCCTGTCACATTTCTTGTGTTTCTTGCTTTTCCGTACCTAAATTGCTTAAATAACCTGTTTATTTCTTGCATTGGAAAATTATTATCGCTTAATATCTTTAACTTTATCCATATTTCTTTTGTGAAACTCCTAATCACTTATCTTAAATACTTTTTTTATTAAATTTCTGCCCGTATTAATAATTATTCTCTTATGTGTGGCATAAATATTAATAATCCTCCCGGAAGCTGTCGAGATAATGATACTACATCAAATGATTCTTTATCCTTTCTATTGCATTCTTAACATTATATTTAGAGTTTTCCGTAAACTTTTTATATATTTTTGTAATATATTTACACAATTCATAAGATGGAGAATTAATAAAAGAACAAATGGGCCTTAACGGACAATTCTCTTTATGAATTTTGGGTAACCCATATAACATAAGTGCTGTAGCAACATTTGTTTTAAGTCTATTTTTCCCTTAGTTGTAATAATTTTTTGCTTAAAAAGTTCTTCTACCAAAACATTATTTATTTTCTGCAATTTTGTTTTTGGATCTTTATTTGCTAATTTATAATTAGTAACATTCTTAAATTATAATCATTTTTACTTATAGCTACTGTGGTGTTACCTTTATCTGCTTTCAAAATAAATATGTCTCCATTTCTTCTTAAAATTTTTTCAGCCTTTTCCACATGCTCTAACATGAATGTATCTCTATTAGTTAATTTTAACTTATTTAAGTGATTATCAAATATTAAAGTGAATTTTGTCCTAGCTATTTCCTGTTCTTCTTTTGTTTTTAATGTTTGTATAAAATCATCCCCGTCCGCTACCATTTTTAAAACTGGAAAATTTTCGCCCTTAATCGGCAGTGCATGCTTATGCCCTAACGAAAGAATCTACTGAACCTCATTTGGAATATCTAAATTAGTCTTATTTACAAACCAATTTTTGTTAAATTTAATACCTAACTCTCTCTTTCGCAATTCTCTTGAACACTCAAACTTATTTTTATGTATATTATTTACCTTAATTTTGAAAACAGCTCCTAACCTGTCCTCAAATTTCAAAAATCTTTCCATCGCCTCTCTTGAAAGAAGTTTTTCCAAATCACATTCAACCATTTGAAAATGCCTCAGTAAATTGTGTTTTGCGTAAATTACACATCTTAAAATTTTGCTTCTAGTTCAAATAAATATTTCTCCATTATGTTTTGAACTCTCCATATTTTCTCCATCTTGAAAATTCTAAGGATGTTGTTGGTTGAATTTATAATAAATTTGGGAACGATTCCTGAACTGCGACACCGAATTAAGAAAGTTATTGTGGATTTTGTTCTTATGGTTTTCTCCCTCAAAGTGTGAAGATGTTACTAATACTAAAAGTGCCAACAACGAAAAGAATAAACTTTAAGGCTAATACTAATAATGTTGCGCAGTGTTACAGACATTTAGTGCATAAAAAACAGTGAACATTAGAATATATCTTAGTTGTTTGTAACATTTTCATTAAGAAAATTTATGTGTTTGTTTTGTATAATGCTTTATGTATGTTTTATTTTTTGAAATTTAAAATTTGAATGCGTTTTTTTTTTTTTTGGTTTTTTTTTTTGTGAGTATTGAAAGTTTATAAGTATGTATATTTTAAAATGTTTGAATTAATCAATGAATTCAACTGGGCCAAAAATACGTACAACGCATACAAATAAATAGTTTATAAACATAATGGTAGCAAAGTAAAACTAAATGCATAAACGGACAAATTTGTTTAGCGGAATTTAATACTTTAAAAAATATTTTTTTCAATTCGCTTTTCATAAAAAAAATTCAGAAATTGGAATTTAGGGCTGAGAAAATATATTTTTTATATAAATATATATGAATGATATTAAGTTAATTGGATTTATTCCGCCAGTAAATAAAATACTGTTGTCATACCTTTCGGTGAAGACCGTCGTCACTGGCTGTTTATTTAGTACGATTGGCGAGCGCTTTCGATGTAAAGACATCATTTTCAAGCCGCGTTTTGATTAGTACTGGTTAGATAGTGTAACGTGTTTGTTGCATAGATAGTGGTGGGTACAGGTAGTTTTGTCCGTTAGGATGGTGTCTATTTAAAAATGGTATTATGCAGGTAGATTGCCTTATATCTGTCATCTTTATTGAAGGTATATAATTTTAATATTTCTGTCTTTTATTATTAGGTAGGTAAGTGTGACCATCTGTGGGTGTTTTGCGTTTGTAAGTTTGTTTTAATAGTTTAAGTGGTGTAAAAATTGTGTCTGAGGTTGTATTTACCTGTTCGTTAATAATATCTCCGTTAAACGTTCGTGTTTTGTATATTTCCATGTTTTCAAGAATGTCCAGTCTTCGTCCTTTTTTACTAGGATGTATTAACGTCATACATTCATCTATTTCCCTTGGCTCGTGTTCATGTGTGTTAAGGTGTATTGCGAAGTTAGAGTCTTCTCTTTTCCGTTTATATGATCGTATGTGTTCTGTGAACCTTGTTTTTAATGTTCGTCCAGTTTGTCCTATGTATGTATGGTTGCAGGTGCAAGTAAGTCTGTATACTCCGCTGGTGTTAAATTTATCGGTTATTTCTGTTGATGTCTTGAGATTGTTGCGTAGAGTGTTGCTCGTCTTTAGTGCTGTCTGTAAACCTTCTTTTTGAAAAAGGTTAGTTAATCTATATATTTCTGGTCCTGTGTAAGTAAAAATGTGTCGTCGTGTTGTATCGATTGTCTCCTTGTTTTCTTTCTTCTTGTTTTTAGTGTTGTATTGTCTAAGTAGTTTGTCGATAGTAGTGCAGTTGTAACCGTTATTTTTAGCTATAGTGTAAATTGTGTCCAGTTCTTTGTTATATTTGTCTGGAGAAAGTGGGACTGTCTTAAGTCTGTTAATCATATGTCTAAATGCTGCGAGTTTATGTTGGGTGGGATGGTTTGAGGAACTGTGGATAGTAATGTCTGTTGTGGTTGGTTTTCTGTATATGTCAAAGTTTAATGAGTCAATTCCTCGCGTTATTGTTATGTCAAGATAATGTAAGGTTCCGTCTTTCTCTTTTTCCATTGTGTATGTGATTTTATTATGTATTGTGTTTAAATCCGTTAGAATTTCTTCTGCGTTGTCCCTTTCTAGGATGCATATTATGTCGTCTACGTATCTGTAATAATGAGTTATTTTATGTTTTTCCATTTTTCACATTTTTACTTACACAGGACCAGAAATATATAGATTAACTAACCTTTTTCAAAAAGAAGGTTTACAGACAGCACTAAAGACGAGCAACACTCTACGCAACAATCTCAAGACATCAACAGAAATAACCGATAAATTTAACACCAGCGGAGTATACAGACTTACTTGCACCTGCAACCATACATACATAGGACAAACTGGACGAACATTAAAAACAAGGTTCACAGAACACATACGATCATATAAACGGAAAAGAGAAGACTCTAACTTCGCAATACACCTTAACACACATGAACACGAGCCAAGGGAAATAGATGAATGTATGACGTTAATACATCCTAGTAAAAAAGGACGAAGACTGGACATTCTTGAAAACATGGAAATATACAAAACACGAACGTTTAACGGAGATATTATTAACGAACAGGTAAATACAACCTCAGACACAATTTTTACACCACTTAAACTATTAAAACAAACTTACAAACGCAAAACACCCACAGATGGTCACACTTACCTACCTAATAATAAAAGACAGAAATATTAAAATTATATACCTTCAATAAAGATGACAGATATAAGGCAATCTACCTGCATAATACCATTTTTAAATAGACACCATCCTAACGGACAAAACTACCTGTACCCACCACTATCTATGCAACAAACACGTTACACTATCTAACCAGTACTAATCAAAACGCGGCTTGAAAATGATGTCTTTACATCGAAAGCGCTCGCCAATCGTACTAAATAAACAGCCAGTGACGACGGTCTTCACCGAAAGGTATGACAACAGTATATATGAATGAATTCGTACCTTTTTCAACTCTTTTTTACATATTTTCAGATTTAAAACTTGTTATCATTGTTTTAGGAACTTTAAACTTTTAATAGGAGATTTTATTTTCATCAGTAATTACAACAATTTAGACTGTAGCTTATTCCACAGTTTGGTTTTCACAGTGTTCACGCACAAATATATTAATTCTAAAACTGTTTTACTTATTGATATAATTAATAGACTGAACACAGAGGCAGCGTTTAAAAAAAATAATTTCTAGCATTTTCTTCGTATGCGTAAACTATTGTCCAAAAGCCAAAATTGTGTTTGCAGTTGAATATTTTGTTTGCTTATGCCAATAAACATGTGCAATTTAATTCCACTGGCTTTTGTGTGTAATAGCCTTTTGAGTCTATGGTTATTTTTGAAATTCTATACACGGGATCAAATATATTTATTAATAGTTTAAATATTCTTAAATTTTTTAAGAGTTTGCATTTTTTCATATTTTCAGGGAATCTATTAAGATTTTCTTTCGCTAATACGATTAAGTGTTCCAAGCAATTTTCGTTAAAATAATTTGGCAGCAATTGCAATTCTACAGAACATTATAGTGTAATGTTTTTGTTTGAATGACAAAAAACGTAGCTCATGGTTTAAAAATACATTATTTATTTGTCCACTACTGTCTTAATGCTAATCTTAACATTATTCTAACTTAAGCTTATATTTGATTGGGAGACGTGATGCATGCATGAGTCATGTACATAAACGTCTAGCATTAACAGAATGCGACACATGTAGGTCATTCTGAAATTAATCCTCCGCTAATCATTGCTAGCTTGCTAGCAATTCATAGCAAAGAAATGCAACCAATTTGAAAGACGGGAATATTGGAACTCATTTAATAGAGTATTTTAATTAAATAGATTGCTCGTGGTGTGGGGCAATGATCTTTAAGCATTTGTTGATATATGATATATTGTGACAAAATATAACGTGGCATGTGTATATACTCATGCACACATAACACTAGGCTTATATCTATGTCGGACCTTGCTTTATCAATATTCAATTTAATGGAGAGTGCAAGAAATAGTTACACGATTTCTCAAAAAGAAATTCGACAGAGTTGAGGATTGATTTTCCCGGTTCCGAGCTGCATAGATTTATTGATTGGCAAACACATTTTACTAATTTTATAGAACTATTTTTTCTTTTAAGGAAAACATAAACGGACTTTTTTGCATCACAATATTGATTTCACCGTCTGTTCCAATGAAAGATACAGTGATGTGAAAAATAATAAGGACACAAATGTCCAGCAAAAATATTTGATCATAAAATAAGTAAAATGAGAGAAATTCTAAAAAATAACTGTATTAATTTTCAGCTAATATATTACAAAAACAAGTCCCGTTACAAAAATTCAGAGAATTTGTATACATTTAATAAAATTAGGTTGTTAGGCAGAGATCAGTTGGTTTTGGTTGTGCGAATTAATAAGGACAGTTTGTCGTTTAACTAAAATAAATTAATATCTAAGCTTTTGAAAGTTATTTTGAAGTTTATTTTTGTGTACAATAGGTAAGAAACGTGATTTTAGTGAAACTTTAAATTCAATACAAACTTAAAAACAGCTTCATTTCGTAGTTTTTTAGAGCAAAATGGGAAAATCTAAGCACTGTGACCCAGTACTACGAAAAACTATTAAAGATTTGCATAAAGATGGAAATTCTTATAGAAATATTGCAAGGTTGCTTGGAATTTCAAAAACGATGGTAGAAAATGCAGTCAAATGGATTCCTATTAGAGAAACACGTGGCAGAAAACCAAAAATTACACCTGCAGTAAAACGTGGAATCATTCGATGTGTAAAAAAGAATCCATTTATTTCATCGAAACAGATAAAAATTGATTTAAACATTAACATTGACTCATCAACAATTCGAAAAACCCTAATTAAAGAGAACCTTAAAGCTCATAGTGCTAGAAAAGTACCAATGTTGTCGAAGAAGAACATACAACAAAGGCTAAAATTTGCTGAAGAGCACGCATGCTGGCCTCAAGAAAAATGGAGAAATATTCTATGGTCGGATGAGACAAAAATTAATTTATTTAATTCGGATAGGGGTCTTCATACTGTAAGAAGACCAATTAATACGGAATACAACCCAAAACAAACCATTAAGAGGGTAAAGCACGGCGGTGGTAACATTATTGTTTGGGGGTCATTTTCCTACTATGGTGTTGGGCCACTGTATCGTATACAGGGCATTATGAAAGCAACAGATTATGTTGATATTCTACATAATTGTATGCTTCCTTATGCCGAAGAAAATATGCCACTGCAATGGGTGTTCCAACAGGACAATGACCCCAAACATACGGCAAAGTGCACCAAGACGTGGTTTGTGAATAATAAAATCAATTTATTAGAATGGCCTGCTCAGTCTCCCGATCTAAATCCGATCGAGAATTTGTGGAGCATAGTTAAAACTTCAATTAGAGGAAAGTTTCCCACGAATTGCGATCAGCTATGGGAATTAATTCAGACTGCGTGGAATGATGTACCGCTTTCAGTCTGTCAAAACCTTGTTGACTCTATGCCACGACGATGCCAAGCAGTTTTAAAAAACAACGGCGCCTCAACAAAATATTAACCACTGGAAAGCAGTATTATTTGTGGATCTCTTTTTTTTTAAGTAATATAATTTTTTAGGCAATAACACGAAGTGTCCTTATTTTTTTTCACAGGGTGAATTTGTATTTTAAGTTAAATCTATTTAAAAAAATTTAAAATAAAAACAACAATTTTAAAAAACATAATGGATCTCGTTTTTATAATATATTACCTAAAAATATGTACAGTTATTTTTAGCAATTCTCTCATTTTAATTATATTATGATCAAATGTTATTACTGGACATTTGTGTCCTTATTATTTTTCACATCACTGTATATTATTAAAACCTAAACCCATGTTAAAAAAAAATATAATGCCTCTGTTGTTACCTCTGCTTCAAGGAAAATGCCCAAAAAACTCTAACCTAACATTTTGTTCTTTCCATATTTAGCGTTTTGGCATAGTTATTACTTTGCACACTTTTTGAAAATAATTCACACAGGTTATCAGTTGGTATTATACTAGAATGTTTAATATTAATTTGTATACAAATATATTTGAACCACTTACAAGTGTCTATACATATAAGTTAATATCGTGATGCTTTTGAAATGTTTACTTGATTTAAAATTAGTACAGAAAGAAAAATATTCAAAATTATTAATTTAAAGCCTGTAAATTATCAAGTGTCGATAATGCAAATCCCTCGAAATCCCCTTATTTGGCTACACTGCTAAAAATAACCAAAGAATGCAGTGAGTGATATAATAACTAAAACCATAAAATATAAAAAATTTTACATAAATTGCAAAAAAAAAATCTTAATAAAGAAAAACCGAACAGAAAAGTGAGAAACAATCGAAGTTTTTTTTTATACATATATAATAAGTAAACGAATAGAACAGAAAAGAACATTATAAAACTAGAATAAATAAAAAGTAAACAGAAATACAAATGGTTTTGAGTGTTTGGACATTTTCTGATCCTTTGAGCCGGGTTCGAATTCAATTACTGTATTGTATCCTTATCCCCTACATTGGTGCGTCTGTAACCCCCGCATCAGTCCAGCAATTCCACTCATCAGCATAAAAAACTCCAAGAAATTTTTATATATAAAACTTTTTTATAAAATACAGTTTTATATAACACATATGTATGTACGAGTATGTTCATATAATACGGAAAAACTCTTATTTTATACAGTGATGTATTAAGGCTACCACACAGGTATATGTATGTATGTATATGTTCATTACTATACATAGGTGCCAGATTTTTTAGATATAATACCGTCACAATTTAATAACAACATATGAAATATTAATCATTAGCAAATAGCTTCCGAGCGAAGCCGGTTCGTACAGCTAGTTTAATGTTAAAATAAGGTTAGTAATAAAATCTTACAAAAATACTTATATTTTGCATGATAATACACCTGACACCTTTTGTACGCCCATATGCGTAGTAAGACGTTTAAGCTTTAACGGACCTTTAATGACATTTTTAAATAAACTTTAAAATACTATTGTCATAGCTTTTGGTGAAGACCACCATCACTGGCTGTTTATTTGGTACTTTTGGCTAGCGCTTTCGATGTGAGAACACCATTCTAAAGCCGCGTTTTGATTAGTACTGGAGAGATTGTATTAGGTGTTTGAGCATAGATAGTGATTGGTAGTTTTGTTTGTTAGGATGGTGTGTATTAAAATGGTACCATGCAGGTAGATTGATATCTGTCATGCCTATTTTAATATTTCAATCTCTTATTATTGGGTAGGTAAGTGTGACCATCAGTGGCTGTTTTCAGTTTGTTAGATTTTCTTAATAATTTTATTGGTGTAAAAATTGTATCAAAGGTTGCATTTACTTGTTCGTTAACAATATCTCTGTTACTTCTGCGTGCTGCGTAACGTTTGGTGACGGTAAACTATACATATACATGAACATGAATCCAGGACACCCTACACTTAGAGCACAACCCAAAATTCATAAGGTATATATACTGATCAGACCTATAATAAATTACAAACCTGCACCTGCATAAAACTTGGTCAAAGCGTGTTATTAAAAGAGAAAATAAATTTGCAGGAAATATACATGTTGCAGAATACATAAGACCTTATGAATAAACTTAAGGACATCAAAAATACCGAAAATACGAGACTCGTTTCCTTCGACATTAAGGAGATATATACAACAATACCGACGCACAGTGGCTGAAAATCGTTTTTCGTTGACCAAAATTCTGTAACTTTTGAACCGATCAAAATATTAAAATAATTTTTTTTTAATGGATAGATATTTAGTTCAACTTGATTCAGTTTCAATTAGATTAAAATTGATTGAGGACTTTTTAAGGAATTCGAGGTCAAAGTTGAACATTTTAATTTTTTTATCTTTCAGAGTAAAATATGGGTTTATTCTGTGTGTAACATAGTAAAATATCCCTCTAAGATTCAAAAAAGTATATATATTCTTGATCAGTGATAAAATCTAAGACGATATAGCTATGTCCGTCTGTCCATACGTCCGTCCATGCGCCTGTCTGTATGGACACGATTCAGTCCCTTGAAATTTGGTACATATATATCTTGAAGGATAGGGCAGGCTAAGTTCGTAAATGGGCCAAGTCGGACCAGGTGGGAAAAAATTCCCCTTAGAAGAACTAAACCAACCCCTGAAAAACTACACATTTTTACAAGTTTTGTTGTAAATTTGTTAAGCAAATAAAACATTTTTATGTCAAAGAAGGTTCCAGGTCTTTACCCTGGAGCCAGAAAATCATAAAAATTAATTTTTGGACCCCGCCCCCTTTTTGTGGGAGTTTATATAGCATATTATATGAAAAATAGTGTCAATAATTAACAAATTGTATTACCTAAGCCTAGATTGCATAAAAAATTAATTTTTAAGCTTTCATGACGAATGGAAAATGTACTCGGATCTTCTTCGCTACCTTCCCCTCACCCCCCCAAAGGTTTTTTTTTTGGTTAAGCAACAAGAAAATATAATTTGATCTTCTACGCTACCTTAACCTCACCACCCCCTTACCCCTCCATCATCCTATATAGTTGGAAGGTATTTAAGATTCGACTCGGTCGAATATAACGTTTTAACTTATTTTTTACTAATACAATGTTTTCCGTACTTAAAGAATAATGAAAGGCAATTATAATTTTTATTCGTTTGACTTAAATATTAATTGCAAATATTCCATTTCCATTTCCATTTCTGTTCTTTAGCAGTTTTTTGGCTTCATCTAAATCCCGATGGTCCACTTTCCATTGATTTCGAATATTGGATATGAACGGATCTGACGTTGCCAATAATATATTAAATAGATCTTCATTTGTTGAATTCCGTGAAATTTTCCTAGTATTGTGCTCTCTATAAAATATGTAATTCTTGTTCCTTTTTTCCTGAGCCTCCTCTGATAGATCTCCAAGTGGCACCAAATGATATTTAATGACATCTTCACCATGATAAAGGATTTTGTGAACTGTTGCAGACATATTTCTCCATGGGTAGTTAGTTGTATATATTTTTGCAGTTTCCTTAGCATAATCTCCAAATTTTCTACAGTCAATTTCTTCATTGCACGCAAGTACTTCTAGTATTATTTTAAAATCCACTCCTGTTATTTCAGATGCTGTTTCTGGATCTGAAAAGAATCTTCTTGCGGTATTGCCATCATTTGTATTGCCTGACCCTTGTTTTGGCTGATCTATAATCAGTCCACGTTTGCGATATTCATCTTGAACATGTTTCTTTTTTGAACTTTTAACTCTTTGTTGGTCTCGTTGTTTCTTATTGATCCTGAAGACCCGAAATCCAAATCATAACTGATTTTTAGTATGTGTTCAATAAGTCGTATTCTTGCGTGTAGTGGTGATAATCCAAATTCATATGCATCGGTATTATCTAATGATTTTGCTGGGACTTGGTTTAATTGGGTTGATGTTGCTTGGCATATAATGCAGCTGGATGCAGCCTTCGTGCTAGTCAAAGCCTGACCCACTTTTCCATCTATCATTGTCAGGACTAACTGGTAGCTTACTTCAATTTGCTGCCCATCTAACTGTAATTGTAATGGCTGTAGTGTTGTAATTTGGGCCTTGATATCACTAATTTCTTTATTAATAACATCATTTGTTTCTTTTTTAAATTCAAATTTGATTGGCCTGCAGTATTTCGTAGAAGATGGTGTCTCATTTTTCCAAATATCCATTGTTTGCGTTGTACTAGTCGAAGGCTCTGAATCTTCCAAAATCTTTTTCAATCGCAATGGTTCAAATGATACCATGAACATATCTGAGTCAGAAATATTTTCACATACAGCTTGTTTATATTGTTTTTGTCCCGAAGAACCATCACATCCCCATTTACAAAAAAGAATTAACTTTGTGTTTCCGTATTTCTTCAACTCATTTCCTGTTATTGATTGCAGCAAGCGTTCGGCTGTGTGATTAAGTAGAGATTGTAGTTGTACCTCTGCCGAAATTTGTGTGATTGTAATAGTGTCCTTTGATGGCAAACAGTCCATTTTAGCAGCGGTTATGTGATGATATGCTGGATATATATTTGAGCCTTTTTCAATCGCACGCTGTCTGAGTTTAATATATTGCTGTCTTGTTAATTTCAAAACCAGAAATAATGCTAATGCCTCCTCATTTGTGTACTGTCTTGCATCATTCGGAGTTGGTATACTTTTAAGAATCCGTTTTGTTCTCGGTGAACTAGCTTTAACAACTTTTTCAATGATATCCACTTTTGTAAATTGGTTCTGTGATCGTAATTGATGTAGGAAAGATTCTTTTATATTTGTAGAACTAAAGGCATCGTTAATATCTTTAAGCTTCCGCCTCTTAGATCTATCGCTGCAGTTGTCCACTAATGATTTGCGTGGTCTTCCAGCCTTATCTTGCTTTGCCATTTCTGCAGCGACAGTAAGTTGACCTTCTAGCCACTTTGCACTTTTTATATAAAATTTTTGTTTACTGTACATAACTTCTTTGTAGCGTTTTTTTAGTGCTTTGACGAAATTATATAATTGCTCTTGCATTTCGGTGCTACACGAATTTAAGTTTAATTTTATTTTAACGTAATTAAGAACATCTTCCTGATTTTTGTTTTTAAAATACACTTCGGCCAGTTCTTTATAACTGAAGCTCTCCATTTTCTTCTGAATATTTTTATTTGCGTTTGTTATGTTTTATCCGTACACTTAAAGGATTAAGTTATTACTGAGTAATTCCTTAACGAATCCGTACCTTTATAAATTTTTAGATACATGTTCTTCACACACTGATCTTTAATTTCATAGCAGGTAGCGCTTAAATTGAACAAAACTGCACTCATGCGTCAATATGGGGTTGTTTTTTAACTTTAGTGGTTTAATGTCGCAATTATTGTTATAAAATTGTTTAAGACTTTGGTTGACCCTAACATTTGATAACAGGTAAATTTAGAAAGAGATCATATGCTCTGTAGAGCCCATTGTGATAATTTTATTACTTATTTTTTGCTGATCAAAACAAAGCCATTAAACCCTTTCGAAAGTATTATATTTATTTTTCTTAGTTATACGTAGCCTAAACTAAAAAAAATAAACTTTTAGGCAAAGAAATGAAAATTTAATACACCATTGTATATGAAATTTTTTCGAGTAATTTCATTACAATGAAAAAAGTGTTCTACAGGCGGCTCGTGGCGGGTGCAAAAGTATATATAGCCTTAAAGAGGACACTTTCACCTTTCTCGTGGTTGCATACGTTTCTTGTTCCCTTTTGTTCCCTAGAAGTTCTATTCTACTAAAGTTTAAATTTGAGGAAAATATAGTAGTTTCATAAATATTTCATAACGCCCCTAATGTTATTTTTATTATTTTTTTTATTTATTTATTTATTATTACGGTTTGCTTAAACCTAGATATATATAAACATACATTAATTATTTCTACAATATTCAAAAAGAAGTTTCTTAAATACATTAATATTTTCACAATCTTTTATGTTGTTTGGCAGTTCGTTATATTTTTTTATTCCCTTATATTCTAGACAATTCATATCACTTATAGTTCTCATAAATGGCAATCTATAATTATCTTTTCTTCTAGTATTATAACTATGAGCTTCATGATTACACTGTAATTTCGCATTTAAATAATCAGGACATTTTCCAAATCTTATGTTATGTTAAATTTCAATGTGTGAAAAGTAATAATTTGTTTTACACTTAACCAATTCAGTTCATTCAACATACTTCTTATATTTGTATCATAATTTTTGCTTAAAATAATACGCATAGCTCTATTTTGCAACTTTTGAAGTTTGTTCATCTGAGTTGCATTTAAAAGAAACAGTATTGAAGGACAATAAACAAAGTGTGGTAAAATTATACTGTTATACACTTTAATCTTAAACTTTTTATTTACTAATTTAGTTGATCTTGCTAGTATTCCAATCTTTTTCGCTATTTTGTTTACAATATATATTATTAAACGCTAGAGCTGTGCCTACTTACAACAACTAAAGACAATAATCCTACCAACATTATAAAAAAAACCGCAGACCATTGTCGATGATAGCTTGCGAGTAGTAACCATTTAATTTTGGTAAAAAACCAAAGAAAAACACCTTTTTCTGAAATTAAAAAAAAATTGAGTTTGACAGCATGCCACGCCCATAATTATCAATATTTTAACATAATTTTTTGGCTACATTAATTTGGATATATTAACTACAAAATGACGTAAAAATTTTAAAAATAGGTGACAAAAAAAAAAATTTACTTTTGGCCAACGAAAAACGATTTTGAGCCACTGTGCGACGCAAGAAACGTTAACTATTCTACGTAACAACTTATTCGACAATCAAAAAAAAAAAATATTGAACAAACGATACTAAAACACAACTACTTTATGCTTAATAATAACTTTAATAAATTACCTGATGGACTCAGTGTGGAAAACCCGACATCTGCAGTTTTCAGAGAAATTTTTATGCAACATTTAGAACAATTCCACGTTAAAACACTAATGGAAAAACATAAAATTACTCATTATTACAGATACCTAGAAGAAATTCTTACGGTTTTCAACAAAATGCATAACAAAATCACATACATAACGATAAGAGAGCAAGACAGAATTTTACATTATCTTGGCTTAAGAATAACACGAGGAATTCACTCCTTAAACTTTGACATTCACATAAAACCAACCACAAAAGACACAAATATCCACAGTTCCTGAAAACATCCCACCTAACATAAACTCGCCGCATTTAGACATTTGATTCACAGAAAAATATAAAAAACAACTCGACACAATTTACACTACAGCTAAAAATAACGGCTACAACTGCACTGCTATCGACAACTTACTAAGACAATACAACACTAAGAACAAGAAGGAAGAAAACAGGGAGACAATCGACACAACACGACGACACATTTTTACTTACACAGGACCAGAAATATGTAGATTGACTAACCTTTTTCAGAAAGAAGGCTTAGAGATACCACTAAAATGAGCAACCTTCTACGAAACAAACTCAAGACATCAACAGAAATAACCGATAAATTGAACACCAGCGAAGTATACAGCCTTACTTGCACCTGTAACGATACATACATAGGACAAACTGGACGAACATTAAAAACAAAGTCCACAGAACACATACGATATAAATGGAAAACGAGGACTCCAACTTCGCAATACACCTTAACACACATGAACACCAGCGAAGGGAAATAGATTAATGTATGCCATTAATACATCTTTTTTGTTTTTGTTTTAGTTAGGACCAGCACTCAGGGGATAACCCCTACTTATGCCATGCATAGTGCCAGAACTGGGAAATTAGGTTGAAGGAAGAGGGAGTTGTGCTTGTGGACATTTGATTTGAATCTTTACACAATGAAACGGGCAGGAAAGACCTTTCCACATACGAACTGTTCGATCAAAAAGCGATTTTTTTCTGTAATGCGTAGTGCGATTCACTGGCCAATCGACCACAAAGGAATGCGCTCTCGATGCAGAGTGCATCGCGCGTATGAAATTGCGGTTTTCAGGAACAAGTTCTCTGATTTCATAAGAGCACATTCCGTTGTATTAACGATAAAACAGTGAAACACACCCCACATTCCGTCGATGTTTCAGTGAATCAATAGAGCTGAATACCCTACTGTCACCGATGAGCTTCTTCGCTCTCTTCTGTACGCGATCGAGTAACTCCAAAATAGACCTTGAAGCACCGGCCCAAACATGAGAGTTGTATTCCATTTTCGGTCTGATAAAGGTGATATAGATAGTGAGGAGATCAGATGAAGCGCAGTATTTCTTACACCGTTTCAGATAACCTAGGCACTTGAATGCTTCTTTTGCGACATGATAAATATGCTTGTTCCAACTAACATCGCATTGAATTTTCATGCCAAGAACATCGAGAGCTTCTGATTCCTTAATATATATATATTACCTATAATTACAGATGAGGTAATATGTTCAGCAGAACGCCTGTGCGAAAGCACACAGCACTCTGTTTTATTTGCGTCGGACGGAACCCTGTTCGCCAGGTTTTATTCGGAAATTACCAAAAGGTCGCGATCAAGAGTATCGTCCATGTGCTTTCTCATAGCCCCAATTTCCCCAAGGCTTGGTCTATTGCGAAACGAAAATATATGGCGTATGGTACTGTCATCTGCAAAAGAATAGATAGGGTTGGAAGTCTGACGTAGAAGGTCATTAAGAAAAATAAGAAATAGGGTAGGGGAAAGAACGGAACCTTGCCATACCCCTAAATTTACCTTGAACTCGTTTGATGAGATTCCATATTTAACAACTCGTATAGTGCGTTCCCTGAGAAAGGTCGATATAATTCGAGTGAAGCTATTACCGATGCCAAAAGCAATAAGTTTTGATGTGAGTGCACCATGCCACACTTTATCAAACGCCTTGGAAATATCTAAAGCCGCCGACTTACTTTCGTCTAAATGATGATTCGATTGACACCATTTTCCCGAAGGAAGGCCAATAAGTCACCCGTAGAGCGTCCCCTACGGAAGCCGTACTGCCAATCATTAAGTAAGCTGTTAAGCTTGAGATATTTCACTAGTTACATTAGTTACATTAGAAACCTACCAACATGATGGGAACTCACCAACATGGATGCGCTAACGTCGAAGAGCACTGGTCTTGAAGAGTGCTGGATTTCCATTCGGACCAGGGGATTTGTATATGTTGAGATCCGCTAAAACCTTTTTAGCTGCACGTGCTCGAAAGAAAATATCTGGCATAGTTACTGATTCTCTTTCCAGTGCGAATAGTGGTTGATTGCTTTTCGGCAAGATAGAGTTACTTGCAAAAATTTCACCCAAGAGGTTAGATTTATCAACCGTGTCGTTAATTATTTCATCATCCTTTAAAAGAGACGGAATTGAGGAAATAGTATTATCCTTCACTCTTTTAACGAATAAGCAAAAGCTCTTGCTACCCCGAGGCGGAGTAAGAACTTTAGCACGAAGGCGCTGCTCGTATAAAGCTTTTTCGCGCCTAAGTGGTTGGCACACGAAGATCTCGCCTTTTTGCGTGGCAAATCAATTACGGCGTTTTTGTTACACCGCCATATACTGAATGCTTCCTCTCTGGATCTGACTGCATTTTTGCACGTCTGATTAAACCAAGAATTCTTTCTTTTCGGATTTGGTTAGATGGAATGAAAGTTTTCATTGCAAGCAAAATAATGTTCACAACCATTTCCGCCATGGCATCGACTTGATTGTCCAGAAAACAAAATCTCCAATTAAAATGCCGAAAAAATTCATTGAGCTCAGCCCAACGAGCCTTTTCGTACATATATTTTAAAGTTTTCGTAGCCATTTTTGAAACGTTGTGAAGATTAGCTCAACATATTGGCCCTCTAGACTTGTACGATTCCTAGTTAAAAAGAACGAATACATTCTTGAAAACATGGAAATATACAAAACACGAAAGTTTCACGGAGATATTATTAACAAACAGGTAAATACAACCTCTGACACAATTTTTACACCACTAAAATTATAAAAACAATCTTACAAACGGAAAACACCCACAGATGGTCACACTTACCTGCCCAATAGTAAAAGACTGAAATATTAAAACTATAAAACCTTTAATAAACATGAGAGATATCAGTGCAATTTACCTGCATAATACCATTTTAATAGATACCCTCCTAACGGACAAAACTACCTGAGCCTACTACTACCTATGCAACAAACACCTAACTCTATCTCTCCAGGACAAATCAAGACGCGGCTTGAAAATTATGTTCTTAAATCGAAAGCGCTCGCCAAACGTACCAAGTAAAGAGCAAGTGACAACGGTCTTAACCGAAAGGTATGACAACAGTATAATACCTTAATACCAAATTTTAAATAAACTTAAAATTGGGTTTTCAATTATAAATCCTCGTAATTATTTAATCTCAGTTATTTAATAGTACATAATTGTTATTTACTAGTTCTACTAACCCTCTTTCTATAAGTGATCAAGAAATTTTCGTGCGGAACACAATAAAATATTATTTAATTCATTTTCTAATTAAAGACTCTCTTTTTTGTAAAGAAGTTATCTTTATTATTGATTTTATTACTTACCTCTGTGCTACGCAAACTGCCAATACAGAGCTTACATATTTTGTTCCCTCTCTCTGTCAATAACCACTATGTCATTGCTAAAAGCTTTTAGCTTCAAGCTTCGGATTTTATTGTAGAATATCAAACTTACTTTGAAATCATAGGAGGCTGACTCAATTCAGCCATAAAATTTCAGAAAGATAAAATTGTTCGTCTCTGGGCTGAATTCAGATCCTGCTTTGATTGCGACAGTAAAAGCGCGTTTCTTCCCCATTTTTGATGCACATACAATGGTTCTTGCAAAATCAAGTTTGATTCTGGATGATATGTGCCGAAAAAATAGCCCGGTCGATTTTCTTTGAATAAGCGGCTTGACCCATTAACACATATATTCGTACCAGCCTGTGATACCGAGGTCTCTTATGGAGACTATAAATTATGGCCAACATTTTGTGATATGTTCACGGCTCTGTACGTAAACAATACCCTTATCTCACCTGTAGAGAATATGTGTGACCTGCTCAAAAAACTCAAGGAAAAGCTCAAGAAAAAAAAATTGCCCTAATACAAATGACGGCTGCGATATGGCCTGGAAGAATCGAACAATAAATGATTGCGCCACAAATTTATTCTTTTTACAGATTGACACTTATGACTAGGATATTATTTTTATGTATGTATGTTCGGTATGCTTGCCAGATATCACGCTTAGTTTGTGGGAACAATCGTTACCGCAGATAACTGGGTAACCTACATGAAAGGAAATGAATACATTTTTAACATCTAGGTTTCAAACCCAGAAATCTGTTGCGAATATTCGCTACACCTTTGCCACTATAGTTCTAAGAAACTACAGTTTTATGATCAAAAGAATCTTAATAGCTACAGCATCAATATGTCAAATTACATGTCTGGAAATTGCTTTTTTTGCTCACTGTCACACCCCTAAGACTTTGTACTTCATTTCTCGAGAATTCAATTGATGAACGCCTCACTATCGTCAAATAACAAAAACTACGCACTTATTGCCTCGGAACTTCTCACAGTTCCAGCCCCAACCCCGCATCAACTCAATAGAGCTTAATACCAATCAACTTGTACCCCGCTGCTGCCACTTTAACGACAAATGCAAATCTACGTCTAAATAAGCAGCAGCACGAAGTTAAAAATCTTATTCGCTCAATTTGCAGTCCACTTTCCAGTCTTCGGGGTCCTCGGTACTGCGTTTGTTGACGTTTCTGCAGATGATGTTATATGTACTGTTCGCGCTTTAATCGACTCTGCGTTCGAAGCATCATTCGTGTCAAAACGGTAGCAGGTAAAACTCGGGCTAAGAACTCATTATTCACAAATAGAAGGACATGGACTAAACGGTAAAACGGTAAACGAATTTCTATCCGACACATACATCGGCTCCTTAACTGAGTTCATTTAAAATGCATAAAAATGCGCTCGTCGTTAAAAAACGTTCAGGTGATCTTTCCTATTATTCCTTATAGGACTTAATAACAGTTGTTAGCACATTTTATTTTTCTAAAAGCAAACTTTTTGACACTTTTGTATATTGTAAACATCATCTATTTAACCAACTAATTTTGTAAATAGGAATATGAGGAGCATTCATATCAATATTAATTTGGTTAGACGAAATTAGTTAAATAGATGATCATTACAATATACACAAACTAAGGTAGATAGATGCGAAGAATGCTGATAATGGGTTTGGCGTTCCTGAAAATGCGGCACTACATTCGCCAGCGTCTAATTTTTCTTGTTTTCTTTGGAAAACGTCCGCATACATTTGTAAATAACTTTTCTTTCTAAAGTATGTTTAGAAATTAAATTAAAAATGAACCTTAAGCCAAAAAAAGTAAAATTCTAATTCATTTATAATATCCATGGTTCAAATCCCAGTTTGGAAAAAAAGAAAAAAAAAATTAATAATTATTTTTACTTTCTTCCAGTTGACCGTTTATACCATAATTTTTTCAAATTTTAGCAATCAACAAACAAATATTTAAAGTTTATTCTTTTATTTATTTTTTTTATGTATATAATTATAGATGATGCAATTTCCTTTACGCTTTGGCAAACAAGTTCAAGTAAAAACAATTAATCCTGGAAAAAAGGCTAACCAAAAAATATACACTTATGACACAACGTTGCACATGACCAGATCAGGGCTCTTATGGCTCTTTATAATGCAAATTGTATTCCTTAATTATTTTTTTTAATTATTTTTTTTTAATTTGTTTAAAAGTAATAGTAATTTTATTTTCCTTTTAATTTTGTGCTGTTTGACTAATTAGTAGCAAAGATATAACACTAGCCACTAACTAGTCATAAAAGAATCAGTTTTAACAGGGTTGTTAGTACTATAAAACAGACAAAAGGTTTGAATCTGTAATCTTTATTATAACAGAAAGACTTAGAAATTATTTCTGGAACATACGTGAGTTGGGAGCGAATTTCTACTCAGTGTATGTACACGGTTGTATGCATCACTCTGATAATTTCGCCTTGTGTAAGACCCAGGTATCTGAAGTTGCTGATCCACAGGATTTTTAAATTCTTGGGTACTTCCTTCTAACTCTTTTTAGTCTAATCGGAATCTTGCGTTGTACATTTGGAATGATATCGTATACTAGTGCCAGCAATCGTTAGGCAGAAATGATCCTGAACTTAACTATCTTTGGGTTAAATTCAAACTCTGGTCACATTTTTGCAATACGAGTTTTAATACAGAAGCCCAAACGCGGGAGGGAATAAAAATATATCCGGCTTCAATAATCCTATAAAGTTGTCCGAACTGTGAAATTGTTGTTGCTGGTGATTTCAACGTTCACAACTCATCTCGGATTCGCCATTCGCACAATCACCTCGCGCACTTAATTAATAATCCAAGACATATTTCATGTGTTGAAACGTAACAAAACAATACTCTCGACCTCTTTCTTACTTTACACCCTCGGTAACTCGGATCATTGCACCATTTCCGTCACTGAACTTCACAGCGTTTCAAAAAATGGTCACAAAACAATTAAAATATATGTTCGAAAACCCTCGTAGGGCTGAGCTCAACGATTTTTTTCGACATTTTAATTAAAAACTGTGTTTTCTGGACAGTGTAGTCGATGTCATTGCGAAAGTGATAGTGAACATTATTTTGCTTGGAATGAAAACCTTCATTCCATTAAGCCAAAAAAGAGTTTTTGGCTTAATCAGAAGCATGTTGTACCTGGCGGTGCATCAAAAAGGTAATGATTCGCTATGGAAAAAGGTGAAATCTTAATGGACCAAAATACTTAGACGCGAAAAAACTTCTTACGAGCAGCGCCTTCGTGCTAAAGTTCTTACTGCTCCTCGTGGTGGTAAGAGGTTTTGGTCAATTGTAGGTGAATGATTCTCAATTCCGCCTCTTTTAAGGAGTGATCAAATAATTAACGACCTGGTTGATAATGCTTACCACTTGGCTGAAATTTTTGCAAGTAATTCTTACTTGTAGGAAAGCAATCAACCACTGATCGCACTGGAAAAAGTATCAGTAACTATGCCAGGTATGTTCTTATGACTACGTGCAGTTAAAAAGGTATAAGCGGATCTCAACATAAAAAATTTCCCTGGTCCACATGGAATTTCAGCACTGTTCTTGAAGCAGTGCTCTTTGACCTTGGCGCGTCCATTAGCAAAACTTTTCATCATGTTAGAAGGTTGCTAATATAACATCAAGCCCTAAAAAGAGAGACCCAGTAACCCTAAAAATTACCGCCCAACCAAAATTTGCTAAAAAGATAAAACAAATCCTTTAATTATTAACGTTATTTCATTGATGAGGGTACTCAGTTCAGCTGAGAACATTTTATAGGACTAAATAATTAAATGTACTTGAAATCCTTCTTTCTTGCTTCTTGGGCTTCATATTAATACAATAGTTTATGTGCTGAGCGCGTCATATCCCTTCATGGATATAAGGGCACGAGTAGCTGAGATATTTTTGCTGTACATTGTTCAATCGACTGATTTAAGTTTTGCTATAAATTGAGATTAAAACTACCTTAACCATTCCAACAACTCATTGTCAATGCTTTAAGTAGTTTTAAAATTGGCCAAACATTTTCGTGTTTTCCTCTTGATATATTTTAGCAACGTTAAAAAAATTTCCGTTTAAAAATTATATATACTTCGATCTCTAAGGCGAATTGATAATTCATGAACGCAACAGCTCATTGGGCATACAGATGGTTGCCTTTCATGATTAGATGTCAAAATTGCCTACATTTGTTTTAAAACTGTATGATAACTAATCCGAATTTTCAAGGGCAAAATGTTTTTAAAGCCAATTCAGCAACTCGCTATGAATTCGTCTTGGTAGATCTTGATTTGACAGGGAGTCCACACCTGATGAATTTATATCTTAAAGAAAGTCAAATATATATCGTGATAAAAATTCATCCTGTGTAGACTTTACTTATTAGTATTATGCCAGCGTTATGATGTAATCATCAGAGCTCATAGACTAATAAATTTATCATGATATGAAAAATCATTTCATATGTAATTTTATTTTTGACGTATAATATTTTTAATAAAATTTTAAATTATTATATGTAGCTTACGCATTATTTTATTATATTAATATTATGAAAACTTACCAAAAGTTAAAAAAATAACAGAATTATTTGGACATTTTGCCTTCACAATGACCAATAAAGAATTTTTCATAATAATATTAAATCATCAACGTCTACCCCTTTGAATTGATATTAATATAAATTTAACAACTGTTCTGCCGGCGTTTTATTAGGCATTAGGATGAAAATTCGTCTCGTGTGGACAACGTGTTGTAATTTTTATAGCTTTTATCTATGCTACAATGTTTCTTAGATGTATACCAACAACAAAAAGTTAAATAAATAATTGAAGTAATAAAATTTTAATAAAATATGTGAGCAAAATTAACAATCAAATAAAATTGGCTGCATGTGCATATTAGCTGTAATATTATTAGATAAAAGAACAAAGCAAAACTTATAAACCGTCGTAAAAATTTCTATGTGAAATAACAATAATTTCTTAAACTTTGAAAAAAATATTGATTGATTTTCCTACATAGATACCTACATATGTATGTAAGTAATATATGCCACCCAAGAAGAGCCAATGGTTCATGAAATTGTTTGTAAAAGTATTAACACTAGATATACCAACAAATTTACATACCTATTTATACCAAAACCAGTCAATTTGACTGTATATGACAAGTTCTATTCATTTATATTATAATGCTTTATCGTTTGAGAGAATTGATGAGATATATAAAAATTGGTTCAAAGGCGAAGCAAGGGTTGTTTTTCCAATAAGCGGGGGTGTGAGGGGCAAGGCCCCCGCATTGATAACATTGAAATTAAAAATTTAGGGATTTAATATCTCGGTTATTTATGAAATATGCCCAAAAAAATATGAAATTATACCCCAAAAATCAATTTATGTCACAGGGCAAATAAGTAATGTCAAAAAAAATTGGGGCATAACTTCCGTTTCAGTTTGAGGCATAAGTTCGTACCCCCATAAAAAATAAAAATATAAAAACTCATCAATTATATTCCAGTTTTATTCAGAATGATCATGTTTACATGCTTTACAAATACTAACTTTTTTAACACGCATTTTCCGCACACATATTTCTTACAGATGTCACAATTTGTAGTTGTCTTGTTGTTATTACAAAGTCCTATTTGGCACCATTTACGTACTTGCCGGGGATTCTGGGTTGCTGGACGGAGAATTTCACTTGCCCTCCCTTGACTTGATGACTTATATTCAGATGTGAGCTCTTCAGCTAATCGAAACAAAAAGTCTTTCCTAGAAATATTCTTTCCTGTTATACTTCTATACAAAATCCAGGAATTGATGCCGGCCAAATCTAAAATATTGAAAAATACTTGAAGTGGCCACCTTCTGGATCCTGATTTCACACTATACTTTCTTGCCATTTGATCAGTTACATCAACACCGAATTTGGTTTTATTGTAAAAAGATATAGTTTCAGGTAGTTTCTTGGAACTGGTATCAATTTTGACGCCTTTGTGTTTAGTACTCAATAAAACAACCTTTTTGTTAGGCTTACTCTTATAAACAGTAAGTGTGCATTCATTTGTTTCATATAGATGCGTTGAAAAACGTTCCATACCATCTTTTTTTTCTTTGCAAATTTTTGGAAGCTCCCGTTTGTTGCAACGTATTGTACCAACCAATGCAGTATTTTTAGCTAATAATTTTGAAGCCAAGGGGAGGCTGGTAAAAAAATTGTCGGTTGTCACACACCTTCCTTTCATGATATAAGGTTCTAGTAGTCTTGTTGCAACAAATTCACTGAGAGGAGTTGACGAATTTCGTTTTTCGTCTTTTCCTAAATAGGGAAAGCCATTTATAACATACTTCGTTTCAACATCAGAAGCCAGCCAGAATTTTATCCCAAATTTGTCTGGTTTGTTTGGCATATACTGGGTAAATCGACATCTAGCCTTCGTTGGAAACAGTTGCTCATCTACTGTGATAAATGCTCCTGGTTTGAAAGCGTTTTGACTATTCTCGATAAATTTATCCCAAACAGTTGATACCAGCGCAAATTTATCCGTTTGCAAGCGCTGACTCCTCTCATTTCTTTTATCAAAGCGAATAAAACGTAAAATTTCCGTAAAGTCATTCCTGCTCATATTTTCGGAAAAAAAATCAGGACCCCACTTTTTGTTCCATAAATATGATAATTTCAAACCTTTTGCTTGGTATGCACCACGGCCATACAATATTCCAATAAAAGCCTTCAGTTTTTCCTGCGAAAGGGTCCACTTCTTACCTAAAACTCGAGAGGCTTCTATTTCAGTGCAATTTCTAATATGTTCTAATATATGATGATCAATCAATAGTAAGAAGGCACTGCTTATCTCTTCTTCCATAATATTTCTTCTAGCATGTGCTGTAGGCCCAGGTAAATCTTTGAAAATGCAATGACTTGGTAACCTTCCAACGGCACCCCCTTCTTGTATTTTTTTCCAAATTGTTCCATCAGCAGAAACTTCAATTTGCATATTTTGTGTGTTTTCCTCTTCAGAACTCGAGGAAAGCCGCATACATCTTCGTTTTTGCGTATTATGCTGTTGTCTTATGTTATCTTCTTCGTCACTCGATTCGCCTCCAACATTTTCATCAAATTCCTCGTTATCACTGCTTTCAATATGAACACTTTGATTACCATCATCATCCGTATCACTGTCGCATCCCAAAAACTCATATTCGCTATCACCACCATCAACGTCTGATAGATCCGAAAGTATATCTTGTATTTCTTCCAATTTCAAAATTTTTCGTTTTTTCATTATGAGCAATTTGTATGTAGCAAAAGTAATAAAATTATTTCTTACTGAACAGAACAGAACTCAATGAATAAATAATGGTTTATAACAGTTTCCTACGAAATTCTTGATAAAAAAAATAAATAGGGAGATCCCCGAAAAATATGAAATTTGAAAAATATGCTGTTATACAATACTATTTTACCAGGGATGTGCAAACATTTTTCTTTACACGCCATTTTCCAAACAAGGGAATTTCCTAAAAGTGAAGAATATAAAGCATTTGCACATAGAACTACAAAAACGTGTACCAGGTCAAAATGACTGGTTTCGGTGTAAGTACCAAAAACTAAAAAAAAAAATTTTTGTTATGAACACAAAATCAAATTAACTTATCAAATTATTTGTATTTAATTGTTGTTATAAAAGTCATATAATAGTTTCGAAAAAAAAATAAATATACATAGTAAATATTTATGAAATAAAAGGTAAAACCAGTCATTTTGACTGGTATGGTAAATCTAGTGTTAAATTTGTTTCCTGCACCTTTGCTGATTGCCCAAAGAACAATGAAATTTCATTATCAATGATCATTGTGCTGATTATACAGAAATAGTTCATAAATCTAGGCTAAGATTATTTTAAGAGGAAAAATAAAAGTTAGTTCAAGTTAAACGTTAAATGAAACTGGTCGATTGAAGTATACGCGAAATAAATAAAATTAAAAATCCTTTTTAAATAAATCTTTTTTTCCTATTTAACAGGTTACTACTTCTGCAAAATTCGTCCATTAATATTTCCTGATTATTTACCTATATAATATGAAGTCTCACAGCCGTTCGGTGGAAATTTTTTGAACTAAAGATGCCGAACGGGATTGATTTTAAAAAGTTTTAGCTTAGGTACGTTAGTGATTGTGCGAAATTAAAAGAGAATAGTAAAATTGAGATACCAGCGGAATGAAATGCACTTTCTGGCTCGAACCGACAGCAGTCATTATTCCTTATATCTATCAACAAGTTATTAATTGTTAATTTTGCTATTTATACAACTATTTACAGGAAATATAATAAAAGATTTTTTAAGAATTTATTTTTCTGTTTTTTTTAGATTTATTTCTCTACAGAGTTTGTTGACAACGAATTATTTAAATACACAAAGTCCATCCTCTACTATCTACCCTATTTTATATTTCTTTATTAGTAAAAAACAAATAGTTCACATAAACTACAATATAAAAATCATATAGAATCATATAATTTAAAAATTAAAATTGTTTTAATTGCTAACATATGGTTGGATAGCATTGCTAATAGAAATATAGAAAATTGTTACTCTTTGTCCGAGTTTTACAGTTCTACGAACTGTTTTACAGGCGCGTACAATTTTTATCTTCCGTAACATAAATTTATAAAAGTGAGATACATATTGGTATATTAGGAACAAACGAAAGAATTATACTAAAATGTTTTTTTTTGTTTTTGTTTAAAAAGCAATTACGTCGTTTATATTCATATACAGAAAACAAATAAAATAATTTTAATGTTTGTTGCTGATCTCCAAAAATTTCGAAAATTTTTGGGTAAAAACGGTCTAGTTTGGGAAAAGTAAAAACATTGAATATGCAATAAAATTCTTAAACCAAAAGGCAAACAATATACAACAATAAGGCTCATGAAATTCCTTTAGCAACAATTTGGCGTATATGTTTATAGGTTTTTGTAACTACACTTCTTTTTCCGATTGCAGCTTTGGGATTTTAGAAAATATAGACTAAGATCAAAATCTCGAAGTAAACTAGGTCAAATTGAAGGACCTCCATTCTCTATAAAAAATAAAAATTTTATACGTCCTTAAGCTTAAATGCACACACATATAGGTAGATAAAAAAAAGTATATAAAATAAAATACTAAAATACACAAAAATGCAATAATTTTAAAATTTAAATAAAAATTGTAAAATTTTTTTTCCCAAAAATATTTTGAATTTTACTCGCTAAAAAATCAAAAAAAAAAAAAAATTGCAGAAAATTGTACCCAATATTAAAAAAAAAATGGATTATGGTATTGAAAAATGCTCAGAACTTGATTATAATAAAACATAAGCATGCAGGTTAAAAAACAATTTGTAGGTATTGACTAGAATTTTTTAAATCAGTCAGAAATTGAAGAAATGCCAACCATTACAAAAATTCGCAGATGCAAGGCTCCCAACTTTTAGATTACTTACGTTTTCAAGTTGGTATGATTCTTAAAGAAAAACTTAAGTTCAAATGTATCTCTGTTATGGTCATTCCAAATTTTGCATCAATCGGGCTAGCACTTTACAAATGTCTCAGCTATTTTTAAAATATTTATTTTTCCTGTAAGAAATAAAACTAGTGTCTAAGGATCAATTCGCATTATTATAAAAGTCTTAAGATTGGCATTAGATTTTGGAAAAAAAAGAAATCCGATGAGAATTATCGTCATTGTCAAGAAATCCAACGTAACATTACTTCTGCTTCTACACTTTCACACTTCAAATATAATTAAAATTCCCAGCAAACCATATAAATCACAAAGGAAACTTTATTAATATACTTCTTGCAGCTTTGACGCTCATAAAGAGTACAAAAAACAATTATTTGCCTTCCGAAAACCTTCCAAAGTAAATGCTTTTTTCTTAATTTATTTCAGAAAGGACTCTTTGCTGATAGTTTTTTTTTTTGTATCCAAAAGAGCTCTTGAACTTTTAGTTCCGAAGATACACATATTTGAGTGTCAAATAGAAGTCATAGCATTAGCCACTTTAAGGGAGGTTTAGAAAAAGCTTCCCATAATCTATTTTTGGAGTGATCATTTAATAGTTAGCTGGGCTATGAGTAGCAAAACAACTATGATAACATGAAAAACCAGTGTTTAGTAAAATTTTTAAAAATGAATTTGTATAATGAGATGTTAAATTTCTTTCCATATTATTTGACATTAAAATTATTTTTGATTTCCCACTATCACACTTTTTCATAATGCTTAGGTATTTGACAAATCTCAATACTGTGTAGTATAGTGTGAAACGGGCTTACTAGTACAAAGATCAGCAGTACTTGTTCTTAACTGTAAACTTTCCTATACCATCATAATATTCAAATTGGCATAGAGTGTGCTTGGATAATCACTAGTATAATTAGAGGAATACTAGTACATTTAGACCCAATTGGGTTCTTTTGAACTAGTTTATTAGCAGTTCTTTTGTATAGGAAAAGTTCCCACAATTAGTGGTTTGCTACTTTGTTACTCCTAGTAAAACTAGCTAGTTAAAAAATTAGTTTTTTTATTTTATTTATCAAGTTGCTGAAATACAAAAAAAAAACAAAGCAAAAGATTTTTGTTGTAGAATTCGAAATAAGTGAAAGTAAATAAAAAATTCATGTTAAAAGAATTTTTTGTTGATCGTTTCTGAAAGTGTTAAAAAATAGAATGAAATCTTCGCGCACATATTTTCTTTTTTGTAGCACAATACATTAACCAAAAAATTCACTTCATTGTTTAAAAACTTACTTCCTCAATGAAGCCTTTTAAATAGCCCTTGACACAGAGAGTTTACAGAGCCCGCAAAAGTACTAAATAGTAGAACCCCTATTTTTTCATTAGCGTGCACTTCTTTGATAAAAATAAGCTAGAGCTGCAAATTTTTTCCTTATTGAGCTTATCGCAATAAATACCATTATTGAGCTCGATATTCCATTCAAAATTTTAAATAATTTATTGTTTAATAAGTACAAAATTGTTATAATATTAAATAAAACTTAAAATACAACACTGTGTTTAGTGAACAAAATTATCTACAATTATCTATAATAACGTCTGTCAACAAAAAAAAAAAAAAAAGCGAAAGAAAGAAAATATGGCGAGTCAAGTAGAACGTATGTTTATTAATAATAAATTATAATAAAAAACAGTCTAATAGAATTAATTTTCCATTATTAGGTATCAAAACCAAGAAGCCGCGAATTGGCTGGAGTGAGATCAGTGAGTGAGTGCTAGATATAATTATTGAGCTAACTAAATTTTGTATGTGTGAACAATAAATAAATTTTGTCAATAAACAGAATATTGACTCAATAAAAGTGCATGTAGGAACTAACTAAAAAGTGGATTTTCAATGCCTAGCTGATGATAACTTTTAACATTAATCTTACGTTTTCTGCCTATAAGCCTTTCTACTGAGAGCGAAACATCCTTCAGACAAAGCAATGAGTAATTTTATACCTTTTACCACAAAAAGTAAAAAAGGTTATTCATCCCGTTTTTAATTTCTACAGTATCCATTTTCGACCCTAAAATGTATCGATATTCTGAGTTCTTATGCAAATCGAAGTCGATTGAGCGATGTTCGTCTAACCGTCCGTATAAGCGTTGAAATCAACTTTACAAAGGCACTAGATGAACTGTAGAAAATTTAAATACGACAATCAATTAGACGTAGTTTCGAAAACTTTGCTATTGAAAATCAGCAAGATCATTCCATGGCCTTTGAGGTAGCGGGCAAAATACCCCGCTTGCCTCAAATTTTTCCATATTTGGAACAATGAAGTAACTCCAATAAATAAAAAAAAAATAAATTTATGGAGTGATAGCGAATTAAAAAATAAGAAAAAAACATTGGGTGAAAAATTTGGCACGAGCCAATATGTTCCGAGTCATGGACCTCTGAGCTTTTTATAGAACAGTAAAAACTTCCACCATATTTGTTAACTCATCATTACGGTAATATCACAAGTTTACAAAACCAGGTCAACTTTTGGATCAATAAAGATGAGAACTAATCTTGATGTTATTTGAGGCGCTGATTTCAAATCCAGGTTTCTTTCTTCCAAATTGGTTCTAGTTTGCTGTTCCTCGCATGTTGCCAACACTGGGTTATCATAATGACAGTCAGCTGTTAGCATCGCTAGTACCGTTATTTAATCTGTATTTTTTAAGTTCTTTTTGGAATCCAAAACGTGTGAAAATGCAAAGGCAGAGTTGTAAACTTGATCCAAGGTGTTTTTGTTATATTTGCGGATGTTATATGATCAGAAAAAATTGCAAAGTTATTACTGATGTGATCAGAAATGCATATTTTTATTATTTTGGTTCCTCTGTATCAAACACTCTAAAGCCGTGGGTACCGAAATTGATTTGTAACGCATGTAGCTCAATAGTATACAAGTGCTCACGCGCTAAAAAAGAATATTTTTCATTTTCGTTGCCAATGTTATGGACAGAGCCGAAAAATCATGTAGATGATCGCTACTTTTGCTTGATGAATATCGTCACTGTAAATGCAAAAAAACTAGCTAAATATAAATATCCTGAAGTATCATCAGTGTCTAAGCCAGTTTCTCGTGCGAGCAATGATCCTTTGCCAATTTGTCCAGGTACGAGTGCAAGTTCCATGGGAATTTGTAGTCCAACTTCGACGAGAACTGGAAGCGATTTTAACATGGAGGAAAAACATTTAGTTTCGCAAAATGAACTCAATGATTTGGTTCGTGATTTGAATTTATCGAAACAAAAATCAGAACTGCTCGCTTCACGGATGCAAGTGTGAAAATTTCTTGACAGTCAAACAAAAGTCACTGTATATAGAACCAGAAATGAGGCACTATTACCGCTTTTCGAAAAGAAGAAAATAATTGCTTCTGCAATGATATCAAAGGTTTGTTTGATGCAATGAATACACCATACGATGCAAATGAATGGCGTTTGTTCATAGATGGTCCAAAATACAGCCTGAAAGCTGCTGTGATACACAATGGAAATATAAAACCATCAATTCCGATCCCAGTACAAACGAAGGAATGCTACGATACAATATCTAAAATTTTGACCAAAATAAAATATAAGGAGCATCAGTGGAAAATTTGTGGTGACTTGAAGGTTTGAAAATAAATTTCAATTCAATTTTAAAGAATAACTTATTTATATGTTTTATTCCAACAGATTGTTGGTCTCTTGATCGGAATGCAATCTGGTTCAACCAAATTTTGCTGTTTTTTGTGTCTGTGGGATAGCCGTGCAACTGACCAACATTATGTGAAAAAAGATTGGCCAAGCCGCACTAATTATGAACCAAGAAAAAAACGTCTCTTCTGTACCACTTGTCAGCCCACACAACATTTTCTTGCCACCTCTTCATATAAAGCTTTGCCTTATCAAAAACTTTGTTAAAGCGCCAAGTTGTTTTCCCGTTTTAGCATCAAATCAAAGAGGGAAAATTTGACGGACCTGATATTCGAAAATTAATGGCCGACAGAAACTTTACAAAAAGTTTAACGCCCAATGAAGCAGCAGCATGGGTATCATTTCAAGATGTTGTTCATAACTTTCTCGGCAACCGTAAATCCCCGGATTTCAACAAAAAATCGACAGTTTTTTACAAAACTATTGCAAGATTGGAGCTTGAATGTCTCTCAAAATACATTTTCTGCATTCTCATCTCGATCTTTTTTTCTGAAAACTTGGGTGATACAAGCGACGAACAAGGAGAGCAACTACACCAAGGCTTGGCGAAAATCGAAAAACGATACCAAGGATTTTGGGACGAGGGCATGATGAGCGACTACTGTTGGACTTTAATGCGTGACACAGATTCCAAAGAGTACAAGCTACTCAGTTAAACTGCTCTTCGTTTCCAAGAACCATGTATACTTGTGTAATTATTTCATATAAAAATATATAAAATTTTTATAAAAAATTTCGAAAACTTTTTTTAATATTTCTGAAAGTGGTCTAAAGTGTCTAATTTACGCTTTAAAAACTAAAAGTTAAATCAAGTTATTGTTGTGGAGGCTATGCGGTCAAAACTGAGAAATAAGAAATTTTTTATTTGATGCTGAATTCCAACAGTATCCATATAGATAGAAAATGGTTTTTATACTTAAAGAAAGCACAACTTCTGGAGGTCACGAAACCTTAAGAATATTGAAGATATTCCAGTATCACTTCACACTATTCAACAAAATATTCCAAAAAACAAGGTTGGTAGCAAAAACATGAAATGCTCATTATCTCGAAAACCAGAACCAATAAAAAAACGAAGTGCAGATTCGGATTCAACGTTCCAAATAACATTTGAAACAGCTTTCCGTTGCCTAAATCCAAAACCATGTATACTTGTGTAATTTAAAAGATCTTTCAGGAAATACTAAAATTTTTTAGAATGCTTAACCCATAAAGGGCCGATGATATTTTTATGTAAAATTATATATATTTTTTTTTTAATTTTTCCCTTATTTTTTAATTCTCTGTCTATTTTATTTACCTCTACGGTGAGGGGTATGTACATATATAAGATAAGAATATATTACTCTATTTGTTTAATTTTTGCTTCATAGTCAGCTTTGTTATTATTCGAATTTGGAACTGATTTTCATCCTCGCTTTCTTCTAAGCATAATTAAGATCCTTTTTCGCTAAATATTCAAATTTTCTGAATTTTTTAGAATTTGTTTTAAAATATCTTTTTGGCTTTATCATTTTATGTGTTAAAATAACTTTTATAAATACTTTAAATTTTACTCTTTTTTACAAAAACGTACGAGCGTGCTTGTGACAGAATTTTTTCTTACTAAAATATATTTATATTTTGAGTGAGTGTCGATTGTAATGGTTTTAAAGGGATAACAATATTTTTTGACAACAAAGAAATGAATATAGCGAATTAATATTTTGAATCAAAAAAATTTGTTATTCATAATAAGAATGAAATGTAGCAATCACCAAATTTTACAAAATAAGCAACAGGAGCTGTTAATACATAATTACATGCACATATTAATATTCTTTTATTTATTATTTTGTTATTTTTATTTTTTATTACTGTCTACAAAAGTACATATACATAGAATGTATTGTTATTAATTTGTGCCTTTTTAAATTTGCATTATCAAACGTCAGCACATTCTTGGCTGTCTGCCTTTTTTGTGTCCGCAATTATTTTGACTGCTCCCACGGGAGTATTTAATTACAATAGTACTTGATACCTTTTTAATTATTTGCTTGAGAACTTGTCGTGGAATTTATGGCCTTGTCAACAGATTACTTTTGTTACATTTAATTTAATTATTTTTGTCAACACTACACTTTTATAACATTTAATTTTATTTTTTGCGTGAGAACTTGTCGTGGAATTTATGATTTTGTAAACACAACACTTTTAAAATTTAGTCTATAAGCTTAAAAATTAAAATAATAAATATCATTCTTTGTTTTGATCTTAAGAATAAATCACCTGCAGTCTTTTATTTCCATTCAATTCAGTTAAAGTGCTGAAATTAAACAAATAAGAAAAATATACCATTCAATTCAGTTTATGTGCTGAAATTGAACAACAAAGTAAAATATACCAGTTAATTCAGTTTAAGTGCTGAAATTTACCAACAAATTTAATATTGTAGCAACTCAGTCAAGGTGCTGTTGTCGTTAATCCAAGGTTGACAAACGAGTCAAACTAAAATTTTTGGTGACCCCGACGTGATTTTGAAGACAAGCGATAGCCTCTTTCGAAGAACTCGTCAACCAACAGAAGGATGTAGGCGGAAAAATTGAAATTCTTATCCGCAATTTCAAGAAGGATCCAATCGTAAGGAAACAAAACATCAGCTATTTTCAGAAAAGGATCAGAACCCTAGACGAAGAATGGTCGGCATTTGAAGCGAATGACAACCAAATACGTTTATTGGAAAATCCACCACTGGACCATGATTATTTCACCAACGACTACTATAATGCTATATTAACTCTTGTTCATCAATACAAGGACATATTTGAGTCATTAATTCTTAAAGTGTCACAAACCTCAACCAAGGGGCCTTCAGCTTCAAGAGCAGGTAAATCCCTTGATACAAAAACCTCAAAAATAGCAGCCGAGTCAGGTGAACAAGTGAAATTAATGCGGAGGCAAACTGCATTGATGGTTTCGTTGGAAAGACTATTAAAAGAAGGTCTCACGAACCAAGAAATGCAAATTTCTTCAAAATTATGGCAAAACATTGAAGAGCTTCACTTCCAAATATCGGAAGTATGTGACTGCCCTGAGCAACAGGGTTACAATGTGGAAGGATTCATCACCTTAGAAGGTAAATTCCGCAGGGATGTCAGAAGCTGCCAGAGCGAATCAGCAATGCCACAACCACACATTCGGTCGGAATCGTTTCCAATTCCTAAAATTACATTACCAAAATTTTATTTTACTTATTTTATTTTCGTCACTGATTATATGCCAACAAATTCCCAAGGTACACAAAATATGGTATCTTAAAACACATTTGGTAGGAGAGGCTGCAACGCTTATAAAGCACCTTTCCGCCACGGAAGGAAATTTCGGCGCTGCATGGGCGATGATAGTAGACCGCTATAATAATAAAAGACTATTGGTTAACAAGTTGGTTCAAGAGCTGGTTGAACCTGCTAGAACAGTAAACGACAACTATAAGATATTGCATGACAAAACACAGGAGCACTCAAAAACTTAAAAATAGACACTTCAACCTGGGACCCGCTTTTGCTGCATCTACTGCTGAAACGGCTGGATCAAGCCACCCGCATACGGTATGAACAATTTCTGTCGCAGCCACGAGAGGTTCCCACAATAAGGGATTTTTTGGACTTCTTGGAAAGGCATTTCCAGTCAATGGATACAATAAAAAAATCACCTGAATTCAGGGCTAAGGTGTGCACGTCAGTTACATCTGAAAGTAAAGGCATTGGATCATGTACCATGTGTAAAAATGGAAAACATCCTTTGTTTGTATGTAAAAGGTTTCTTCAGTTATCAACAGTAGAACGTCTTCAGTTCATCCAAAAACAGAAATACTGTGTCAACTGTTTAAAACCCGGCCACAGTGCCAAAGCTTGCACATCAAGAAGCTGCATAAAATGCAATAAAAAACACAATACACTCCTTCATTTGCAACTTGCAACTCAGAATAAAAACAACATCAACCGCATTAAAGTAGACGAAGAAACAGGTGTGCCAAAAACACCACAAGACAGCCAGAAGGCCGCAACACTCACTGCATAAAAACAGTGTAGGGCCAATGGCTACATCCTCCTGAGCACTGCAATAGTCACCGTGGAAGCAAATGGAACAGAGGTCAATTGTAGAGCTTTTCTAGATTCAGGATCACAATTGAATTTTGTCAGCGAGCGTTTGATCAAACGCTTGGGAATTCATCCTAAGGCAACTTCAATCTTGATAAATGGAATTGCGTCTAGCAACACTCAAATAAAAAAGCGAGTAAACGTCGCTTTACATTCACGAATCAACAACTTCACCACGCGGCTTGAGGCAGCCGTTCTACCCCATATTATTTCACCACAACCGTCACAAGCAATAAATATCGACAATTGGCCCATACCGAAAAACATTACGCTTGCAGACCCCAAATTTTATCATCATCACAAAATTGATGTTTTGTTGGGAGCAGAATTTTTTCATCAATTATTGTCAATTGGGCAGATCAAATTGGGCAATAAGTTGCCTACTTTACAAAATACCGTGCTAGGTTGGGTCATCGCAGGCAGGGTTGATGGAGATCACTCATCTTCTGCAGCCTGTGGAGTATGTACCGACAATGAGGCTAGCTTAGAGGAAGCTATCGCTCAACTCTGGGAGTTAGACCACATAAGCACAACAGACAAAAAGTAGTCTACTACACAAAGACAGTGCGAAGACCATTTCACACAAACACACGCCATTAATGATGATGGAAGATTCATAGTAAGACTTCCTTTCTGCAAAAAAAAACTGATGTGCTTGGTGAATCACACAGTGTAGCTTTCAACCGATTTCTGGCATTAGAGCGTCGACTGTCAAAGTCTCCAGAAATCAAAAGCCAATACATCGCTTTTTTGGCAGAATACGAGGCATTGGGACACATGACTCCAATAGATATGTTTAACTCAAAATATGGAATGCTGGATAGGAATAGGAAAAACTTAGAATTCGTCTGAGCCAATAAAACAAAATAAATAATGTATTTTGTTTTCTCAGAAATATTTATCAAAACCCCAATAGGACATGCAATGAAAGAAATGAAACCAATTGTTTAAGATTTTAATTAATAAATTAGGATTTTTATTTTGGATTGGCGGAATATTACCTTATATGACGTCAATGGATCAGAATAGAGAGGCGGAAACAGTCTTCAACGACATTTTAGCTACTTTGACGTTTAGCTTTAAGCATTAAAAGAAACGAGAAGATGGTTATTTGCATAACTATCTATGTTTTCGTATCGCAATTAGTCCTTATATATATAATTAATATATATAATAAATAATATTTGTTAAGGCATTTGGCCTTAACATTGCCGCCCGCCTTGCAGGATATATGCAATAGAATTAGTAAGTCCTATTAGAGAAAACTGCTTCGATAAAAAGAAACAAAAAATATTTAAAATGAACTAATTAAGAACTAAATTCAAATCAATTATACTTATAAATAGATATATGTATATATAATTGCAATTCAATTTCAAAATATATTAAAGTAAATGAAATGGAAATTCAAATTGAAATACAATTCTCGATATTAAATTAAAAAATCAACGGAAAACAAGTTGTACGTTTTATATTTTGCAGAGCCTTATTTTAAAGTGCATTTCAAATTTATAAAGAGCATGGACCGTAAATAGTCCAGCCAAAAAGCGTGCTTTGAGCTGTTGGAAAACCTGGTCTCGAAAAGACTCCGTCTTGGATGAACTTTGGGTAAATATCGACCCCGATTACGATGTCGATTGCTGCTGATTCGAGTCTGCAAGAAATAAATCTCGAAAATTTCTTTTGTATGTTTCTGGAAGAGATTTGGATGGGGTACGGAGATTAATCCGATTATCTACTCGAAACGTTCCTTCTATCTTTGATGATGAATCGTATCTGGATTTTAGTATAATTGGATAAACAGTTTCGTCATGTAAAGTGAATGCTGTTAAATTCAGTTTGTCGACTAATTTCTTAGACACGCGGCTCACAGGCGATCCAGAATCCAATAGACATCGAGCATGTGTTGTGGATGATGCAATTTTGACGAGAACTGTTGGTAGTAGGATGAGCGTATTTTGGTGCAGGATTGCTGTCAAAGACGATTTCGAAGTCGATGGTGGAGAAATAGCTCTCTTGGATTTTGTCTCGGAAGCACTACGATTCTTAGAGCAATGTCTTTTCTTTGTTGCCGAAGTGGAAGGTCGCTCTGGCGTAAGGGATTGTGAACTGGATCTCTTAGGCAACAAATCTTTGGCTAAACGGGGATTGACATGAAGTAGCGTGTGGTGATACTTGTGGCAGTGTTTGCACCCATGCTTGGAGAAGCAAGTACCGTTTGAATGGTCATGAGCAAGGCAATTCATGCAGTATTTATTTTTTCGTACTACACGAAGACGATCGCTTATGTTCATAGCCAAGAATTTTCTGCAGGTCCGCAACGGATGGGGACGGTTTTAAATTCGGCATGGAAAATCATTGTAAGACTTGAGAGTATCATTTTTTGAGGATTTAGAAGTTGAAGAGTGAGACGAAATTTTAGGCATGTTTATCTGGAAAAAGAGTAAGAAATAATAAGCGAAGGACAAACAAACTTAGGAGAGTGTGAAGAGAACGACGAGTTTGACTATAGGGCGTGTTATTAAGCCCCGTTGTGTTAAAACGTACGCGTCTGACCCGGTGTAAACTTTTTGCACCCTACCAAGTCGCCAGGAGTTCGGAGGGAGGTTTTCATCTTTGACTACCACGAGGACCCCTTCTTTCAAGTCTTCCTCTTGTTTTTGCCATTTTGTTCTTTTATGAAGTTCCTTTAAATATTCATTTTTCCATTGTTGGCAGAAATTCTGGTGAATAAGTTTTAATCTTTGCCATCGATTAACGATCGATAAAGAGTCAGTTACTTGAGGATCGACGGGTGACAGAATCGGTGAGCCAATAAGGAAATGGCCTGGAGTTAAGGCACAGAGGTCAGTAGGATCAGTGGATAAGGGCGAAATCGGTCTAGAATTAAGGCAGGCTTCAATTTTGGTCAATAATGTTGACAACTCCTCAAAAGTGTATTTATAACTGCCCGTCATTTTTCGGAAGTGAGCTTTAAAGCTTTTGACACCGACCTCCCATAGTCCACCCATATGTGGTGCACCCGCTGGAATAAAGTGAAAGGTGATATTTTGATGAGCGTAGTTGGCTGCAATACGTTATTGTGCGGTTTGAATGAATTCTTTTGCTAGGATTTTGGAGGCCCCAACAAAGGTGGTGCCATTGTCAGAATATAGATGTAATGGACAACCACGTCTTGAAACAAATATGCCAAAAGCCGCCAGGAATGCAGCAGCAGAAAGTTCGGAAGTAGCCTCTAAATGTATTGCTTTTGTAGAAAAGCATACAAATAGGCAAGTATATCCTTTAGAAATGCTGCCCTCTGACAGACAGAAATAAGGCAGTTACGAACAAAAACAATTTCCGAGGTAGAAAGTAGAATAGACCTTTTGTCGAAATTTTAACGAACCCTTGGATGAGTTCGATGGAAAAATCTGTAGACATATGCCATTATACGCATTGCCTTAGAAAAGGAAGAAAATCTTTCTAGTATGTCTTCGAAATCAGAAAAATAGGAAAAGTGTGCTCGCACAGGTTTGACCTCTAAATCGGTTTGTGGAAGGCTGGACGGTCTACCAATAGGCCACTTAGTGGATGGTTCTTTAAGCCAATGCGGTCCGAGCCACCACAGCTGATCATGAATTAGGTCACTTGGACGAAGACCTCGGCTCGCCATATCTGCTGGATTTGTTTCCGAATTTACGTAATTCCAACAGGAAAAATCCACTATTTGCGTAATTTTAGACGTCCTGTTCGCCACGAAAGTCAGCCAATTACAGGCCGGTTTTGCCAACCATGAAAGGACAATTGTAGAGTCCGTCCAGCAGTAGATGGTGTATCTTTCAACGTCTAGTCTAGGCAGCAGGCTCTCAATCATTTCTGCCAGAAGAACTGCTCCACAAAGTTCCAGTCTAGGAATTGAAAGAGTCTTAATGGGAACAACTTTAGTTTTGGACGATATTAAATGGGTATATGTGACCTCGTTGGTAGATATTCGGACATATAGCGCTGCTGCGTATGCCTTTTCGGAGGCATCGCAAAACCCATGGAATTGGATTTCAGCGTTAGGAATATAATTAATCCATCAAGGAATACGTATGGAATTAATTGCAGGATAAATTTCTTCGAATGACTTCCACTGTTCAAGAGTTTCAGGACAAAGGACTTCATCCCACCCAGTTCCATCCATCCATATCTTTTGCATTATTATTTTCGCGCGAATAATACAGGGAGCCAACCACCCAGCAGGATCGAAAAGCCTGGCGATTTTGGATAAAACTTCCCTTTTTGTATATTCACTTGATGTTTGGCACTGAGTTGAAGCAAAATAAAACTCCTCTGCACCAGCATTCCACCGAATGCCTAAGGTTTTTGTAGAACTATTATCCTCTAGTTTTAAAAAGTTCTCGTGCAACAAGTGTTCAGGTAGCATGTCCGCTAATATACCCTGAGAATTAGAGGTCCATTTTCTTAGCAAAAACCCAGCCGACTGCAGAGCTAAAATAAGCTCATTTTTTGCTTTAATAGCCTCCGCCTTGGAATAGGATCCAACCAGAACATCGCCAACGTACATTGAGCTACGAATTATGGAATTAGCTGTTGGATAAATATCTTGAACATCATCTGCTAATTGTAATAAAGTACGTATAGCCAGATATGGAGCACAATTTACGCCAAACGTAACCGTTTTTAGCTCAAAATCATAAATAGGACCTTTGGGATTGTCTCTAAAAAGACTTCTCTGATATGGAGTATGCTTTGAATCGACTAAAATCTGTCGATACATTTTCTGAATATCGGCATTGAATACGTAGCGGAAGAATCGCCATCTTAGAATTAATAGCATTAAATCATTTTGTAGAATCGGTCCTGTATGTAATAATGAATTTAAACTTAATCCATTAGAGGAGGGGGAAGATGCGTTAAACACTACACGGACCTTAGTGGTAACACTATCAGGCTTTATGACCGCGTGATGTGGCAAATAGTAAAATTCAGGATTCTGAGACTGACAAGGAGCTTGAACTCTGACCATGTGAACAAGTTTTTCATATTCTCGCACGACTTTATCATATTCAATTTTAAAGTCGGGATTTCTTATTAATCTAACCTCATTGCGGAAAAACTGAGCCATTGCGTTGGGCCTGGAAATGCCTACATTAAAAAAATTGGGAAAACCTTCCTTAAAAGGCAAGGATACTATATATCGACCATCTGGACCCCTTTTTGTAGTTCGAATATAGATATCCTCACATGCTTGATCAGATCAAAAGCGTGAAATTTCTTTATCTAAAGAAATTTCACAGAAGTATGAAATTATAGTGGAAGTCGATGAAGAGCTATTCGATATAGGACCCGTCAGAATCCATCCAAAGATAGTTTCCTGAGCAATCAGCGAATCACAAAATTCGTCTCACACCTGGGCATATGATGGATGGGAAAATATCACCACCAATCAAAACATCAATTTTTGAACTACAATTAAACGAAGGATCAGCGAGTTGAATATCAGGAAGACTTGTAAAGGAAGTACTAGGAATGGTGTGAGATGGAAGATTTTCAGAGAGATGTGGAACCACCAAGGCTGTTGCAGAAATTGACATGCTTTCATTTAATTCAGTACCAAGAATAAAAGAGTACTTACGCTGAACTCTTGCAGAAACTGAAGTGTTCAAACCAGAAATTTGAGCACTTGTTCGTTCAAACGGAAGCTTTAGCAAATTAAACAAACGCTCAGAAATAAAAGTGCCTTCGGATCCTGAATCAATCAACGCCCTTGGCCTATATTTCATACCCGAATAAATAATATTTACTATTGCAGTTCCTAATAGAACGTCTTTAGAATTGGCTGCAAAACACGATTGAATTATACCAGAATTTATGGAATTAGTAGACTGTTGCGAATTGGTAGTGGGATGAATATAAGGCGTTGAATTTGGGTTAAGCCTCGAGTTTCTGCTAGTACATGTGTCTTGAATAGGAGTAGTAGCACTCTGTAGTTCCTTGTGGAGAAGAGTGTTGTGTCTTTTTTTACATTTATAGCAACTATGCTTGCTATTACAGTTTCTAACACCATGAGCCTTCGAAAAACAATTCAGACACAAACCTTCCTTTTTGATTGCAGCTAATCGCTGGTTATGATCCATTTTTAAGAATTTTGGACATTTTCTTATAGCGTGGACTTCTTTGGGACATAGTTGACATTTTGGACCAGAAACATTGACCTGAAAGCTGTTGAGTTTCTTGGTAGAATTCGAGTTGGGTTTCGGTTTGGAAACGGTTTGTAAGGAACTTATCCAGTTCCAACCACTTTGGAATAGCAGTTTTGTCGTTTAACTCCTGTTCCCATAACGTTAAAGTAATTTCTGGCAGATGATTAGTACAAATAAAAACGAAAATCGGATCCCAACTCTGAACATCAACATCATAAAGATTCAGGGTAGCTATACACGAGTTGATGTCTCTCTGAAGTTGTTTCAATGCTTTACCGGTTTCGGAGGCAATGGTCGGAAGATTGAATAGTATTTTCAGTTGACCATTCACGAGGATTCTCCGGTTTTTATACCGTAAGCATAAATCTTTCCAGGCCAAATCGAAACCCTGATGTGTCAATGGAATTTTTTGTACAATTTCCCTTGCCTCCCCTTTAGTTTTTTGCGTTAGGTAGAATAATTTTTCTACATTACTAGCCCTGGAATTAGAAACTACAACCGTGAATAGATCACGGAAAGTGGGCCAGGAGGCATAGTCACCACTAAATGCCTCGATCTCGACTGGAGGAAAATGAAGTCCATGTGACTCAAAGGGCCTAGAATTAGCGGAGGTGGAAGACTGAATATTGGAATTTTCAATTGGGTGGGACGAAGCTACAGGTTTGCGCAATGAATCGGATAAATCTGCTAGTATTGTTAAGCAATTACAGTATGCGGTATACGTATTCTTGTATTTCATTTTACAGGACTCCACGTCCAGCGGATCCTCACCATCGTCAGCCTCCGCCTCTGCATTTAGTAAAAACTTCTCATATGCATCTTTTATTCGAGCCCAACTGTATAGTAGCTCCGACTTATGTACCTCGAGCGCATGCAGCGAAGTTACTGGGTACCTATGATCATTTAGATCAGCTTCAAATTCGACAATATTGTCTGTCAAGCGGATAAACTTGTCCAAAGACATTCTTGCGTATGAAAAACGCGTTCGCTAATTAGGACCTCACGCAAAAACAAATTCAACAAATGAACAGTGAAGAGTATAAAAGTATAGCAAATCGATTTGATTTAGTATAGGTAAATTACACAAAATCTTCCGAAATTCCAAGTGTAATAAATAACAAATTTATGTGACCGAAATTCCGTTGAAAAATAAAGGAAGAGTATTGACTACTAACAAAAATGTAGAATTTGCCACAAAAATTGAAATGAATGAATGAATTTATTCCAAAATTATGAAAAATGAATGCACCCTTTTACTCAACTGTTACCAAAAATGATTGCACTTATTCTTTGCGCTGGATTAAAATCAGCTGTTACCAATTATTAAATTTGGAAGCGGTCACTGAACCCGTTTTCGTTAGAAAGGCAAATAATATTACTGAAATCGTTTTGAAATAATAGGTCACTTCCTTGTAATTGCTGCGGCTTATATAGGCATATATATAGAAATATTTATTTTATAAAATAGGCAAATAGGTATTGTACAGAAAGGCAGATAAAATATCAGCCCAAAATGATAATGAATAATTGTAACTACAATTAGTGACAAGACGTATGTCAGAAATATTTTGCACTTGTTGCAAAAGAAATTACTGTACAATGACTTTAAACTTTTAGCCGTATTAAGGGAGAACGACAATATATAATTATTCTCTACGTTACTTGCTTCCGTATTTATTAATAAAATGTAGAAAATAGAAACAAGAATTAGGATATAAATTCACAGAGTATTCTAATCACTATTGTATTTACGGTAATGTATATAAATTTATTTTCTTACCGAAAAAATAATTAGATATATTCGCGAACAGACCTACTTCACTTACATGTAAAACAACGACTTGTCTCTCTCGACCATGGAATCAACAAAATTTTATTTGGAATAAAGGTTAAACAAAACAACCACCGAAAATATACAAGCGAAGAGCGTAATCGCTGCGTGTGAAACAAGGAGAAAATTTAAATAAAGAGGGGAAATGCCTGTTTAGCAAACAGCTATTAACAACACTCTCTTAGAAAAAACAACCACCAAAAACATACAAGCTAAGAGCGTAATCGTTGTGTAAATTGCAAGCCAAATTTAAATGAAGAGGGGAAATAATATTTATCCTCTTAAAACACTAAATTGCACGAGAAAGAGTATATCATATGCAAAATGTCTGTATGTAATATTACAAAGGAGAAATTTAAAAAGGAGGGGATAATTAAAAAATATGTATTTATATTTGTGTGGAGAAAGAATCAATTAGGGGAACAGCTGAAACAGAAAAAAGGGGAAAGTGCAATAAAATAAAAATAAAACCGAACGATACCCTACCCCAGGATCGTACCGAACAACATAAAATTCAAAAATTGGGAATTTTACTTTTTTGTTTTTAGAAATATTTATACGGATTTTATGAACTTTACTCACGAATAATTTTAGGAAACCTCCACTCCTGGTGGCGACTGAAAGGGTTTGATGGCTTTGGTACGACGTTGAATTCTGTATTCCTTTGAATAGCTTCTTTTTTTTTCTTCGTTCTTTTCTCTATCATCGATATCTTCCAACACAGTTAACTTTATACATACATAAATATGTATGTATATATTTTATTTTTTATATTATAAAATTCCGTATGTTATTTGCACGACAATTTTCTTCTTTTTAATTTTAATTATTCTTATTTTTATTTTCTCCGGAATTATATTTAGAAATTTTATTAGGATGACCACGATGTAGCGAAATTAAATCCAACACGAACACGAATTGATACACGCGGTATGAAGTGCACTCACTAACTAAGGTTGAACAAAGCAAAATAAAAAACGTACCTTGTTAGTATGTATATATGTATGGATATGAATATAATTCCAGATGACAATCCAATGGTTGAACTCTCAGAGAACTTTTAGATCTTCCTTTTCCAATCTGGTTCGATGGGACCAAATGTTTAACTCAAAATATGGAATGCTGGATAGGAATAGGAAAAACTTAGAATTCGTCTGAGCCAATAAAACAAAATAAATAATGTATTTTGTTTTCTCAGAAATTTTTATCAAAACCCCAATAGGACATGCAATGAAAGAAATGAAACCAATTGTTTAGGATTTTAATTAATAAATTAGGACTTTTATTTTGGATTGGCGGAATATTACCTTATATGACGTCAATGGATCAGAATAGAGAGGCGGAAACAGTCTTCAACGACATTTTAGCTACTTTGACGTTTAGCTTTAAGCATTAAAAGAAACGAGAAGATGGTTATTTGCATAACTATCTATGTTTTCGTATCGCAATTAGTCCTTATATATATGGCGATAAATTAAGGTGGCCATAAGGTGTGCCAAATATTTGTTAAGGCATTTGGCCTTAACAAGATATAAATAGAATATCTAAACCGAACTACTTCATTCCTCACCACTGTATATTAAAACCAGAGAGTTCAACAACTAAAGTACGAGTGGTGTTTGATGCATCTTCTAAAACGTCATCTGGCTTATCATTAAACGACCTAATGCACATTGGGCCCACAGTGCAAGGCGAACTTTTCTCTATTTTACTTAGATTTAGACTACCTCGTTTTGTTTTCACTGCAGACGTTGAGAAAATGTATCGTCAAATGCTCTTGCATCCAGAAGATAGAAGATTTCAAATCATCATTTGGAAAACGAGTCCAGACAAGCCAATAAAATATTATCAATTAAATACAATTACATATGGAATGCGAGCTGCACCATATTTGGCTACAAAATGTTTGGAAACAATAGGCAAAAAATACATGTCATTATATCCATACGGAGCTCATTTTCTTCTGGAAAACTTTTACGTAGACGACGGAATCGGTGGAGCAGACAGCCTAAACACAGCACTGACAATTCAACGAGAACTAATTTATATCTTGAAAAATCATGGTCTCAAATTGCAGAAGTGGAGCGCAAACCATCCCCAACTACTTCAAAATGTTGCAGAAAAAGAAGAATCGGAAGTTGATATTGACTTCAAAAATAGTCAAGCAGTAAAAACGCTAGGCTTAACATGGATACCAAGGCAGGACAAATTCTGTGCAAAGGTGTGTGTTGGAGAGATGAAACGTATCACCAAGCGAACAATTTGCTCAGATTTAGCCAGAATATTCGACCCTTTAGGGATATTAGCACCAATCATCGTCACTGCGAAGATATTTATTCAAGAGCTGTGGCAAGCAAAATTGACGTGGGACGAGGCACTACCAGCTGAACTTCACACGCGATGGATGACCTTAAACTTTCACGACATGTCTTTGAAGGACATGTACCTTCAAGTTTACAGATCCATTCATTCGCTGACGCCTCAGAGAAGGCCTATGGAGCGGCCATTTATATTCGATCAATAATTAAGGACGGGCAAGTACTAGTGCGGCTACTTTGTGCAAAATCACGCATAGCACCGTTAAAACGGCAAACCTTGCCACGTCTGGAGCTTTGCGCTGCTGTGTTGAGTGCTCAGCTAACAATGAGAGTAAAAAGGGATCTAAAACTCGAGAACACACCCACATACTTCTGGAATGATTCAGAAATTGTTTTGGCTTGGATCAATTCCCCCTCATCCTCATATCACACATTTGTCGCCAATAGAATAGCGGCAATACAAGAAATATCAATGCCTGAACAATGGTGACATGAAAGATCAAAGGAAAATCCTGCTGACGTCTTGACACGCGGTCTAGCCCCGCGAAAATTAGCAGCATGCACGTTGTGGTTATATGAGCCAATCTTTTTACATGGAAAAGAAGAAATGTGGCCTTCAAGATACTGCAAAGAACTAGCGATATTCGAGAATGACATTCATATGGAGCAAAAAAGGACGGTTACAGTCACTACAGCAAATGACAGTTTAGAAAGCACGATTTACAAGATCCAACACAAGGGATCATTTCTCACACTACAACGAGTTGTGGGTTACATGCTAAGATTTGTTAACAATGCTAGAAAGTTGATACTGACGGCATCATAAGAGTGGGAGGACGATTGACGGCATCGAGGCTTCCGTACGACGCCAAGCACCCAATGCTACTTCCCTACAACGATCCGATATCAAAGTTACTAATGCAAATGATACATGTGAACAATCGACACTGTGGTCCTCAGGCGTTATTGGCATATGTAAGGCAAAAATATTGGCCAGGTAAAGGGAAATCGGCAGCACGATCAATTGTACAGCATTGTGTGCAATGCACAAAGACCAAGCCAAGATTACTAGAACAAATTATGGGCAATCTTCCACAAGAACGCGTTAGCCCTGCCCGGCCATTCATCAATTCAGGCGTTGATTCTGGATTCACTACAAAGTAAGAGGAAAGAAACCTCAGAAGGCCTACATTTCGGTGTTTTGCTACAAAAGCTGTACATCTGGAATTAGTCAGCGATTTAACCACAGAAGCCTTCATAGGTGCCATAAAGCGATTTACAAGCAGACGAGGTCACTGTCAAAACCTATATTGCGACAACGCAACTAACTTCGTTGGAGCGAAAAATCAACTGCAGGAACTCTCAGAGGCAATTTATACTAGTTCGGCCAACGAAGCAATTAATAAAGAATGTACATCCAGAAAGATCACGTTCCATTTTATACCACCTAGAGCACCTCATTTCGGTGGCATTTGGGAAGCAGCAGTAAGCTAAGTCAGCTAAGCACCTGCTAGTCAAAAGAACTGTAACAGCATCATTAACATACGAAGAACGTGAGACCGTGGTAGTAGAGATTGAGGGCATTCTAAATTCAAGGCCTATTAGTCCAATGTCAAACAACCCTAATGACCTAAGTGCATTAACTCCAGGTCATTTTTTAATAGGGGAACCACTCAATGCACAAGTGGATTTACGTTCTCTACCAACCAAGCTTAGCCTCCTAGACAGATGGAAACTGGTAACACACCTGAAAAGGGAGTTTTGGAGACGTTGGTCGCGAGAATATTTATGCGAGCTACAGTATCGGCACAAATGGAAAACACAACAAATGACCGTTAAGCCTGGAGACATAGTCCTAATAAAAGAAGACAACACGGCACCGTTAGAGTGGCAACTGGGTAGAATCTTAAACATACATAAAGGAGATGATGGCCTGGTTCGAGTAGCGGACGTTAGAACATCAAAAGACGTTTGCAAAAGACTAGTGGCTCGACTAGCACTATTACCGGTTATAATGGGAGTCTGATGAACCTCAACAACCAGATAAATGTAGGAAAAAATGCCAAAACGAAAAGACCGAAATTCCAAGAAAAAGGAGACGGTCTTCCATAACCCACAATATTCTCACAATTGCCATAACTCTCATGTTAGTACACCTTGTGCTAGGAGCAAAATTTTAAATGAGCAAATTGAAAAACTTGGCATACATTTTGAAGGAATCGGGCCAGCGGTAATGTCTCCAACAAAATGGCAGCTCTTAGTGTATTATGATCTAGAAGGATTTTGGTCTGAGTTAAAAGTATTCTCAAAGAGAACTGAAACTCTAGGCCATTTATGTGAAAAAATTAAACAAAAGGAAATTTGCATAAACCTTGCCAATTCTTTTCAACATACTGAAGCTGAGCTAATAATGGACAGTAAAATACTTTCTGAAAGAAGACACAAAAGAGGGGCTCTTGATATGGTTGGAAATATCGCCCATTCACTATTGGGAGTATTGGATTCTGAATATGCTGAACAAATGGCTTAAACCATTTCACAAGTCAAAGAAAATGAGGCTCATCTATTAAACCTTCTAAAAAATCAAACCTCGATTATAGATTCTACAATCAACATCCTCAAGGCAGATCAAGACACAGTTAAAGAAAAATTTGACGGAATTGACGAACAAATAGTACAAATCTACAACAGGATACGTAATGATAGCAACGAGCTACAAGAAGAAAGACTCTACCTTTTTTTTATCGCTCTGCATTCAATTAACAATTACAGCCGCAAACTTACAACGCATGCAATCGAATATATTTGACATTTTAACAAACATGACATTATAAATCCTTTGCTACTGACGCCACAGCAACTACAACAAGAAATAGAAAAACTGAGATTCCATCTCCCTAAATCACTCGAACTGCCGGTAAAAAAAGAAGATACTTTACAACTGTTCAAACTAATGAAGGTCAAGGGAGGACTCACAAAAAACACCGCAATATTCTGCATCACGTTACCATTGATTGAACGAAAACAGTTTGAAATATTTAATCTCATCGCAATACCGCACTGGGTTAACAACACACTGGTAGCAATAAGGCCATGTTCTCCGCTCATGGCCATCAATCCTGTTAATAATCAATACGTGACAATAAGTAACACCGAGTTTGATTCTTGCGCAATAATTAAAGAAAAAATCTACCTGTACTCTAAGATGCAAATTCAATATGAGCAAGGCGGGACAACATGCTCTTGTGAAATGAATTTATTTTACAACAACCGTCAAGCAGACTGTCCAATGCAACAAGTGAAAGACACTGCCACGTGGACTTCTCTTTGACATAAAAACAAATGGATGTGTGCCATGCAAGCTCCATCTCAGGCAACAGCTGTGTGCAATAAGGAAATAAGGCAATTAACGCTCGAAGGGTCAGGTTTACTCAGCCTGGGACCTGAATGCGTCTTTAAAAACGAATTCATGTCAGTGCATGGACAACATATAATATCCAGCTCTGCTAGGACTTCATACACCAGGATTTGGGAAATTACGGAACAGCAACATTCAGAACGTTTAAAACTATTGTTGAATGAAATTCATTCAACCAAGTACATGACGCAAATACAAAATCTGACAGCCATACAGACCTCATTAGCTGCACAAGAAATCCTTCAGCTTCCAAACAAGATCACCATGCACAACTATCACCACACTATCGTTGGTTACTCGTCGATGATCCTTATTGGTTTTATTTTTGTATCCTTTACACTGAGACGAATACGCAAAAGGGCTTCAACACCTAACCCCATCCCAATACCAGCACCGCGTAATCATCCAGACACATCATCATCATCAGATTTTATCATACATGTATAGCAAATCAACAAAACTTAGTACACGGTCAAAAATGCATCGGATCATGCAACCAAATTGCAGGCTCTTCACATTTAATACTAGAAGCAATCCCAACCATACCCCAATGCTCCAAAATACAGGGGAGCATGTTAATACATAATTGCATGCATATATTAATATTCTTTTATTTATTATTTTGTTATTTTTATTTTTTATTACTGTCTACAAAAGTACATATACATAGAATGTATTGTTATTAATTTGTGTCTTTTTAAATTTGCATTATCAAACGTCAGCACATTCTTGGCTGTCTGCCTTTTTTGTGTCCGCAATTATTTTGACTGCTCCCACGGGAGTATTTAATTACAATAGTACTTGATACCTGTATAATTATTTGCTTGAGAACTTGTCGTGGAATTTATGGTCTTGTCAACAGATTACTTTTGTTACATTTAATTAAATTATTTTTGTCAACACTACACTTTTATAACATTTAATTTTATTATTTGCGTGAGAACTTGTCGTGGAATTTATGATTTTGTAAACACAACACTTTTAAAATTTAGTATATAAGCTTGAAAATTAAAATAATAAATATCATTCTTTGTTCTGATCTTAAGAATAAATTACCTGCAGTCTTTTATTTCCATTCAATTCAGTTAAAGTGCTGAAATTGAACAACTAAGAAAAATATACCATTCAATTCAGTTTATGTGCTGAAATTGTACAACAAAGTAAAATTCAGTTTAAGTGCTGAAATTGAGCAACAAATTTAATATTGTAGCAACTCAGTCAAGGTGCTGTTGTTGTTAATCCAAGGTTGACAAACGAGTCAAACTAACAGGAGCGGTAAAAAACTAAAATATTCGAATTATACTAACATTCTGCAAGTGGTCTCCTTGAACTACTTTATTAACTAAAAGACTTTAGCCCCATTTGCACAATGCTTTCCATTCTAGTTTTTGTACTAGAAGCTTTAATACAATTACCGCTTAACCTCATGCAGGTTTTTTTTTGCTTATATTTTACGGAAGCTTCCTATAAAAAGTAAATATAACGTACGCTATTTACAAATAAAAATTAGTTCTAATTATTTGACTCATTGATTATAGAGCAAGTTGCGCACAAGAATATTTTTGACATCAAGTGGTAGCGGATCGGTGTGAGCATTTTAAAATTAAGCCCGACCAAATTATTTATATACAAACATTTTTTATGCACCTTTTTGCGTTTTCAAATCTCTTCCTTCCTAAAAAAAATTATTATGAGATAAGTATGCTGGCATGGACTGATAGACAAAAACAAAATGTGGCTGCATTTTGCACCTTATACATATGCAAATATTTTCGTTAATTAAGACTTGTTTTCGTGAGTGAGCTATTCACAACAAAAAAAAAATTAGAATTATTTCCGAATAAGTCGTGGGTATAAACATAGTATGTAATAGATATCTTCTTGAAATTTTATTCGCATAGTTCCCTTGCTAATATACATAATGTTGGAAAAAGTTAATAGCTTGGAACAGTACGTGTGGTATCTCCCACTCAAAGTAAAAAATTATTACCGTGCAGCTAGAAAACTACAATACATAGACTCTTGGAATTTTGTACAAGTAACTCAGATATGAGTTTTCAGCAGGCATTGTGCTTCCAATGCGTAGAAGCTAAAGGATTTTTAAATTCTAAAAAAATTTGTTTGCTTTCCTTTTTGAATTCCGGAATTTGGGACTTATTATTCGCGAAAAATCGAAAGAATTTAAGACTTTTCATTTGTCATCACAAAACAGGATATAAAGATTTGTTGTCAGGATAAAAATTCAAAAGAATTTTCTTGCAGAATACAAAAATCCTCAAATTTTTTCAAGAAATAAGACAAATGTATACAGCCTAATATTTTTTTTGCAACAAACTTTCTCTACTCTTCTTTAAACGCAATGTAATAAAAGCTTAATCTCTTCTTTTCTAGACGTTCAAGCTTCAGACAAATCTGCAAATAGTTTAGAAGCTTATTTCAATAACCTTAATTTGCAATCGATATCATTGACAGAACGTAAAAAATTTGCTGGGTAGCTTTATTTATCATCACCATACGAGGGCTGCTCTATATTTTTCTGGCCTAATAGTGAAAATGCGAATATTTATAATCAAAAATGGTTTTATTGTTTTCAAAGTATTCTCCAGCATGATTTATACACTTTTGCATGCGCTCAAACCAGTCGAAGCACTTTTTCCAATCCGATTGAGACACCTCTAAAACATGGTTTTTGAACACTTCAACAGCTTCTTCTGGCGACGAAAATCGTTGACCGCGCATTTTTTTTTAATGTGAGGAAACAAGAAGAATTCATTAGGTGCCAAGTCAGGGCTGTGCGGCGGATGGCCCGTTAATTCGACGTTTTGGCCGGTCAAAAACGCTCTGGTTTGAGCCGATGTGTGAGAGCTCGCATTGTCATGGTGAACAATGATTCGTCTTCTCTTGTTGGTTTTTCGAATTTCTCCGATGACTTCAGGCAAACAAATTGTAGTGTACCAGTCAGAAGTGACCATCCTACGTTGCTCAAGCGGAACAGTCGCCACATGACCAGTTTTGCCGAAGAAACAGGCGACCATTTGCTTCGAAGTGCTTCTTCCACGAACAACTTTCGTTGGATTTTGCTCGTCTTTGAAGACCCACACGGTCGATTGTTGTTTCGTTTCGGGCTCATACGCATAGATCCATGATTCGTCACCTGTGACGATCTTATAAACGTCTTTTGGAGCACCGCAATCGTATTTTTGCAACATTTCTTTGCACCAATCGACACGAGCCTTTTTTTTAAGCGACTTTCAACGAGAACAAACCTTTTTTACGGCCAGGTGTTCATGCAGTATCGAATGTATGCTGGTGGAAGAAATGTCCAAGGATGTCTCTATCTCTCGGTATGTCGAATGTCGATCTTGCATTATGAGTTCACGCACGGCATCAATGTTCTCTGGCACAACAGCCGTTTTTGGACGACCTTCACGGAAATTGTCTTTGAGCAGCTTCGGCCACGATTAAATTCACTATACCAATTTTTCACAGTGCTATAGGATGGTGCTTCATCGCCATACAAGGATTTAAGTTCATCAATGCACTCTTGTCGTGATAATCCACGTCGAAAGTTGTAAGAAATGATGGCAAGAAAATGTTCACGAGTTAATTCCATTTTTTTCTATATTAATTTTTTCAAGTCACTGTAAACAACACAAATAATGGTCGTACGTCAAAACGTTTTGAGTACGATTATGCTTAAGAATGACAAACTTTCTTATGGAAATGTCAGATTGCACTTGGCAGCACTCATTGTTGCCAGGCCAGAAATATATATAGCAGCCCTCGTACTTAATATCTATCGGTTTCATACGTTGTTTTTGTTATTTTACTTACCTTTGTTAAACGTGCTTCCAAAGATAAAGATGTTAACTTTGCTAGACTTGTACGCCTGAGGCCATCAGAGGTAATTGAACGAACATCAGAACTTCCTCGACGTAAGGAGTGAAGTGAATCACGGGGAGCTTCTTTTGCCTGTGGAAGAGTTGCAGTGAAATCTGTCTGTCCACCAGGTACATCAAAGTTAAACACATAATGTGTTGGGACTCTACAAAACAAAATCATTTATACATACATATATACTTATATTAAAATTTATTATCAAAGCCTATAAAAAATCATTCATGCAGAATTTAAAACTATTGTCGTTCCATTTGCTGCGTTTACACTTCAGGTAATGAAATTTTTGCAACTATTGAAAAATTTATTTTAGAAGGGCTTGTTCAAACATGCTTAAACTATATCAATCATTATTAGTGATTAAAATGTAATGCATCAAATAAAATTAATATTAATTAACGCTTTTTATACCGTATGCCTTCATGTTGAAATCCAGTTTGCCAAGGCACTAGATGAGTTAGAGAAAATCTTAGTACACCAGTCGATCAGACATAGCTTTGAAAATTTCGCAATAGAAAATCAGCAAGATCAGTCTATGCCTCTAATTTTTCCATATCGTTTAAAGCAATGTACTTTAGTTAAGTTACTTCAATCCAAAAAATAAAAAACAAATATATGGGGCAATAAAGAATAAAAATAAAATGAGAAAACGGCATCAAGCAAAAAAAATTGGAACTCGCTCACAATTTTCCAGCAATGGGCCTCTGAACTTTTTATACGAAAATAATAATTTTTTAGATATCAATATGGGTATCATTTAAAAGCATTTAAAAAGATTTTTTAGAAAATGGTATTTTTTTAATTTTAAACTCATTAAAGGCGATGACATTTGTTTAAAAATCTGCAGTATGCTGCAGCTTGGTACATGTGATTATACATATATGGTGAAGGGTATTATTTCTTCTTTGAAATCAGCGAAGTTGTTTTAGCAGGTGAACGTTTTTAGTCAATTGGGGTAAAAAATCCTACACAAGCATATTTCAACCAGTGTAACGGAACTTACGTTCAAGCGCCAGAATGTTGCCTATTAGTTTTAAATACTGTTTTACCTGTGTTTATTAATATGTGTAAATAATAAACATCAGAAGGTAGTTTATATCATTACTTGAATTTAAGCAGCTACACTTCGCACACTAGTGTGAACATATCACAGAGATGTTAATTGCCGTAAATGCTGATAAGAGCAACAAATTCGAATTTTTTTTTAATATATGATAAGAACGGGGTGCAAAAACTTAATGTCCAAATTTAAAAATAAAACCGAGAATTGGTTATGCAGCAATTCAAAAAAGAAATGATGTTCATTACTAGAAGAAGCAAGCGCTTCACCGAAAAGATTAAAACAAATAGTTGAAAGCATAACAACGCCTACGTCGAATACGCATTTCACAGATGAAAAATAATTAGCACTTGTTCTGAATTACAATTTGTCAAGAAAAAAAATACGATATACTGAAGGCGTTTAAAGAAAGAAGGTGGGGAACCCTACCATCTTGTACGCGGTTACTTTAAAAAACAATTGGAATTTTTGCATTCTTCTGTATCTGTGGATAATAAAAGTGCGATTTTTTCGGACCTTCTTTAAAATACAGTATCAATAATTATTGCAAATTTGGAAATGGAGGACTTAGATATGTACAAGTAGTAATTGCGAGTTGACATTGATAATATAAGTTCGCGTATGATATATCATCTGGATTTTCAGAATATAAGCGATCTTCAGAAAACGAGACTGTTATTCTACAGTCCTTAGGGCAATGTTTGTGCCATTAATATTGCAATTATATAATAAAATGCAATCAACCAATCATAAGTCAGTTAAGGTCATGTGGATTTATACTACACCAGGCTCGAAATTTTTATGTCGTCAAATACAGTATCTTTTGAATCGAATTTAACAATGGTAGACGTGGCAAACTCAAAAACTGACACGAAATCCAAGTGTGAATGTAACAAATGTGGCAAAAAAAGTTTTAAATTCAATGATATCTGTCACAAAACTAACAGTAATTAACATAAAAGGAATTAGATTCATGGAATACATTTTGCACCTGACCTACGATAATAAATACTGTAGTATTAAAGGACATCAAAATATGTCAGTAAGAAATAATACTGTTTTAAAAAATATAAGATCAGGAAAAAAGAGCATACAAGATGCGTTTAAAAAGCATGGATTACACAACGGCAAACGGCTATATAGGTACGGAAGCTCTAATCCAGAAACTACTTCTGGAAAAACTCGTATTGACAAGAACTTATTAAGCCGCATTAAAGTTATAACAGCGATTATATACAGCAAAAAATCAATTAATAGCGCGAAATTCAAAAAATATGCTGACGAGATTGTAATGTACAATTTAATAATTTGTTATATGAAATAAGTCAAAAGGCCGAAACGATGTTTTTGGTATGTGTATTTTATTTAGAACACAGACTAACAGCTGACAGTCTTTCGTTAAGGAAATTTGTCTTCTGCATATTCTAATCCACATACCAACTTGGTACATTTAAACATAATATTTATAGACTCCATTGCCTCTCTTTACTAAATGTGGTCGAAAGAAAACAAACGTTACTTGCTATATTCTCACAAAAACTTCTTGGGGACATCCATGATGTTGTTGTGGCCAGTGCCTTTTTACCCTCTCTACCTATGTTCTAGTAAGGCCAATTTTCTAGAACCCCAAAAGCTCCACCATTTCTAACTCAACACATCCGTAAGAAAGAAAAATTTAGTTAAACTTCCATAGTAATTCAAATATATTTATTCACATTGTTATTTTAACTGGGTAAACGTAGACGCCTAACATTACATTTTCTTTTGTTTTTGACACAGAAAAGAAACCTTTAAAACAGGATTTTTTGAATAAAAAATACATATTAAAGCAGTGTATTCTTCCCCTCAGACTTTTGCTTTTGAAAATTTGTATATTAGTTAAAAAATAATAAATAATACAGAAATCTCTAAAATTAAAATAAGTGTTACTCCTTTTGATGTAGTTGTTGTTTTTAGTTATATTTTATAGGTAAATTTATAAAATTAATATCAAAATAAAGTAAAAACAAATTACGTGCTCACTCACCAACTGAATTGTAGAGATTTTTTTTGTTTTGTTTTTTTATGAAAACGTTTGCGGCATTCCGTAGAGGCCTCTCCGAACGCTCTGCGTACGCTGCTATTTTTAAAGGCTGTAAATTTTAATTGCCAATTTGTTTAAACTTTATTACTTACTCTAAATAAATTATTCACCAATTAATATTTTGATAGATAATTAAATTTCCAATAACGGACACTGGCTATAGTGTAGCAGACAAAATTCGTTAAGCTTAGATGTTGCTTTTGTTTAATTTTTCTGTTATTTTAAGTTTATACGGGTAACTGTGCAATATCTTTGATTTAATTTAATTTATAAATATACTCTCTTTAATTATATTTTTTTTTAAAGAGAAGTAGCACTTTAGGCAATAATGCCTATTTAGTTATCTTCGTAACCGTGCTACATTCTTTAGGAAAGGGATAGATGAGAGATAAGACAGGTGGTGAAAAGAAAGAGAAAGATATGGTCATTTTTTAATTAGTTATTTTACTTCGCCGGCGCACAGTGGTCAATTTCGCGAGATAGCGGTCAAAACTCTATAACTTTTGACCGAATTGGTATTTTTTTACGCAATTTGTTTTGTTCAATAGGAGGGACTCTAAGCTTCAATTTGCGTGTTCAAACGTAAAAATCGAGTGATAGGAACGTAAGTAATGTGGAGTTAAAAATGCATTTTAATTTTTTGTTTAGTTTCCATATAAAAGTTGAATATTTTGACATTTAAAATATGTATTTTTTTTATTATTTCTTATTTTCTTCAATCGTATTTTACAACCGATACTTATTTATTATTCCTAAACTTAATTTTGGTCAGAAAGTGCCAACATTTGGCCACTGACATTTATTCAGTCTCAATATTCACAGGGGCCAAAGGTTGGTTTTTTTTTTTTGGAAGAAAGCTAATTCTTGTGAGGATTAAACTGAAAAATAACACTGAAATTCCGAAAAATATCAATACCGTTTGGATATATTATATACAGAACACAAAATCGATAAAATTTTTAAATAAACTTTTACTATTGATTAAAAGTGCACATATATTTTATTTAAATGTATTAATAAAAATTTATACTAAAATTAGAAACAAATTATAATCTTTAAACTAGTATTAATTATACAATATTAGTAAAAATTTCTTCCAAATAGCATTGATTTTCATTTTGCAGTAGTTTTTTAGCTTCTTCATCTAACTCTAATGAGGTTGATTTCCATTTGTGTCGAATACTGGACATATATGGGTCTGATGTGCACAACAAAATATTAGTAAGATCTTCATTAGTACAATATCTGAAAATGTTTCTTGTATTGTGCTCGCGAAAGAACCTGTAGTCTTTGTTCCTTTTTTCTTGCGCTTCTTCTGAGAGATCTCAAATTGGAAGCATATGGTGCTGAATTATTTGTTCATCATGGAACAAAATTTTGTGAACTGTGGTTGGCATATGTCTCCAAGAATTTTTTTGGTTATAAAGGGTTGCTGTCTCATTAGCATACTGACCAATTTTTTTTTTTGCATCTAATTTTTTGCTACATGCTATAACTTCTAATATGATTTGGAATCGTCGTATTAAATCATAGTCTACTCCAGTTATAGAAGCTGCAGTTTCTGGATCGGAAAAAAATCTTCTTACTGTGTTTCCATCATTAGAATTTCCTTCTCCTTGCTTTGGCTGGTCAATTATAAGGCCTATCTCACGGTATTTTTCTTGAATATGTTTTTTTTTGCTTTCTATTTTCCAAATTTTCTTTGTTGTTTCTCACTGTTTCGCCTAACGGGCCAAATTCCAAATCGTATCCTAATTTAAGAATATGCTCCATAAAACGAATTCTAGCATGAAGAAGTGACATTCCAAATTCATATGCTTCATTAAAACTATCGGCTTGTGTTGGTGGTTGGCTCAATTGACTTGATGTTTTTTGGTGCAGCTTGACGAAGACTTTGTTTTGGATAAAGCTTGTGCAACTTTTCCATCGATCATTGTAAGTGACATTTTAAAGTTAACTTCGATGCATTGGTCATTAAATTCAAATATCACTAGTTGAAGTTCTGTAATTTCATCTGTTATTTTGCCAATTTCTTCAGTTATGACATCTTTAGTTTTTTTTTGTAAGCAAACTTTATTGGTCTACAAAATTTTGTTGACGAGGGAATTTCATTCTTCCATACATCTATCTCTGCAGCTCTACTAGTTGACGGCTCTGAACCAATATAAGTTTTTGTTTAACGAAATGGAACGAAAGAAATCATGAATAAATTGGCATCTGATGAATTTTCCGCATTACATTGTTTTTGTTTCTGGCCAGAGGACCCATCACATCCCCATTTAGAAATTAAATTCATGCTGCAATTTTTAAACTTCTTTAAATTGTCAGCATCAAATGTCTTTAATAATCGTTCTGCAGTGTATTCAAGAAGATCCTGCAATTTTATTTCTACTGAACTTGAAGTTACACTAATAACAGTTGGTGAAGGTAAGCAATCTTTTTTGGCAGAAACTATATCTCGATATGATGGAAAAATTCCACAATTTTTTTCATTGGTTCGCTTCCGCATTGGTTTTTAGTAATTTTCAAATCCAAAAATAGTGCAAATGCTGCTTCTGGAGTAAATTTATTTTCTTCAGTTGGTGTCAGCATACTTTCTAAAATCTTTTTTCTGCGTCTGAAGCTTGCTTCCACTATTTTTTCAATGATAGCAATTTTACTCTTTTTAGTTTTCGATGGTTGAATTTGATGCAGAAATAAATCCTTTATGATGCTACAAGAAACTTCTTCATCGATATGTTTAAGCTTGCGTCTTCGTGATCTTTCACTACAATTATCAATTGGCTTTGCTGGTCGACCACCTTTTCCAGTTTCCGTGGTAGTTACTGATGGCTTTTTAAAAACAAGTTTATTTCTTAGCCATTTTTGGTTGCGTTAGTTAAACAATTTCTTGATTCTGGAAGATTGATTGTACCATTTTCTTAAAGTATTTAAAAAGTTTTTTATTTTTAAGCTATGATTTTTAATTTCTTGTTTGTCGCATATTTTGAAGAATGGATTATTCATTATATGTAAAATAATGTCGTTTTCATCTTTCCGTTCAAAATACATATCAGATAGAACACTGTAACTGAATTTAGCCATTGTTTAAACAATAATAAAAAAAAATGAATGATTAATATACTATTGCTCGAAGTTTCAACATGATCTTTTTTACCTCTTTGAAACATAATATAACAGGTACTTGGTTTTAACAGTTATTTCTATTGGTTTTAAATTAATTTGCAATTTTCAGGTATTTAAGTTATGTAATATTAGATGGCAATAAAATCATTTTTTACCTTTTCCAAATGAATTGCCAGATACTACATAATTCATTGTTGTCAAAATTTTGATACACCCTTCTATGTGGACTAGGTCCAAATATGGGCCAACTTCTCCTAATTTGAACAGAATTATTTTTTGGGTCAATAAGAACTCTTGTACAAAATTTCATCAAAATATATGCACAATAGCCACTTTCACATACAAATAACTTCTCAAAAAATATGACGTGCATTTGTACCGAATATCTTACCTTGGGTCAGAAAAATTGCTGTAGCTCAAAAAGTGCAGTCCCGATGCATGGACATGTGTATATAAGAATGTAGGGGAGAGTTAGGACTACAAAATAGTAAATTTGTGTTTTGACTCAGCTTAACTCACAGGAGTTGTGCTCTATGAAGTAGGAAATTTCCAACAAATTTGTCAAAAAATCTTGAAAAACAAAAAAGTTATGGTCATTTAAACTTTAAAAATTAACTAAAAAAATCATAAATTTGCTAAATTCTGAAAAAGCCCATTTTGGACCACCCTGTTTTCAGTGAAATAGTTGAAATAGAGTTCTAATTTTTTGGCTCCCGAGGCTTACTACTGTCTACTTTCATACGGGTCTAATAACTTTAAAATCGGAGAACAAAAACCGCAATCTCAAAATATTGACCACAATGCGGCGAATATGCTATAAAGAAGTACCGACGGCCGCATGTTTAATGTTAATTAATTTTAATTTTTTTGTAAGAATTTTGTTTGCCTGTACAAGTATAATTAGGTTTATTGTTAATAATTAAGTTTAGTTTATGATGTTAGCAAAACGGACAAACATACGGACTAAAGACGTGCACAGATATATCTGTTTATATCAGTTTTTGTGTGTCTACTCTTATGAGTGCGTATTGGTGAGTTACTATTTGTTGTTACTATTTCTCATTGGATGGATGCGAATGAGTAAAGAGAGAATGAGAGTAACATATCTGTTCTCCTATGTTTTTAACAAACAGATATAAACTGATATTGATGGTTGTACCATAAGTATTTATTGTATGCTGCGAAGCAATATTCGTTCATACCTATAAATATAAAACCATTATTGTTTAAAAAAAAAAACAATATTGTAAATTTTTATATTATGCTTTATTCAAGTTAAATAAATATATAAATAGGTACTTCAAAAACAAATAATGAGTCTTAAGATTTAACGCGTATGAATTAATTAAAAATATTATAATGATTATTAAATAAGTTTTACAGGTGTACATTATTTATTTCGGAAGATTTCTTTCGTTACGATAAGGAAAATAAACAAATAAATACATGTTTTTATAACTAGCAAAAAAAAAAAAAAAAAAAAAGAAAAACAATCTAATTTATTTATATTTTCTTTAGTGTAAAAGTATTTTAAATATTAAATGAAGTTGTAAATATTTTTTTTTAATTTAAAATCAAATATCATTACATGAAAAGTTTGCTGAAAATGAATATTAGATCTAAGTTATTGTTTATGAATAAGGCTGTAAATAATAACAATTAAATTTAAAAAGAAAGTATCTGAAAATATTTTTAGTCAAAATAAAAATCAGTCTTTTGAATTAATATTTACAAATAAAATGTTATTAAAAGATTTTTCATTATAACCAAGCTTTGATCTCTTGTCTGTTATAAGAGCCCTAGCAATAGAAAATATTCTTTCTGAAGGAGCACTATATGCTGGTATAGAAAATATTCGGCAGCTTAGTTTGTACAACAAAGGGAATTCATTTTTTCTATCATGCCACCACTTTAGAGTATTAAAATTATTATCTAGAGGAACAATAGTATTTTCATACTTGGCTATATTATTTTCAATTATGTTCTCGTTAGGATTAGCTTTTTTTTATTGGTTGCACATAATTTTCAAACAACGAATAAATTTTTGAAGAATTTCCTTCAATGTGCGAAGTAGTTGAGTATGTGTCATTAGGATAAGACTGTAACAAGGATTTGCACTTTACTATTACTTCAGTTCTTTCTTCAATATTAAATTGGGTTAATTGATTAGCTGGCGGAAATAAAAATATTGCTAATTTGTGAAAAATTGTGACCTTGGGATCTACCAGCGTAACTAAAATTTTGTAAAATTTTTTTTAAAATCTGAAATAAAACTAGATTCATCATTTTTGATGCTATTACATATGGTTTTAAGTTTTCTTATGTGCGGATGAACTAAATGCATTGTTATGTAGGAGCTGCCTTCCAGTTCTTTCGAAGCATCCATGAAAGGCTTTAGAATTTCTATTAACTGATCTAAATGATATTCTCTTGTAATGCTATATTTCTCTGTTAAATTTTTTTCACATAGTATTTTTTGAATAGTACTAAAGTTATCTTTTATAGATGATAAAGTCAGATAAACTGTATTCCATCTTGTGTGTGTAAAGCTTTTAACATATGTTTTTAATTCACAATTCAAACCTGACTTCTTGATGAATTTGACCACTTTTGATGCGGCTGCAATGATTTCATCGACTTGTTCGGAAGTTTTAACGGCATTTTGAACTGTATTGTAAAGTAGGTGACATATACAGTTAATATTTTCGTAGTCTTTTAATGCTGCCTTTATTTTGCTTCCTCTGTCTGTGACTATAACTATCGGATCATCTAAGGAGCAGTTGAATTCTGCGAGCAAATTATGCAGTTTTCATTTTATATTGATGCCTGTTTAGTAGATAAATTTAAAATATGTAAAATTATAAGCAAAAAGATTTAAAAGATACATTTTGGGTTGTAACAAAAGTCAGTGATGACTTACTTGAATAGCTATTCTCAACGTTTCGGCTAATTGCTGTTGGGTGTGGTATTAGGGCATCTATGCTAAGACCGGCTCCGAATTTATTTCCAAGTGATAACAGCAACTTTGAATATTCTTTTAGTCCACAATTTTTTGCTAAAGAGTATGGGCGTATATCTCCAGTAACCCATTCGGTCAGAATATCAGTGCAAGCCTGCTTAGCTTCTTGATTTGGCTCAATTAAAATATTCTCATTTTGAACTTCTTAACACTTTATAACACTTGTGTTTATTTAAATTAGATACCCCGTTTTTATTGTACTTATATACAAAATTTGGCAGTTACACATCGTTTTCATCTTTTATAAAACCAAAGCAATCGCATATCTTGCTTCGCCTTCATTTTTCACTAATTTTATACAAATTAGACAAAATTTTTTCTTTTATTTCAATATTATTCATATTTGGTAACAAATTTTCCAACTAATTTATTATTTTTCTAAATTTTCATTCGTCTTATACCAAAGACTTTATTTAAATGTCTGTTTCACTAATCAAGGCCTTTTTTATAAAGTTAAAAAATAAGTACGGCTTAAAGAAAAAAGAAAAAATGTATATAAGGAAAAATTTGAATTTTATTAGTTCTATGGAATTACAGTATTGACACATAATGGGTTAAACCCAGGCAAGCCAATGCAAACCGTTTTATTAGCACTATGCCTTATATGCTTCTAATAATATATGACAAAAATACATATGCACACTTTTCATTGAAAAATTGTGCGTTTTAAAAGTCATAAAACAAAAACAATTGTGACAAAACTTAATATATGCAGTAGCCGAAAATACCTAAACTGCATTAACTGGTTATTTTTCTTACATTTTTTATACCTGTAATCATCATGATATTTTTCCTTTTTTAATTGACACATGAAAATATATACATTAAAAAATGTATTTATGCTTTATGTTGTTGTTGCTAAAAATTCCAATAGGATTCAGTTTAGATTTTTTGGGATTACCAAGAATTATACTCTACAAGTATTTAATATTTATTTTTCATTTTGCTAAGGAACGTATTTTTTAGCAAGCAAGTACAGCGAACCAAAAGGTCCGTTTCACTCTACTAAATTTTACTTTCCTCTATACAATTATTCACAAGTAATAACAAGCTGAATGATAAACTCCAATTCGTTTGCAAAAATCGTTCAAATCAAAATGACTTTATTAAACTTATGAGTTATGACTCATAACTTAGGAAACATAATATTACATCATGTTTTTTTTATATATGCACATACGTTAATTACCTATTATTTTATCGACTATATAACATCATTACTATGTGATTATCTAAAGGTTAAAAAAATTTTTCTTACATTTTTTTGTTATTGCAATTTTTTTATGTTCCAGACAACAATTTAATAATTTTTCATTTGTTTTTTTTTTTTTTAAATCAAAGATAATGTAGTAAATATTGGTAATATTTCTAATTCTATCTTTAATAACATTATTACGTACAAAATTAAAATCCTGCTTATTAGCTCTCGCCTTTATCATAAGCAGCATACAATCATCTTAAATATCTGTTTCATAAACAGATATATCCAAATACTCATGGTACAACAGATATTTGAGAGTAAAAGACTGATAATTTTCTCACTCTATGCAATACCATAAACAACTGTATGTGTTTATATCCATAGTGTGAGTAAGCACAAGCAAAAGCATACAATATCAACTACACTCATGCGTTCTTTTGTATCTGTTGTAACTGATATGTATATGATATATCTGTTTTTGCCATACTGTTGGATATACTAGTGCACGTCTTTAATACGGACATTCTATTCTACACCCGTGCCTTTTTTCACTGTTTTATTGATAGAACAAAATTTGGTCCCCTTTTTTTAAATAACTTTTCTAGTAGTTCTCTCGTTCCTTTTGGCAAAAATTTTTAAATTTTGGGAGATGTATGTTATTTGGTGGTGACTTTCCCTGTGCACTTGCGCTAAACGAAGGGTTAACGACAAACTTTTAGGTATAAGTAAGGAGACCTGGTGAAGAAATTGGTGCATTAGATAATAGTTATGAATTTAAAGATTGGTCGTAATACTTTCTGCCTATTCAGGCTTTTTGCTTGATTATCTGAAGGAAATTTTCCAAATGTCGGGATCTTTTTTGATGGTCAAAAGTAGATGACCACTTAGGCCTACAAGACCCTCGGCAAGCGTTCGATTTATTTATCTCTCTACTCAATTTTGAGTTTAATTAATAAGAAAATTTAGCTTTTACAGCTTCTTTACCTTTTAGGAGCACTTTTTCCGTTTTTTGCTGTCTAGTATATTTTATGATTGCCTTATATTCTTTCGATTTTAAATTAAGAAATGTGTGTTAATTTGCGGCCTGCTAACACGGAAAAGAAGGAATTACGACAGTATTTGGAAGTTATTACTTTACATTGTGACTTTATATGAATACCGACTAGGGGTACCCCTAGCACTTGTTAATGTGTTTACACGCAAAGTAAACTGCCTAACTCTGACATGAATGTGTTATGTTGGCAAAACATATATGTGTACTTATAACAAGTGCTCATATGTTTTTATGGTAAAATAATAAAATTAGTTAGTTAAGAGTTCAGATTGCAAATAATTTTTGTTTACTCTTTTGTTGTTTTTTTTCTACTTTTGTTTTTGTGACATTACAGAGAAATTTGTTGAAAAAATGCGAATATAATAAAACTGTACTAATAAAATCTACATCATGATAGTAACCCAAACATAAATAAAATGTTCAATACAAAACCACCTAATACTTTAATTTTATAACAAAGTATTAGGGGGAGAGGAAACATCAAATTCTTTAATCTTGAGCATGATACGTTCCTAATACATTCCCATTCAAATCTTCTAATATATAATAACTTTGCCCCACTTATTCCTTGACTTTCTGCTACTTTAAGAGAAATTTCTTCGACACACAAGTTGACCGACGGCATAAGTTATAGGATGAGCCCGAACGTTATTTTGAGTTTTTTTCTTCTCGTAAGCGCTGGAGATACATTTTTTAATTTTATCTCTTATTAAGACCAATCTGTCGTCCTTGGAGAGAGGAGAAAGTGGTTCGTTGAGCATTCTTATATTTTTTAACAGACTGTAGAACGATCCATGTGTTATCATATCTTGCCCGAAAACCGCGTGTTAGGGTGAAGTTTGTAAAGACTGTTGAATGGTATTTCGTAACGAGCTACTTATGGAGCTTAGGTTGTCATCCCACAAGGTCCAATCATTCCTCAGCTAAGCCCGAACCCCTGCTTTAACGATCGGTTCACACGCTTGGACGCGTTGGATTGGGGTGAGTATAGACAGTATAATTATGACTAACACCGACTCTGGTAAAAAACGCATTAAGTTCAAAAGCTTAAATTGGGAGGCGTTGTCACTTACGAAGCACTCCGGTACACCGTACACATGAAAACATATTCTAGCAAAAACGTTTGGTGTGTGAAATTTGACTATGTGTTATATATCTTCGTCTGAAACTACGTCATCACTTTCGGTTTTAACGGACGAAATCTCGGACGATTTCTTAAGATCGGACATATCCGAAGAGCAGCTAACTATTGCGGATTCAAAAAAATCTGGAGGTAATTTAGACAACTTCCCAAAAGCTAAGCCGTAAATCAATTTTTGTGACAATGATGGAACAATCCATATTCTCATCTGATGATATTGATTTCGAAAATACACATCAACTATTATATAACCTGTCACTCTTTGCAACTTTTCGTCTGCAGTTTTCACGTTAGACTTGATTTTAGTAAAGAGGTTTAAACCCATGCAAGATCTGTTCCCATACATGTAATGTTGCCACCAGTGTCTAGCAGACGTTAGAGAGAAAAATCTAAAAACTTTGGCATAGAATCTTTTGTTAGTACCATTGTTGATAACAGTGGAAACTATGTACAGCCTCAACAATTTATTTTCCCCCAACTCTGATTTTTCTTTGAAGTTAACTTCTGAAATATTTCATCTTGAAAACGAAGAGTTCAAGGGTTTTGATTGGGCATTTTCATCATTCATAAGATTTTCTTGCCTTTGCACCATTTTACGTAACTGAGCAATAGAAGAAATGGGGGCATAAAGTAATTGATGTCGTATTTCTGGTCTTAAATTTTTCGTCAAGATTTCGATTAATTCCCTCTCAGCAAGTGAGGCTTCAAAACGGTCAATTATTACCGAAACGCCTTCAAAGAATGTATCAAATGTTTCGCCAGCCCGCATTTTCCGATTCCGTAATTCTTCCCGCAGATCAAAAGTGGATTTGAAGTCTTTACATTGATATATTGATGTTTTCCACCTGCTTGTGTTAGCGCCATTACCAATCCCGTGCTTTCCCGAAAAGTAAAATGTACAGATTCTTGCAAATAAGGGAGAAATCGTTATTGAAATTATAGGCAGTTAGACCATTTACCGAACCATCAAATCTTAAATTCCAATTTTGTATTATTGACGTAATCTTATCAGTACGAATATCAAAATAATCATGATTATGAGAAGAAAACGCTGGGAGACATTGTACATTGCTTTGAACTTGAGGACGTATTGGCAAAGAACCTGCTCGTTTCCTATTGGGTGCTGTTTCAGTTGCATCTTGGATACCGTTTGGTACGATATTCAAATTTTTCAAAACTTTAATGATATTTGTCACAGTTGGGAATGATTGATATTGTTATTATTATTATGATTATATTGGCTTTTACTTGTGTTAGAAGCAAAAGTTGTAGATTAGAAAAATTTTCTTCAATATTGGGATTTGGGGTAGTCGATATAGTATGAGGAAAATATTCAGGCTACGAAACCCCCTGGTTAGAATCGGACATAGAATTTTCTAGGCACAAATTTCTTGTAACCCTTCGCGTGTTATATCTTTTGCTCATAGCACCACGACCTCTAGTTCTACTGTTTATCTTACTACCAGCCTTTTGAAAAGCAATTAATTTTGAACTAATATGATTAGTCACTTTCTTTGAACCGCCGAGATCGCACGCCTTACCACATTCAGGGCAGCCATGCATTAGGCATCTCCAATGAAAAACATGGCTGCAATTAATTACTAATAAGCAATCCCGAATTTCCAACAACACTTTTTACAAACTGGAACTGTCCCCGTTGGGGTACGTTCCAATGCCATTGCCATTAAAAAAAGTTATAAGACAAATAAATGACTAAAATAAAACTTAAAAAAAGAAAAAAAATTGCCACCCTACGTAGGTGCAATTAACCAATAACAATTTATTTTACTCAAAACTACTCAGTATTTGTGTAAATATTAAAATCTACCCAAATTTAGTTGAAAAGATTTTAAGTTGTTTTTCTTACGATAATGATGTAAAAAAGATAAGATATAAAAGACTTCGGTGAAGATTTTAGCGTGTAACAAAAATTACATTTGAAAAGTAAATTCTACTAAAAATTGTTTGACCTTGTTAAAGGAAACGAACCAGTATGCAGATTATCTTTTCATTTTATAACCAATGAGAGGGATATAAAAATGCCATCAGCTATTTTTATATACATACATCTTCCACAGTCATTAGGATACTGATAACCACGTTTCACCACAACAACAGCTTATATTTGAAATTGTTGAAAAAATCAATAATAATTTATAGAAAAAACAACTTTACGAGAATTTTCGGTTGCCAATTGAACTTAATTATCGTCGAATAGACAGGATTCTGAAAGCTTTTAAAGATTATTCTACCATTTAGTTGAATCTATTCAGCGAATTAAACCGTGTTTTATAAAAGAATAGAAAAAGAACTATTTCAATAGGGACCAATAAAATGAAATGTTCTATGGGCCCCACGTTGGGCGCCAATTATGTAATGTACAACTTTATAATTTGTTATATGTAATAAGTCAAAAGACCGAAACGATGTTGTTAGTATGTGGGTTGGTGGTAAACTTTGGTCTTTGTGTATTTTATTTCGAGTATACAGACCAACGATTGACGAGTCCTTACACAACTAGCTGACAGTCTTTCGTGGCAGGAATTTGTCGAAAGAAAATAAATGTTACACGCTATATTCTCACAAAAACTACTTGGGGACACCCATGATGTTGTTGGGGTCAGTACGTCTATGTTCTAGTAAGACCAATTTTCTGGAACCCCAAAAGCTCCACAGCTTCTAACTCATCACATCCGTAAGAAATTTATTTATACTTCCATAGTAATTCAAATATATTTATTGATATTGTTATTTTAACTGGATAAACGTAGATGCCTAACATAACATTTTGTTTTGTTTTTGACACATAAAGGAAACCTTTAAAACAGAAATTATTTCTATTTATATAACCTAATGTTAAAATAATTTTTTATATAAAAAATACATATTATAGTAGCGTATTCTTCCCCTCAAACTTTTGCTTTTGCAAATTCGAACTAATACTTGATGAGAGAATTTGTATATTAGTTAAAAAACAAAAAATACAACAGAAATATGCAAAATTAATATGTGCACACAGAAAACAGATTGGTAAAAAATCGTTTAAAATTATTAAAATTTAACCAGTAATATTATAATTTAATTTTTGTTTCTAACAATCTATAATATTGATGTAAGTTCTATATTAAGAACAAAAGGATTATATTTGTAATTAATAGTCGGTCGCAAGAACCGTTAGAAAAGCTAACTCGACCGATTTATGTCTTTAATGTTATCATTTCTGTTAATTGGAAGAAGCAACAAAATTATTTCAGCACATTAACACAGATACTCAAGTATTGGTATTAAGAATCAAAAAGTCGGTTATGTTACTTCTACAAACGAAAGCTTTTTTGAAATTGTAAATAAAAATTAAAAAGAAATTAATATACAAAAACAAAAAACAAAAAAAAAAATACAATGATATTATAGGCAAAACACAAACTCAAGGAACTGATGAAACTGATAACAAGTTAACCAAGTTTAATAAAAGGTAGGAGTAAAACAAAAATATTTCAAATAATAATAATAATTTTAAAGCGTTTTGTTTCAGTTACATTGGCAAAAAGTTAAATATTTCCGTATGGAAAGAAAAATGAAAGAAGTTTGGAAAAACAAGAAATAAAGAGGAAAAAGTATTGCTGAGGTGTTCATTATATGTAATTTCTTATATTCCTATGAGTATCCATTGAAATTATATCTTAAATAAATTTTTACATCCAAATATTAAGTTTTTTTATTTAATTCACAATAATATTTTCTGGTGATGGCCTTCATTCTCGAATCATTTTTTAAAATAGTTATAAGCATCATATTTATTCAGTCATTCCAACTGAATTTCAGATAATACTCACAACCGACAAAATTCGATTGGCAACAAATTCAGTTGTCACAATGAATCTCTTTTCTCTGTGTGTGTTACATCTTTTGATGTAGTTGTTCTTTTCAGTTATATTTTATAGGTAAATTTGCAAAAATAATATCAAAATAAAGTAAAAACAAATTACATGCTCACTCACCAACTGAATTGTAGAAAATTTTTTTTTTTTTAAGAAAATCTTTACGGCATTCCGTACAGGCCTCTCCAAACGCTCTGCATACGTTGCTATTTTTAAAGTCTGTAAATTTTAATTGTTGATTTGTTTAAACTTTATTAAAGTAAGAAATTATAATAAATAAAATATTCACCAATTAATATTTTGATAGATAATTAAATTTACAATAATGGACACTGACTATAGTGTAGCAGACAAAATTCGTTAAGCTTAGATGCTACTTTTCTTAAGTTTTTCTGTTATTTAAAGTTTATACGGGAAACTGTGCGATATCTTTGAAAAAAACATTCTCTAGCCCAAAGACCTAATTTATGGCAATAATTGCATATATAATTCCAAAAATAGCCTACTACGCAGTTTTAACGTGACCAAACTTTGATTATAAACTACTTAACATAATTTTTGCAATAACCATTGGCTCCTTTTGTTCCATATCCATATTTTTTAATCGTTGTACCAAGCAAGTAAGGCATGCAATAAAATTAACAATGCTTTCATCATCATTAATTTTGCAGTTTATAAACTTTTGCAATAAAACTTGGGCTTCAAATTATGTCGAAATATTAATAAATTAATATTACCATACTAATTATATGTATTTAGAAAAACGTTAATTTTAACATCCACATTTGTTCATCATCAAAATATAACATAATCTCCAAAGAACTGAAACTGAATAGCCATACTGGAAATGCAGACGCAGAACGGTTAAATAACACCATAACTGGCAAAATAAGAGCATTAAATCTTGAAGAACTGCTACTACTACAAAACGTAAATAATAAAAACCATTAATTTTTATAATAATAGATTGGTATCACATTACAATAATATGTACTTCTTTCGATATAGTTAACAATAAGATAAAGTATGAAGTAATTAAACGGAGAATGAACAAGTGTAAAGACAAAATCAATAAAAAAAGAAATCCACATAAAAAAAATTATGTAGAATATAGGGAAGAAGATTACAAAAAAGAATTACTAAAATTTAAGACGTAAAGAACAACCAAAATCAAGCATTCATTGATCCAATATTTAAAGACCCTTTAAATTTTCAGATTATATTGATATTTTTGGCAATGAAAACACTGACCATCCCAACCAAAGCGATACTGAAAATTAATCCTATAGCGGAAGATAATGGTTTCGTAAAAATTAATTTGAAAATGGTCGAGGTTGTCAATATGAGTTCAACAATTCTCAATATAATAGATGTGATGAACTTTTTTATTAAGTAAACCAGGTGGAAAACTATATAAAAACTATAAATTTTCACAACAAAGACATTTTAGAAAATGAACGTAAAATAATAATATCTAAATTAAAGTCAATTATTTCAAATGCACCAAGGAACAAGATAAGACTTCTTAATATAGTAGGCATAGCTTAAAAATGGACGACGATGATCGTCAAGAAATCATCGATCATTTGAATATTATTGATTTAAATTCGCAAAACTTAATACAACCTATCAACAAACAAATATCAATTAATCAATCAATTGTAATTTAAAAATCTGCCAGCGAATCTGATAGAAGGAATATAGCAAAATCTGTGAGGGAGTTAAAATAATCGAACGACGGAATAATAAAGCACCTCCTTTATACAGATCAGATGTTTAAACTGATAAATTTAAAGGAAAAAACTAGTAGCATTCAAGATATATGTTATATGCATAAACATCATATCGTTCACTCAGACTTATTGACACATGAGGAAATAGGCCGTTTTAATATTGACTTTTTCAAACTTGAATTGATTCAAATTGATGTCCTAAGCTATAAGGAAAACTTGCTAATAGTTGCATTAAAAATTCCGAATAGAAATTTTATAGTATACTTTTATCATTGAAATTTAAAATATGAAGAGAATGTATAAGGTATGTATGCATTGTAAATATAGGTATAACAACATAACACAAATTGAAGAAATCAATAATGATATGATAAGAGTCAAAAACGCCTTCGATTAAAAAATAGTACAAGATTTTGAAAACAGGAAAATTATTTTAAATAAGAACTTTTTGATAATTTATTGTAATTGTAAACTAAAGATCAACAATAAAATTTTTAAAAATCAAAAAACGATTATCTAAGATAAGTACTTTTTCCCTGTTCACAAAACCAAAGCAATTTAAAACCACTTAATCTTTAACCAATAAAAAATGAAAAATATATATAGAAGAGATAAAAGAATCAAAAGATCACAAAAATGTATCTAATGGATTAAATATAACTCATTACTATAATTTATTTATGAGAAACTGTAAAATTATAAATAAGACAAAAATTGCAAATATAAAAAAATTGTAAATAAGCCAGAAATTAAAAGAATTGAATTAAAAGATATCCTAAATAAATACAGAACTCAGTAATCTTTAAAATTTATACTTTCTTGTTGAAAGAATACATATATATATATATATATATATATATATATATATATATATATATATATATATATATATATATATATACGCATATATATGTGTTATATGTTTATATGTATGAACGTATATGTGTTTATATGTATACTAGCGTGACATTCTGTTATATGGAAAAATTTTTTTTATCAAATTTTTTAAGTCTCACCCCCCAAATCGGTTCTGTTTTATGAAAAAAAAATAAAAAAAAAATTCATAGCGATAAGTTAAGTTTTGGGCGTGCGCACGCCTTACAGTATGAACTATATTGATTTTTTGGTCATATATTTTTAAAATGTCTTTTGAGCCTAAAATGGTATTTTTATAAGTTGTACCTTTGAGTTTTAAATTATTTAATTTAATTCTATTTAAAAGGCAGCAAGATTTAAAATCATTTATAGCCCCCCTCCCCCCTGAAATAAACGTTATAAACGCGACTTGTATAAATAACGTCCGCCATTTACTGGAAAAAAAATTTGTGCAACACATGAAAAAACAAAATTATGTTTATGTTAAAGACGAAAGAAATGAGCAAGCAATAATGTTAAAAAAAGCAAGTACCGCTATTTTCCATTTAAGCAATAGAAACGTAGCAAAATTTTGATTTATTTCATAATCAATTCATTCGAGTTTATTTTTTCCTATTCTTCTGACAAAATAATTTTACTGAAATGAGTGCAAGATCATTATCCGAAAAATGTTATTTGATTGGATATGCCTCTAATCAACTTACGGATTCCAAGTTACCTTCGAAAAAGAAGTAATAAAGGTGTTGTTTTTTAATTGGCGTGTTGTAAATATGAGTTCACAAGAAAGTGAAAGTTAGTTGATGAAGAACTTTTGTTGTTTTTGGAAAAAAAAAGCGCGCATACCCACAAGAGAAAAGCAACATTGCATTGAAAAACTGGAAAAATTACATACAGAATGGACGAATTAAAAAAAAAAAAAGTTGTGAAAGAAATACAGATAACCAGAAAAACAAAGAAAAGACCTGGGTTGAAAGCTTAGAACAAATTTTTGACGTGGCGCATGCAAATGCCTTATAATTAATAACTGTGGAGGAAGATGAAGCATTCTTGATAAGCCAGAGGCAGGAAGGTCGACCAGGACATATGTACGGAATTGATTATAAGACACTTCAAATGGATATTCAAGCTGATTCAAGCGAGTTGAACGAAATAAACATGAACAAAATATTATAAGTAAGATTAATAATGAACTTAGATTATTAATGAACTTTTCTATGTTCAAGGAGAAACCGTGCAATTTCAGTCATCATCTAAAAGTGATCAAAGTTTTCAAGCCACAGAGTCCCATGAAGAAACTGTTAAAGTTCGCTCAAAAAATGCAAGAGTGAAACAAACAATTATTACTCCAAAATTAGATATTACATTAGATTATTGCAAAATAAGTAACAGAAATGCTGTTCACATTATTTCTGCTGTTTTGCAATCATTAGGAAAAGACATTACTGACTACATCATCAATAGATCTTCAATTCATTTGGCAAGAGAAAAAATGCGTAAGAAAAGAGCGCTGGAACTACAAAAAATTTTAAATTGAATAAACAAGGCATTATAACATTACATTGGGATGGTAAACTTTTACCAGCATTAACGGGCTGCAAATGTGGATAGACTTCCTATAGTCATATCTCGAGGAGAGATAGAACAGTTGTTTGAAATACCTGCAATGAAATGTGGTTCAGGAACAGAACAAGCCGATGCTGTTTATAATTATATTTCCAAATGGGGTCTACAAAGAAAATTAACTGCATTGCGTTCGATACAACTGCGGTCAATACTGGGCGCTTGAAAGGTACATACACGTTACTTGAAAAATCTTTAAATAGAGAACTTTTTTGGCTGCCTTGTAGACATCACATTTACGAAATTATATTGAAAAGTGTTTTTGAAACCAAATTTGACTGCAGTACAAGTCCCTTCGTAAAATAATTTAAAAATTTTTAAAAATCGTGGAACAATTTGCAGGCTGGAATTCAAGATGAATTAGCTATGTATCTTGTGCAAGAGTCAAAAACCAGAATAATAAATTTTGTAAATAATGTTTTGAGTGAGAAGCAGCCTAGAGAAGATTATAAAGAGCTTTTCGAGCTTGTCCTGATGTTTATTAGCGAAAAATTAAACAAGTCCAAAGCAAGCGTAATGATAAGGTAACCAGAAGCTTTTCATCATGCACGGTGGATAGCAAAAGCCATTTATAGCTTGAAAATATTTTTGTTGCGGAATGAATTTGCTTTATCAGAGATTCAACTAGCAGTTTTGCGTAAAATTTGTATTTTTATAATCTAAATATACATAGAGGCTTGGTTTTCTGCTTCTTCAGCAATAAAATCACCAAATACGGACTTTACATGTTTAAATAGACTTCATAATTTCGAAAAAATTGATACAGATATATCGCAAGCATCTATAAAAAAGTTTTTAAAACATCTATGGTACTAAGGCTCAGAATCTATAGCATTTGCTTTCTTTGACAATAATGTTTCTACTGACACAAAAAAATGAAAGCTGCTTTGCGAAATGAAAATGCAAAAATAATAAAACGCGTGATTTTAAAAAAAGAAAGAATTGCAGATGTGATTGATAATGGACGTGAACAATTTGTTTCTTCTACAACAGCAAGATTTTTCGAAAGATTTAATATTGATAAATCTTTTTTGGAATTATACCCTTTAATATGGCCAACCCATGAATGCTATCAAAGTGCATTTGTATATCTAAATAAATTAAAAGTAGTCAATGATGTGGCAGAAAGAGGAGTTAAATTAATAGAAGGTTACAATAAACTTCGGACTAAAAACGAAGAGCAAACACAATTTCTTTTGCAAGTTGTGACGGACTATCACAAACGTTTCTCAAACTCAAATCGACTATATCAAAAGTACTTTAATTTTAATAAACATTAAAAAAAAATGAATGTAGAATTTTTCTACTTTCTTGTAAAACAATTTAATTTAAAAAATACATATATGAACAAAATATCAATATAGTTCATACGTTAAGGCTCGTATAAAACTTTAAAATTTTTTTTGATTTTTTTTCATAAAACTGAACCGATTAGGGGGGTGAGATGTGTAAAATCAAACTTTTGAAAATTAATGTTACCCTAATGTATACACATATATAGGTGTATAAAGATATATATTGGAAAACGCCTGATTCATATCAAAAATTTGGATTATTGTTTAGTAGTGGCGTAGGAAATGTAGCACAGTAAGTAGCGCGCTAGAAAGTTGCAAGGCAGTTTTTGGGGCATCTAACGTCTTAATTTTTATCTAAGATGCCGTGGTGAGGTGCTCATGGCCTCAAGTGGGAGGGAATATTACTGGCAGAACATCCGCCAGAAGTTTTTGTATGTGCGGTAAGGGATGAATAAACTTGCTTCGAGCCTCATCATTAATTTATTCATTATTCTCTACAGACAGCTGGAATGAATTATACTGCAAATTAACCCGGATGCGTTGGCAAAGGATCAACCCAAGACGGCGAGCTCTAGCCGGTGCTAAACGCCAGCATGCCAGCGCGGCTAACCATCTGGTAACACACAATTTTTTTATTTTTGCGAAAGCAGACGCTACAAAAACTTAAAATAAAAAAAGTGTGAAAAAACATAAAGGAAAATGAGTAAAAATAACGGTAGGAGAATGTGCGAAAAAAAGATGAAAAACCAGAAGGGTTATAAGATTAAAGTATAAGAAAATATCGATATTTTCAGCAAAAAATAATTATATTAGCAAAATACAAATAAAATAAAAAAGGGTCACATAAGGAAGGTAAAAATTTTAAATTGAAGTCCAAATACGCACCCTGTACTAAAATTTTTTAAAAGGAGGAGTTCCTGACTAAGGAAATGTTATTTATTAGCTGCAAATGTCGTAAATACAGTAATTTGCCTATAATGGAAGAAATTAGTTCTAACATAGATACAATTTCAGCTAAAGGTAAATATTGTGAAAAAACTAAGAAAAAGGTGGTAAAAGATAATAATAACAAACTGAATTAAAATTAAAAAAGGCTACAGAAAGTTTTTTATGAAGGAAACGAAAAACGCATGACACAAAATATACAACAAACGTCATCTGAAGAAACTTATAATAAGAATTTAAAATAGGTGTTCGAAATGTCAGAAAAAATTACAGGCCAAGAAAGAAATTTAAAATAATTTTCAAAATAAAATTGCTCACCGACTGGGTAAGGGTTGGCTTAAGAAAAGGGAGAAAATTATTAAAAGGTTCACAGTAGGTTAGTTTTGGAACAATAAAAGTTTTAACAAACCGAAAAGAAAAATATGTCTTAAACCTTATCTATCCAACTATCAGAACTTTGGAGAACTCTGAAATGAAGTAGGAAAATAAAATAAAATCCTACTTAATACCAAATAAATTGGAAATATACATGCCTGGTCCGGCTGATTATCTGATTAACATCCTTTTTCAGCCCATATATGCCGAATTGCTGATACTGCACGGCAGCCCTGGAATTCGTCCGGAACTTTATATGGAAAAACTTGATTGATTGGAGGACGTCGGTATTGTGATAAAACTGTTTCATCACAATCTGGACATTATGCAGGACCTACCACACCGCGACATAACTAGATCCCAACTATATTACATGGAAGACGCCCTGCATGCCCTGTTGCCTCGACGGAAGAGCAGAGGGTTGGTGAACGCCGGAGGAGCCCTCATAAAGTTTGTTTTCGGAACAATGCACGAGGAAGATAGACCAAATATTGAGGAACAGCAACGAGAGATGGCAGAAAACAACCGCCAGTTGATAGAAGGTTTAAATCAACAGATAATTAGTAACGACAATTTTAACAAGTCTATACATACACTGAAGGCCGTCATACTGATAGATAGGCAAGAAATAAAATATATAATTAGCAAGGTTAATGACCTGCCCCAAAATCTAATCAAAGTAATTTTGCAGCCCTGCAACTAATTAAGATCGACATACTTAAGAGAAAAATAGAAAACCTACAACAAACAGTGACATCCGCGAAACTGCCTTGTTGACCAAGGAAGAAATAAAGACATTCAAAATAGATGTCGAAAAATTGAAGGACATAAAAATTGAGGTGGTGACAAGTCAAAGCAGGACTATCAGCCTAATTATCAAGGTACCACTAGAAAAGATTTCACTTGCAGGTCCTGTAATTGTGCCTTTGCCTAATGGGGAAGAACTTCAAATAGACGAAGACGTAAATGGAGTCTCGGAGCTGTGTGGTCAGACAACCGTGCAAAATGGTGAAAAAACTAAGTCGTGACATAATCCAGACAGACGATAGTAAAGTAATCGTTATTAACACAAATCTCACTAACTTAAAAAGCACTTGTGACAGCCGTGGGTTCAGGCTGAAGGGCCACTACTATATTCAATTTAACAATTGTACTATCAAGCTGGGTAACTTAATATTAACTAACAGATGGACGAAATACCAGCAGTAGTTCTGTTGCCTAGGGAAGCCAATTTTGACACAGAAAGGCCACTAATGATTGACGATATAGTCCTTTACCAGGAAGAAAATATCAAATAGATACATGTCCACAAAATAGTAACAACAACAATGGGCATAACAATCTTGCATTACTAATAGGACTGTCGGTCACAGTGATTGTCTTATGCAAGCGACAGGGACGGGTGAGCGTTAAGATAGCGCAGATAGAATAATAAAGGATACAGCGAGGAATTCACAGATAAGGCGGAACCTCGCCGAAGACCTGGCCGCTGAAGTTTAGACATTATCAGTCAACCCTCCTATATATTTTGAAGCTTAAAACTTCGAATATTTTTGTGTAACATTTACTTTGCATGTACTACATATAAAATAAAAAAAACATTTTTACAAAATCTCACTTGGAATACTTCAAATTAACAAACAACTTTTAACGTTTTAGCACCACATTTTGTGCTTTACTTTTGACTTTTTTGTTCAATATTTTATTAATACAAAAACACTGTTTTTAATTGCATACTTAACGTACTAAACAGCAGGAACTTTGTTTTAAAGAAAAAAAAAAATATTCTTTGTTTAACATTTTTAAACACTGATTTATTTTAAGCAGCAAATGTTTTAAAATCTGAGTAAAAATGTATTTTTTGTTTAAAATTTTTGTGTCTGATTTCTTGTTGACGATAATAATTTTATGATATAATTTAAATTCCTTAAACAAAAGAATTTATATTTTAAAAAGTGCTACTCTCAGCATTAAACGTGAACATTGGAGCTTGTATATACAATTATAACATTAAACTCACTTCGGAACAATTTCAGCTTGAATTGGTTTAATTTTAATTTTTGTTCCGAAACAATGAAACTGTGCTGCCGACTACATTATTTTTTCAAAGAAATTTTAACTGAGCTGCCACATCATATTATATGTACGTATTAAATATATGTATATGTGCATATAAATTTAAAAGGTAAAACTGCTTGCAAATTTAAAAAGTAAAACTGCCAAGCAACCTGACTGACTTCTATCTGAATAATTTTTTCTTTCAAAATTTTAACAAATTTGTAGTAAGCAATTTCTTAAAAAGTATAAAAAAGGAACTGGTGTCAACTGAAAAAAGTGAAAAAGCAAGAAACAGAATTACAGCCTAATTATTGTGATAAAAATCTTTCAAGCAAAAAAATATATTTTTCACATCCTTTTTCGTTCTTTGTTTGCATTGACATTCAGGAACTATTTTTAAAATTTAATTTATATGTTTGTATATTTGTTTAGTATATTTATAATAAGACACAAAATAAAATAAAATAAATTAAAAAATTGTGTCATGGATCTCAACGAATCCCTTGCCTTCAAGCTTATTACTCTTATATTCTCGTATATTTTAGTTTCTTTTTATATATATACTTTGCCAGTAAAAAAAAGCTCTTTTTACCTCAGTAGCTATTAGAAAAATAACTTTACTTTTATTCATTTTTTATTTAATTATGAAAGTTTTTTTATTTAGAATTTATTTATAACAAAACCAAAACAATGTCTGTGACACAAAAAGCGCAAAAAACGGCATTCTGCGATTTCAAACTTCTGTCACAGGGCTGCCTGCTTGTAAAGTAACACATCTCGCTTAAACATATGTGTCATATGGTAGCTTTGTTTTTCAGGAAAAATTGTTCAAAGTGGGTGAATCGCGTCAGAACAAACTCTCAAAAAAATAAAATTGTTTGGGTGAATCCAGCTTTGGTTAAAACTATTCTTAAAATAGATTATATATATATATATATATATATATATATATTAATGTATATGTGTTATATGTTTATATGTATGCACGTATATTTGTGTTTATATGTATACACATATATAGGTGTATAAAGATATATATTGGAAAACGCCTGGTTCATATGTTTGGATTATTGTTTTCAAAATCCAATATATATGAACAAGCTCAATATTCATTAAAATGCTTGCTTGGTAACAAAAAAAAAATATATATAGAAAAAAGATTCATAAATACTTACAGCAACAACACACAAAATTTATGAGTTTTTTATGTTATTTTAGAAGTAGCAAACAAGAGGACATTTTTTTTTTTGTAAAAGTAGTTTGGGAGAATAATTTAAAAAATCATGTCTTAACTTGAAAAATGATTTTTTTTTTCAAAATAATTTTTTTTTGTTTGCGAACGGAGTTTAAACGAAAATAACAAAACCAAAAAATTTTTCTTATGTTTAAATTATAGCATACCAAACCTCTGATATATTCTAGTAAATAATTTAATATTAATATAATTTTTTGCAAACAATTTTAAATTAAGAGACATTTTTTGTTTTTGTTAACAATTTGGAAAAGAAGGGTTTTGGGAATTTTATTATGTTTTAGTTATAAAATTTTAAAACTAATCTGGGGTTACGTGTGGTGTTCTCCAACACAATAAGCGAAATCTTTAGGTGTCAACCAACACCATGGACTCATCTTGTCAAGCCCCCAAACGGAGTAGCAAATCAAATGAACAAAAAATACGGGAACATGGCACTAGAGGTACAATAAAATAAACAAAAAAAATTTTTAACTTGGAGGGCTTCATTATCTCTGAAGTGGATGAAAAACGTTCAAAAATCTCAATTATGATTTTCCTCACTATATTTAATTAAATTTATCATTAGCGGGTGCTAAACCTTATCCAAAGAGCACCTTATGATATAAAACGAAGTGTTTTTGTTGTGGTCACGATCTACGGTTTTTTCCTGAAGTGTGGTGAAAACAAGTGTGATTAAAGCTTCGTTTAACCACTGCAAAATGCAGTAGAGGCAACGCAATTGCCACCTTTACTACAACACCTCCGAATACGCAGATGAATGGTGAATATGAAGAAAATTTGTGCATAAGAAAGCAACCGGGGAAAAATTTCGTTTCGATACAAGTCCGATATGCATGGTTCTTCGAATGGCATTGACTATAAAAAAAATTCTAAAACTTTTCCCGAAGTTGAATTGGTTGGCTATAAAGGACCGACCATAATAAGATGCAATCTATTTCATACCAACATTGATTGTCCACATTCGCATCAGTTGGTTGCACGAAAAGATGATCCTGATATATGTGATTCACATGATTTGAAAGTGTCACAAGATGTTGGCTGTTTTGCAGAATTTAAAAACATGGGTATTATACATACGGCTAAAAGGAATTACTGAAAAAGAAGCGACAACGTTTAGGACGTGACTTTTCAACAATAAAAGAAGATCAGGAGTTGATAAAACAAACAAAAAAGGGAGCTAAGGATATGAATTTAAATCAAGTACAGCTATGCTTTGAAGCTTTTCGAGTTGAGAAAAACAAATCATATACACCTATAGCCCCACCAATTTATACAAATACAGTTATTTTTCCGGAAAGAAGGTGACATAAAATAAAACAAAGAAATAAGCAGTAAAAGACGCATCCTTCATATACGAACATTATCTCCCCATCAGCAGCAACATCAACGCCACACGTAAGGACGATGTTTCCGATAAGGGGGGAGGGATGTTGAGAGGCACCCTCGTATTTTTTAAGCTTTATTTATAAGTAATAAAAAATTAATAAACATGTACTAATGTACTAATGAAATATGACTCTTTTTTTTGGCAAGTCACTACTTTATTTATTTGAATTATTTAATTTTAATAAATACTGATTCTGTCTAATCAGCACTTTTAGCGTTAAGAATTTAGTATAAATAGTGGTTAAGAATTATTAAGATTAGGAGTTGTAAATCAGAAGTAGAAACAAGTAGTTATAACCTAAAATTCCTACGGGACCCTGCAGGTTATAAATAAATTAAATTAATATTGATAATAACCTGAAATTCCTACGGGACCCCGCAGGTTATATAAATAATTAAAATTAAAAAAATTAAATAAATCGAACAGTTTTTTTCTTTTTTACACAACAACTCCAATATTTGTACATATAAATTGTACTATTCTTATTATGATTGCATCGATAGAACTACATTGCACAGTGGGGCAGAATCAAAATATTTTGGAAATAATTCAGCCATTTGAAAACGGCTAGGCCGATTGATTCAAAATTTAGCACGAGCATAGTAGAGGAGTACTTGAGCTTAAGTTTTAAAGGTGGTTACCCTCCACGTTCCAGGGATGGCGCTATGTGGTCTCAAAGTTGCACCTCGCTCCTGAAAATTTTTCTAACGCTTGGCATTTCTTCAATTTTTGTCTGATTTTTAAATATTTTACATGGTCTTAAAGCTCTTATAAATACCTACAAAACGGTGCTTTAAACTGCATGTTTATGTTTAAAAATGATCGAGTTATAAGCATTTTAAAATTAAAATTTTTGATTTTTTCCATACCCTGGTCCAGTTTTTTCGAAATATTGGGTACAATTTGCAGCAAATTTATTTGAATTTTTTACCGTATATAGCAAACAAAATTTAAGATTTTCTAAAAAAAATTTGAAAGTAATATCTTTTCTGGCTTAAAAATTATACGATTTTCAATTTAAAAAATCCAAAATTATTGCATTTTTGTGTATTTTAGCCTAAAATGGGACACTAATCTAATTTTTTAGATAGAAAAAAATTTTCTTGAGGAATATATAAAAATTTTTTATTTTTATTAAAGCTAACTATATGTGTGTACGTTTAAACCAAATTTCGTATAAAACTGATCATTCTTGTAGAAGATGTAAATCTTTCAACTTGTCCTATTTTACATCGAAATTTTGACTTTCCCCATATTTTCTAAAATCCCAAAGCTGGGATCGGAAAAAGAAGAATACTATAAAAAAGCTATGTATACTCCAAATTGTTTCAAAAAGTATTTCGTGAGCCCTAGTCCATATGTGGACTTTATGGGCAAAAGAGTAAAAAATTCCCAATTTTGGGATTTTTATCCTTTTTTTGGGAATTATGGGATTTCCTTTAGCTTAATGTTGCAGATTTTTTTACCGTTTGATTTTAGTTAACGAACTACATATGCACAGAAAATTTTATCTGATTTGCTTAATTAATAAAAGTTTTATAGCATATTTAATATTTTTACTTTTCTCAAATTGGACCGTTTTTACCATAATTTTTCGAAATTTTCGGAGCTCAACAACGAATATTAAAATTTTGTTCCATTTTTTATTTTTTTCTATGCATGTGAATAAAGACGACGCAATTTCCTATTAAATAAAAAAAGATTCAGCTCAATATCATTTTTACGTGCAAAACTATGCGTTCTTAAATATGAGTGTTTCAATATGTATCTCACTTTTATACATTTATGTTACGGAAGTAAAAATTTTCATGCCTGTGTAAAAAATTGTGTAAAAAAACAATTATACCTGAATAGAGGATAACCAAGAGGCATATCTTAAATTAATAATCATTATAAAAAACATCAGATAAAAAATAAAATTTTCTGTTAATTTTTATTTAAGAAAAGTCGTTAAAAGTATTTTTTATTTCCTTAAAATTATTATTTATTTTCTATAAAATAATCTGTCATATCATTATGCATGTCTAAAAGATAAAGTAAATCCTTTAATTCTGTTTTGTTAGAAGGTGAAGAAGCCTCATAATTAATCCAACGTTTTCTCATTGAAGAGAGTACAGGATCAGAAGATAACAATAGGCTATAGAAAATGTCTTCGTTTTGTGACTGCCTAGAACATTTTCGAGAACTGAATATTTGAATTTACTTGAAATCGCAGTTTCTTGCTTCTTGGGCTTCTTCTGTTAATTCCTCAAGAGGAAGAATATTCGATTCTATAATTGTTTTACCATGACATAATATTTTATGTACTGTGGGCGTCATATCCCTCCATGGATATAGGGAAACGAGTAGCTGAGATATTTTTGTTGTATATTCACCAAAGCGAAAAGAATTAATTTGAGTTTTGCTATTAATTGCCATTAAAACTACGTTAACCATTCTAAGCAACTCTTTGTCAATTCCAGTTATGTTTGAAGTAGTTTCAAAATCCCAAAAAAAAAATTTTTGCAGTATTTCCGTCGTTAGTGTTTCCTCCACTACGAAGAGGCTTATCAATTATTAACCCCGTTTGTACTCTAACTCTTCTTGGATTCTACTTTTCTCAGAAGCTCTTAGAGCTTTTAGTTCATCATTGTTTTTTTTTTTTTTTTTTTTTTGTTATTAAATTTTCTGTCGTACTTCTGTATTTTAAGTCGTATGCAATATGCAGAAAATGCTCCAAAAATCTTATTCTAGCATGAAGGGGGGATATTCCGAAAGATAGAACTTCTTCGTGGACTACGTTGGTTTTTTTTTATCTGAGAATTCTGACTTTTTCTGATCACATATGGAACATTTCCAATAAGAAGATGTGTTAGTTATAGCGTTACTAACTTTTCCATCAATCATTGTTAAATTAAGTTGAAAGGATATGTTAACACAGTATTCTTTTATTTTTATTGATATTGGTTCCAATGATCTCATTTCGTCTTTGATATGCTCTACTAATTTTTTTGTCGTAGTAATAGATTCCTTTACATACTCAAAACAAATAGGCCTACAAAAATTTTTGGATCCTGGGGTTGTGTTTTTCCATATATCTTTAAAAGTGTTTGCACGTACTGATGACGATGCAACCAGTTAGTATGAACGAAGGATGCCATGAATATGCTCTTAAAATCTATTGTATGTTTTTGTTTGTACTCAGGAAGGGCTGATACTCCATCACATCCCCACTTACACATTAGTACTACATCGCAGTTTTTAACCTTTTCTAGTTGGTCAGTAGAAAAATCTGAAATAATCTGTGACGCCGTATTTTCTAGCAAAGAAGATAGTCCAGTAGAAGCTTTCGTTTCATCAACTGTTATTGGAGATGGCATAATCGCTTTCTTTTTTTCTTGAATAGACTTATATGATGGTAATATTTCATGTCCTTTCTCAAGTAAAGCTTTTCTCAAAATTTGGTACTTATTTCGGCTTATTTTCATTTCCAACATCAGAGCAATAGCTTCTTCCTCCGTGAATTTTGACTGCGATGTCGGAGTAGGTATGCTGTTAACAATTCGTTTCAACCGTTTTGGAGATGCGCTGGGAAGAATATTGGCGATGTGCACTGCCTCGGAAGGCTGATTTTCTTTTTTTTTAGCAATTCTTTGAACGTATCGGAAACTTCATCTTTTGAAACTGAAGAAAGTTTTTCGGTTATCCTTTTTTTCTTAGACTTCGAACATAAGTCATCATAAGATTTGCAGGGAGCTCCACATAATGCGATGTAGGTTGAGAATTTCGCAACAGTATCCATCCAAGTAAGATACTTTACTTTAAACTTATTTTTGTTTCCGCGAACTGATTTCATTTTTTGATCAAATAATTTTAAAAATTTTTCCAGTTTTGCAGTACCAATGACATCAACTCTGCAGTTGTATGTAGCCTTAATAAATTTTTTCATGGCCTTAATTCTATCAAGTCCTTTTGTAGCATCAGTCCACAAAAAAGAACACAATGTCTCAAACTTCAATGTGATCGGCATGATGTTTTTTTTTTAAATATGATATCTATTGTATTTATGCAAATATTTATATGCGTGTTCAGGTCATCGAACAGTTGGGTACCTAAAGAAGCAAAGCAGCTAGCTAAAAATTAAAAAAGGCACTTAGGTAAGACATAATTAGTCATAGGTCATCCTAAAACGAACACCTGCACCATTATTTTTAATCCTTACATTTTTAACCCTTTTTTCAGGTATAATTGTTTTTTACACAATTTTTTACACAGGCATGAAAATTTTTACTTCCGTAACATAAATGTATAAAAGTGAGATACATATTGAAACACTCATATTTAAGAACGCATAGTTTTGCACGTAAAAATGATATTGAGCTGAATCTTTTTTTATTTAATAGAAATTGCGTCATCTTTATTCACATGCATAGAAAAAAATAAAAAATGGAACAAAATTTTAATATTCGCTGCTGAGCTCCGAAAATTTCGAAAACTTATGGTAAAAACGGTCCAATTTGAGAAAAGTAAAAATATTAAATATGCTATAAAACTTTTATTAATGAAGCAAATCAGATAAAATTTTCTGTGCATATGTAGTTTGTTAACTAAAATCAAACGGTAAAAAAATCTGCAACATTAAGCTAAAGGAAATCCCATAATTCCCAAATAAAGACGAAAAATCCCAAAATTGGAATTTTTTACTCTTTTGCCCATAAAGTCCACATATGGACTAGGGCTCACGAAATACTTTTTGAAACAATTTGGAGTATATATAGGTTTTTTTTAGTATTCTTCTTTTCCGATCCCAGCTTTGGGATTTTAGAAAATATGGGGTAAAGTCAAAATTTCGATGTAAAATAGGTCAAGTTGAAAGACTTACATCTTCTACAAGAATGATCAGTTTTATACGAAATTTGGTTTAAACGCACACACATATAGTTAGCTTTAATAAAAAGAAAAAATTTTTATATATTCCTTAAGAAAATTTTTTTCTATCTAAAAAATTAGATTAGTGTCCCATTTTAGGCTAAAATACACAAAAATGCAATAATTTTGGATTTTTTACAATTGAAAATCGTATAATTTTTAAGCCAGAAAATATATTACTTTTAAATTTTTTTCAGAAAATCTTAAATTTTGTTTGCTATTTACGGTAAAAAACTTAAACAAATTTGCTGCAAATTGTACCCAATATTTCGAAAAAACTGGACCAGGGTATGGAAAAAATCAAAAATTTTAAAATGCTTATAACTCGATCATTTTTAAACATAAACATGCAGTTTAAAGCACCGTTTTGTAGGTATTTATGAGAGCTTTAAGACCATATAAAATATTTAAAAATCAGACAAAAATTGAAGAAATGCCAAGCGTTAGAAAAATTTTCAGGAGCGAGGTGTCCAACTTTGAGACCACATAGCGCCATCCCTGGAAAGTGGAGGGTAACCACCTTCAAAACTTAAGCTCAGGTACTCCTTTACTATGCTCGAGCCAAATTTTGAATCAATCGGCCTAGCCGTTTTCAAATGGCTGAATTATTTCCAATATATTTTGATTCTGCCCCACTGTGCATTGCATTGAATGTTTTATCACTTGCTTACTTCTAAATTATGAAAACAAAAACACTTGCAAGGCAAAGAAGATTCTGTTGAACCAAAGTACTGTTGTTCTTTGCTTCATCAGCCCTTAGCTAAATTAAATAAACAATAACAAAACAACAATATAATATTATTTTATTTCTCTTATTTGCCAAATACTTGCATTTTCTTTAATGTTACAAAAGTTTTTTTTATCAGACATTTTTCAAGCAATTTTCTTTTCTTTTTTGTAAACAAAAGCAAAATACAGCTATTTGACAAATTTTTGCAAGTGAAAATTTTACTAGCCAAAACTTGCAACAAATATTTTCTTTCTAACACAAAAAGTGAAAAAAGGGTATATTCAATATCTATTTCCGACCCCATGAAGTATATATGTATTGACTTCCTATGCATAGCAAAGTCGATTTAGCGATGTCCGTCGGTCTGTAGTATTAGTGTTAAAATCAACTTTGTCAAGACACTAGCTGAGCTAGAGAAAATTTAGATATGCCAATTGATCTGACATAGTTTCGAAAATTTTTCTATTGAAAATCAGCAAGATCGGTCCAAGTCCTTCGAGGCAGTGAGCAAAGCACCATGACTACCTCTAAAGTATATGGGTCGATAGAGAATTAAAAATTAAGAAAGAAAAATACGAAGTAAAAAAATTGGCGCTCGGCCATATTTTCCGAGTTATGGTCCTCTGAACTTTTAATAGAAAAGTGCGATTATGCACCTTATTGTTTAAGATATTATTGTGGGTATCATTTTTATTTAAATTTATAAACGTTTTTTTACTGAGTTCTTTTATTGCAAAATAAATAGACACAATTTATTTACTACTTTAATTAAATTACACTTTTATTAACCGATTATTCACTTATTTGCGATTAGTACACAAAAATACGCGATGGCAACTTCACCACTGTTTAACACGAGATCTTCACTGGTTGATGTTTTCACTAAGAATGAATCAGCATGTACGGCCGTTGCTTTTATATACCCAATGTTAAGGCTCTTGAATATACTAGAACTTACTCCATCTGTTGGTAGAATATTTACGTGCGCCAAGATAGCGTCGAAAAAATAGCGTCGATTTTGGGAATTCAAAAACTGGGAAGTAAAAATTCCCTGGGATTGGTAATATTCAATTTAAAATTAAATTAGCAAAACTTTTGGAATGTAGAAGAAATAAAATTTTTGTAAATTATAAATAAATAAACAAAACATTTGTGTATTAATTATAAAAATGCGTTTTTACCGATCACAAAAAAAATATGATTTTTTTATGAAAAGTATAATACTCTCGTCCCAAATGACCATACACTATTAAAGTAGACGCTTTAATGAATAAAATTTGCCAACCGTGCTACAATTCCGCCGAGCCGTTTTCGAGAAAAGTGGCTTCATCCTGAGTGGGCACAAAAAAGCGTTGCTAATGAATCCCATGGAAACTATCATACTCTCGCCCCAAATGACCATACACTATTATATTACACACATAGACGAATACAATTTGCCAATTTATTTTTATAATTAATTCTATTTACATATTATTGTAATGTGTTATTTATAAAATAATGAAATAAAAACATTTTTGTCACCATAATGTTACAATAAATTGGCCTTCTTATATAAATTAATATTTATTGTTATAAACTCGCTAAAATATTTATATGAAAAAAATACAGCTCTGATATACATATGAAAAATTTTAAACAGGTTGACAACATTGAATGGTACATTTTTTGATTTGTCAAATTTATAAGGAAGAAAAACACAAAACACTTTGCGAGAAGAAATTTGAACAGGACAAACAAATTAAACAGCAAATAAACGCACTAGATAAATTTGGACATAATTGAAAAATGTACATCAAAAAAAAAGTAGAAATGAAAAATATTTTAATATAGAGACAATATCTGTTTATTGCCACCTCGATTACAGGCGAATAGAATAGTTTCGTTAAAAAAGTTAGAATTTAAATTAATAAATATCGTTTTGTTGTGAAAGTGTGAAATTTATTTAATCAACAATTAAATATTATTCAGAAAATAAATAACCATCTAAAGTTGTAGTTTCACGTACAATAAAAGCGTTGGTACTTAAATTTTTCTATAATATTACTATACTGCTACAAATTTGTTTATAGTGAAAAAGAAAAGCCAATCTTTTCACCACCGAGTGTAACATAAAGATGCTTAAGAACAACAGCAATAGATCAACCATCGCCTTATTATTGTTGGTAAAAGCGTTAGTAAGGGCTCCAACAATTGCTCTTATAATGGTAGAGGAAATTTAACTTAAGTGGTATTTGTGTCTACACTAGCTGCATTTGTAATTGGTAAAATTGGTGACATAATACGTAAAATCCAACAGGAGTGTGGTTGTAAACTACAACTCATAAAAGGCAAAATGATAAGCCCGGTGATCGCAGATGCCTGATGCAAGGATAAAGACAATACATTTTAATTGATAGTTTTATGGTAACTTTTAATAAACATTACGCGACAAGATTTTAAACTAATATAATATTAACATATTCTAGGAAAGAAATCGTAATCGAAATGGTGGTGGCGGCTGTGGCATTAGTAATCCAAGTAGAAGACTGAAGACAAATGACTGCAGAAAAAATTAATATGAGACTGCCTATTATTAACCGCAAATCTATTATGAAGCAAACGATACAAAAACTTTTTTTCATGACAACGTTGAATAGAAGTACAAAAAGTGATTAAAAATAAAAGCATGATGTATGTGGTCGAAATGTTAAACCGTTATAGACCGACAGATGAAATCTGTTTTGTATTCGGTTTTTTAAGAATTATACAGATTTTTTATACAAATGCACTAGTTACTAAAATTAAAAACACATAAACCTAATAAAAATTCATTTTTATTTCAAAAATATAAAATTTAGTGTATGTAGTATTATTAAATTAAACTTTGATTTTAACACCGAAAGTGTTATTTTACATTAAATTAAATTTATGTTTTGTATCAATATTTGTTCAAATTATTTATGAATCTTTCATCGGAAGTGTCGTGGGAGGAGGAGGTGGTGTTGCTGATTGTAGCTCCTGTTGCTTGCTTTGTTTTGCCTTTCTCTTTTTAAAATAGTTTCTTCGTCTATTTTTTTTTTTTGTTTTTTCTTCTCCCTTCCTCCACCGTTATTTCGAACACTATTGGGATAACCAAACTCTGAAAGATATACATATTTGTAATTAAAATTTTGTTATTGAAACTACTCTAATCATAACAAAAGGACCCGGTAAAAATGTCAAGTATAAAAATTCAAGCTCGCCAGTATTTCCGGACTTATTTTATTTCGCTTAATTACCTGATATGATCAGAAAATTAATATATAATTGCGTTATATATATGCGCATAATTTGCAAAATATGGGCGATGGCGGGTTTGGTATAAAAAGTTGAAAATTGTTTTATACTAAAACACAGCAAACATTTAGTAACTATTATTATAATTTTTTCATCCATTTTAAATAAATAATAATTTAGATGTTAATAATATTTTGCTTACCATACTTAAATTATGCTGAACCTTTCTATTCACGAAACGAATTGGTATGGTTTTGCTTATGCCATTTTGAAACTACTAATTTACCGTTTATTATGGTGTTGGAAAATGCGAAAAATAAATATTTCGAATGTTGGTAGGACTGAGTATAGGGTACGTTAGCACAAATATATGAATTACTTACATTATGTTACTGTCTGCTAAATTACTCCCATTAATTTTTTGTTCGTGTCATATAACAATTGTTTATTCTTAATACTTTTTCTATCTATACTGTATTAATTTTCATAAAACTTAATTTTACGTTGATATGTAAAATGTTCATTATCCTTTTTCAGTGTAATGCAAAAAGCCATTAAGATGGCTTACTACGAATCTGCCTTTGGTATAAATAATTACCCATATGATAGAATTCTACTAATTTTAAATAACTTAAGTTGTAATAAGGTTGTTAAAATTACAAAAACAACGACGACGAAATCAAAAATAAGATGTGGCGTGAGACACGTGAGTGTAGTAATAAAATATTGTAATTTTCTTGTTTTGTTTTTAATAATGTTATTAACCCATCTGAACGAACGACGAAATTGTCGTTACGAATATTAGCCGTTAGAAATAAAACACATTTGTGTGTATGAAGCGCATACAATTATTACGTCGAACGAAAACTGTCATTCGTAGGCAGTGTTGCCACTTTTTTCGAATATCACAAATATAGCCAACATGTAAAAATATGTAACATTAGTTATAAAAACATTTTCATTTTTTTTATTTAGTCTACTTCCTTTATCGTTCGTTAAGAATGAATGTCCTACAACATATGTTAGCTTATTTAGTTTTTATATTTTTTAATTTTATTATATATATATTTATATTCAATTATTTAATTTTTTTAAATACATTGTCAGTCTATCAACTGACTTATATCAACAAAATTATATTTTTAAACTAATTTACGATTTTACCCAAAGATTTTTGCATTTTTCGTCGATCGTCTCAGTTGTGATTACACTATTAGTTTTAATTTTTGTAAGTTACATACTTATATTATTAATAAGCATCTTTTTCAGTTCCTTAGTCATCTACAAAGCCAAGATATTAAAAAAGTAGTGAGTATCTTTGGGTTTTTTTCCTTTTTGCAAATAAATAAATGTACATATGTACATATTAATATTTTAAGATTCCTTTCGGTGATTTATCGAATGAAATATTTGAAATCGTAGAAGGCGAACTAATCAATGATATGGTTTGTATTAACTTTCGTACATACTTAATCTTATTTGATATATTAAATACTACTTCCAGGTTTCTTCTGAAGTATCCTTAAAGTGTCATGGAAGTACATACTTTCGCAATAAATATTACCTTAGAAAACTTTTTTAGTTTTAAATACTCGAATACTATTAAAAACTAAAATACGGATTTACCAATTGTTAAAATTAATTTTTAGGTTTCAACAAAATGCTTTGAAGAATTTCTCAGTATAAAAGAGGAAAGCGACACTGAGAAATTTTCTTTTAACTTTTCGCAATTTGAGAATACTGACAATTCTGAGGTAAGTTCCTTTTGCCGATAACATCTTTATTTCAAAAAAGTAATGAATATTTGATTATTGAATTTTGATTTAATTTTATAATTATATAATTATATATATTCTCTTAATTTCCTTTCTATTAATTACAGAGCAAAATTAATGAACATACTAGCAATACACCGCACGCAGAAGCTAAATATATGATGGGAGAAAGTAACAAATGCGGCGTAATTACAGACCAAGGTGACACTTTTATTAATCACAACATTGTAATTAAATTAACATATAATAAAAACACTTCTTATTTAAATGCTTCTGGAAATGATTTAGAAACAAATCAAAATATTAATGGGAGTCATGCAAGTATTGATCGTTTCATTAACGACTCAAGTCTTAATGAAAAAATGGATTTTGTAGATGACAGCTTTGCAAGCGTATCAGTCTTAAAAAGTATTCGTAAAAAGTATCTAAACCTGAAATATATACACATTTAAATAGAAATGTTCGTATGGTGGAGAGAAAAAAACGAAAAGACTTTTTAAATTTGAATGTCCAATTCATGATAGAGAAATGCATATGCCTGAAATCTGCGAAATTCTCAAAAAAAATAATACTTTGATTCCTGTTAAAAAACTCCTAGAAGATTTTATTAGGATAGGTTATTTAACAAAAAACTATGCGTGTGACATTAACTTTAAGCATATTCGGATAAACAAGCAATCGTTTATTGCATACGGGTATTGTACCGACATTGAAAGTAATTTGTATACATTTAGTGGCCATAAAAGTGGTGAAATTAGTGTGTTTAGGTCGCAAAATGAAATAACACATTGTATACATATAAAAAGTAAATTCCAGTGCAGAGGAGCACAAAGGTATTTAGAAAAATCAGAGCTTTCCAAAGAAAGCGCTTCGACACACCAAATGAAAAAAATAAATAAACAATCTGATGAGCTTCGCTTGGTAGGAAGATCTCAAATGGTAAAGTCGTTATCAAATATAAGAAATATAAAAGCTGAATCAGCAGCTGAGCAAGATAATGATGCTGATCCATTCATAGATAGTTATTTAATGTTAAAATTGGAACCTAAGAAGTATATTCAACATCTATCTACAGATGTAGAAGCCTTTTTATGGGCTAAGAAACAAATTAGTATTTTCAGAGAAAATAATGATTTTATACTAAAAGCTATCAATTACACTCTACATGTTGACGCAACAGGACGCGTTATTGATGATATGCATTTTCCAACTAAGAGAATATTATTGTATTCGATAGTAGGTCATATTAAAGAGAAAAAACTTGTATTTTCTGTGGCAGATGCAATATTATCAAATCATACCAGTTATTATATTGGCAGATTTTTTAAAGGCATTCACTCTTTTTGCCTTCAAAATAAGATTAAATGGCCAATATGTAAACGAATTGTAACTGATGTAAGCCTTGCTATTATTGGTGCAATTGTAGGGGATATAAACGGCATGACAAGTCTTTTAGATTACTTGAATTCATGTTGTAATGTATTAAAAACCAACAAACGATATATACCTTTTGTATGTATTCAATTTTGCGCAAGCCATTATTCTAAAATAATATGTAAAGATATTGATAATAAAGTTCCTTTATCAAATATAGCGCTACGAACTTTCTTACGTGAAGCATTGGGTATAGTTTAATGTCATCCGACTAACTCTATTAAAACAACGTCTTTGTTGAATGGTTTGTACAAGACTGCCTTTTTTATTAATTTATATATTAGCTACTAGATAGAAGGAGAATGGCGAAGTTGCCAGAGTCTCCGACTAACTATGTCAGGGATGGCACTACACCTCCTTTTTTATATAAAAAATAAAATGTAAAAATAAAAGTAAAATAACAATTAAAATTATATATTAGGAAAATTATTTTTCCATAGATACATTCATACCTCCCTTTTTATATAAAAATGTTGAGATAATGATTTTCTATATAGCTTTGATATAACAATTTTTTTTTAACTTGACTTTTCTACATTTTATTTTTTCCTTATTATATTTTGTTTGAACTTAAAAATATAATTCATACTTCGGTTTTTTTTTAATGATTTTTATTTTTTCACAAAAGTTTTAAGATTTTTGCTTTATTTTTTGTTTTCAAATTTGTTTATGTTTTACTGCTTTTTTCTTCGTTTTACATGTGATTTTTGTTTTCAGTTTGATGTCTGCTTTACATTTGGTTTTTGTTTTACATTTGAGGTTTTTTCAATACTTATACATATATAATAATACATTTTATAGTTTCGTGACACGATATTTGTGAACTGTTGTTTTCTTTGTTGTCTTTTTATCGAGTATAGTAACATTTGCTCCATCTACTTTCTTAACTATAAAAGGGCCTTCGTAAACACTTTTGTGTTTATCGTAAGGTTGTTTTCGCAATAGGACTGTGTCGTTTTTTTTTAAATTTATCGGCTATGCAGTTTTGTCAAAAAGGTGTTTATTTGCTATTTTATGTTTTTCAACTAATTGTTTTGCCATTGTATTAGATTTTTGCAGTCTATACTTAATTTCTTGGCTATAATTATCAATATTGTACACAGGATCTAAAACGAAATTTGGTTGGTTTGGTAATATCACTTTTTTCCCGAAAACAATTTCGAAAGGCGTTAATTTATTGTCGAAGACAGTATTTGTCGTCGTATTATGGTAAAACGTAAAGTATTTGAGATACGTGTCCCAATCTGAAAGATTTTTGCTTATATATGCCCGAATGTATTCATTGAATACACGGTGGTTTCGTTCAACTGTTCCTAAGGTCTGATGATGGTAGCTTGTCGAGAAAATAGTTTCAATTTTTAAAAATTTACACATTTCCAAAAAGATTTCATTTTTGTATTCTGTACCTAGATCGGATTTAATTGTATTCATTTTTCCGTAGGTTAGGACGAAATTTTCAAAAATTGCACGAGCTACCGTTCTAGCTGACTTATCAGGTATGGGTATACTGACTAGATACTTTGACAAGTCACATATTATAGTAATTGCGTACTTGTTTCCATAATTAGACAAAGGTAGTGGACCTATTGTATCCAAGACTACTATGTCAAATGCTTGGGCTGGTGTTGGACTAAGTACCAATTCTTCAACGTTCGATGGTTTAACCTTGTTTAAATTACATTTTGAACAATTTCTCACAAATTTCGCAATATCTTTCGTCATTTTCCTCCAAAAGTACTTGGTTCTTATTTTAGCGTATAATTTCTTTTGACCACAATGACCTCCAACAATTGGATCATTATGATAAATTTTAGTTTCTGTTTTTCACTGTCATCTTTAATTGTCAAAACAGGTTCAGTAAGTGCTATCTCGAGCGTTTTTAATAATTTATTACCATGGATTTTTAAGTTTTGTATTGTGACAAATTTAAATATTAAGTCATTTTTTGGCCATTCTGCCTTATAAATTTTGTTTTTGCTGGCTTGAGTTTGTAGCTCCGAAAGCAGTAAATCTAAATTTATAGTTTCGTTCGCAAAATCAAAATCTAAACATAACAGTTTTTTAAACTTTCTATATACATTAATGCGCAATTTAACTAAGTTCGCATCATAATTGATTAATTCCGTCTTTAATTTAGCGGTTTCCTTACTCAATTTGTGTGAAAATTTATCATAAATCATTGGTTTTGGAGTATTATTGTCCGATGAAGACAATTGATTAAAATTTAGGTTATGGTTGTTTGATTTTCTTGACATTGCACGCGTCGTGATTGAAAATATTTGTGCTTGTTTATTTTTAAGGTCGTTGATACATATTCTGGATAATGCGTCTGCTCCAACGTTTTCTTTCCCTTTAATGTATTCGACAACAAAATTATACTCTGATAATTCCAACTGAATTCTTGTGAGTTTCGACGAAGGATCTTTCATATTAAATAAATAGACTAATGGTCGATGATCCGAACGAACGGTGAAAAATGTACCATAAATATATTTCATTTCGTTGAGAGTGCGCGAGTCGGTAGTTTTTAATATAGACGGGTGTAGGATCGTTTAGACGCAATTTCTGTTCATAACAATTAGTGAGTGACATTCGATCATCTTTTAGTGCAAAAACATCTGCAAATTTTCCGATGAGTGGCAACAAATCATCCTTAACATCGCTCGACATTTTCTGTTGTCGAATAGAAGTAAGTTTCGAAATACGAACGCTATCTATGCTAGTATTGTTTAATGAGTAAATGTGAAAATTTTTCAAGCTTTCAGCTTTTATGTTGTAACTTCGAATACATTTAATTTCATCAGTGGTGTTGACTACGCGTATTATTAAATGTTTACTATCTACTATTTCTTTTGCAATGAATACACCCTCTAAAATCTCCTGTGAATCTATGAACATGGGTTCTACAATATCTTGTAACTTAAAACATCTGTAAACCTCACATCTTGGCGGGATTATACATGAAAAATTCGTAGTACCCTGATAAATCGGAGTTTTGAACCTAATATTATGATTAGAACCAGATAATGTCATGTGTTGGTAGTCAATTCTACACTTGTTGGTTTTAAGGAAGTCCTTACCAAGAATTCCATTGGAGGGAATATTAAACTCGTCTGGAACTATGTGAAGAACTTAAGGGATTTTATTTTGTGAAATATTCAAATATGTGAAAATTGTGCCTATCGTAGAAATAGAAGAAGTAGCTATACCAGTGATTGTTATTTTTTCATTTGTATTTATTTTCGTATTTGGTTTTAGACATGAAGCTTTCATTAATGAAATATCAGCCTGGGAGTCTACCAAGATTGTATACGGAACGTTTTGATTGAATAAATGTAAGTTGATGAAATCTGAGTAGTTTGGGTTTAAGCTATAAACTGATTTAAAACATGTTGAAAAATTTAAATTGAGGTTTCTTCCCCCAACATTAGTGTTTGTTGAGGGGCTTCCTCGTTTAAATGTCTTACGGAAGCCCGTCCACCATGGAAACGTTTTCTATTGTTGCCTCGAAAATATCTCTGATTTCCTTGGTTTTTAAAATTGCGATTATTCCTTCTATAATTACCTCGAAAATTACCACGACTATATGTATTGTAGCTAGCCCGGTTTGACCTATTTGTTTGCTAAAAACTATTGTTTCTGGTTGCGTTGTGACTACGTAACGAGAGTACTTGTCGCTCTTTAATTTCGTTCGTTTGTTCTACTATTAATTTTGCAACTACTTCCTTTGGGTTGTTAAAAGCCGTCGAAGCTAAAATCGATTTTACTAAGTCAGTTTTTGCGTTTAATCGGCATACAGCTACGGTCTGTTCAATGGCCATTTCATCTGCTTTCACTTTCGTGATACCCTCAATGACTAACGAACGAGTTAAAGCATCGGCTAGTTCCTCCGTTTGTTTTGCAAAGTCTGTGTAATTACTATTTCTAACACTGAGAGCTGCAATTCTGCCAGCTACTACTTTCGAACTGTCTGGCTTGAGTTTATTTCTCAAGGCAATTTTTATGTCCTCGGCACTATTTACAACCTCCGGTAAAGATTCCCGAGCTTTACCTTCAAGCTTGGATTTCAAAAATGTTATTAGAAAAGGTTTCAAATTGTCTTCCGTCAACTCTTCTATTAAACTGATCTTATCTAGAAACGATTCTAGAGCTAAAGGATTTCCGTCAAAGTTTTCTCTTACAATGTTGGCACACATCCCAACATAGGAATTTTTCTGTTCTATTGTCGCCATGGCTATTTCTGGTACCGAACACGTGCTTTCACTTGAACTAAATACTTTTTTATCTTCTTCGTCCGTTTCTATACCGTCTTCAATTCCTATTGCGTCACTAACGTCGACTAATTCGAACATCCTAACATCTGGGACTTTTACGTTGCAATCAAGTTTTTCGAAACAACTTATCAAAATATTTCGACAATATTCAAGTTTGTCTAAATATTTGTTTTGATCACTTACTGGCAACCCTTTCGTGTAAATCTCTGTGTATTGTAATATTGAATTATAGCTTCTTGCTATTAATAATATATATTCGTTAATTTTATGGATATTCTTACTAACCGGACGATTCTGTAATATCCGTTTTTAATACCATAGAAATTTTTTAACAATTCTTTGAATTTGTCCTTATATAATTCGGACATTTGTTCAAGATATATATATGTTTTGAAATATATTTAAAAAAAGGTTTGTGAAAGTTTCAATGATCCTATGCAAATACTTGGACACGTCATATCCCTTGAAATGTAGATTGAATTGTTAAAATTACTTAAAGAAAAACCATTTTTTTGTGTTATTTGAGGATCAAAACTTTCAGATACTATATGCGTATTATTTGTAAGAAAATTTGACGTGTGCAATTATGTGTACATAACTTTTCAATTTAAATTTTTCTGTCTGGTGTTTGATGTAATTATGTACATATGCATGTTATTTTCATCAGTTAATATTATTTAATATATTGTTAAATCAGCGACATTCATTCATTTAGTAATGTACTGTTGTCAGTTACTAATATATAATGGAAATAACATTCATATGTTAAAAAATTACAATTATAATCATATTAAAAAAAAAATATTTTAAACCTTTAATATCTTCTCTTGTTGTTGTTTTAAACATAAATTTCATCATTTTTTATTTATTATTTAATTATAGCTTTTTTTTTATTAAAAGGTATATCAGAAGATTTTCATTAATTAGTATTAAAATGGTATTAATAATAGAAAAATATGTTTTATAATATAAATACATAAGTGGTTTTTAATTTATATAAGTAGAAAATTCAGTAAGTAAAATTAATTTATGTTTAATAGATATTTGTATTTTTAATTATAATAAAAATTGAAAATTATAATTAAGAGTAAAAATTAGTAATTAATAAGTATAAGGAATAATGATTGTATAATAATTTTTGTATGCATACTTTTTCTCCATACCGTCGGTAGAAAATACCTTCTGTTGTTGCCTTTATTCTTCAATATTGCTTGTTGTTATTCTTCTTGTTAATGCCTGTTGTTTATATGTAGTTTCATTTAATCCAATGTTTGTTGTTGTTGCTTTATTGTTGCATTGTTGTTAATATAATAATAATAATTGTTAATATATAATGCCATCTGTTACTACATAAATTGTTATTTGCGTTTTTTTTTTCTTATATTATCACTTTTGTTTTTGGTTTGTTTCTCTTTCCTCATTTCTGGTTTTAGTTAGTTAATTTTTTTAAAATATTTTATTATTTTCTTTTTGAACTGCTTGGTTTGTTGGTTTGTTTGTTTGTAGTTTTCATGTTATTTTTCCACAGTTGATTTTACACTTTGCTATTAATTTGCTTTGATTCATTTTTGTTGTACTTAGTTCGCCTTGATTTCGTTGATTTATTTTGTTTTCTCTTTTTAGCTTTTTGGTTCTTTTTTTCACTTACTTTCAACATTCTTGTGCGTTTTTTTTGTATTCTTTTATGTTGTTGTTCTGTTTTAACGGTTAAAAGTTTTTCTTTAATTCTTTCTTTCTTTGTTTTTGACATTTCCTTTTTGTTTTATGGTTTATTCTTACAGTATTATGTTGGACTATTTTCGTTTCAGCTTTTGTTCTCTTATACCGTGTTAATTTTTCGATTGTATTGAGAATAACGGTTTCTTATTTTTGCACTTGCTTTGTTGGTCTTATTTATGCCCGAATTTTGAAACCATTGTTGCATGACTTAACTTGATTATCAAAATTATGTGTATGTAACTTTCCTTTTTGGAATTTCGTTTTATAAATTTAATGAATGAAAACCGGTCGTGGTGGTCAAAAACTGTTGTCTTTTGTTACTTTTTGTTTGTTGTTGGAATTTAACTAAAATAAATTCTCTAAATTTAATCCAGTTAAATTTGAACAGTGTTATTTTAGAAACAGAGGGGCGCCCTTTAAGAATTTTGTAAATGATTTTTTTTGTGTTTTAATTGCTATTGGTTTTATTTTGCTCTTGCTTCATTTGCTTTACTTATCCCTTGGCCACTGGTAATGTTCTTTCTTCTTCCTTTTTTTTTTTTTTTTGAATGTTTCGTTTTGATTTGGTAAACTCATGTACAAGCAAACATCACCACATACACACTTTAATCCTCTGTTTAAATTAGAAATTTCCTTGGGAACAAAATAACAAAAGCTATAAATCCTTAAGAAATATTCAATTTAGACATTTTAATTAAAATAACATTTTTTTCTGAATAAGTTGCACTATACTATTATTGTTATTTTCTGCTAATTAATGTTGTTGTTGTTATTACAGTATTTGTTTATTTTGTGGGAAAAGGCTTAAATTTTTCTTTCTTTTTTTAATGTACACTTTGCAGGCCAGCACTGAGTTTAAGTTCTTTTATATTTTTAGTTTTAGGCTCCTGGCAGGATCGCCATTTAATGTCATCCGACTAACTCTATTAAAACAACGGCTTTGTTGAATGATTTGTACAAGACTGCCTTTATTATTAATTTATATATTAGCTACTAGATAGAAGGAGAATTGCGGAGTTGCCAGAGTCTCCGACTAACTATGTCAGGGATGGCACTACAATAGTATTTAATTTAAAGACATTATCTGAATGCTTCAAATGGTTCGAAGAATTATCCATTGTTCTTTGCACCAAAAAATATGTTAAGAGGGTTAAAGATGCATTAACGTATTTGAGAAGTGCGTTAAACAATAGTAAAAACCCTTTTGAAATGGAAGTAGAGGAAACGGTGGATGAAGAGATCGAGTTTAGTCAAACTGATGATAACATTGGAAAAGTATCTACTTTAAGTCCGTTTCGTCTTCTATTTGATAAGTATAAAGCCGCAATAGATCTTTGTGATGGAAAAGATTGTAATTCAAATATATTTTTCTGTCCTGAGATAGCTTAATTACTCTTGGAAAAATATGTAGCATTTATTTCAATGTGGTCAAACATAATTGGATCTATTATTGACAACGACTGCAACAGAGTTAGTAATGGTCCAATGGAAACTTATTTTAAAGACGTAAAGCAAAATGACCTTAAGGGGAAAAAACATAAACTTGGTCGTTTCATTCGTATTATGAAAAAATTCACTAAAGCTCGAACCAAAAGAATAAAAATTATTTATAATGAAGTATTTGGCAAACTGGTACCTTAATAACGCCATCAAATCGTAAGCGACGAAACAATACGAAAAAACAATGTCAAACTATATTACAAAGTGAAGCTAATAAAAACATTTCTAATATAAAAGAATCTTGGAATAAGAAAATGAAACGGCTTCTGCATGGTTTGTTTAAGAATTCGTTTAAAATGGTCAAAAAGCCAATGGAAGAGTTCGAAAAGACCACTGAAAAAAAGCTGAATTCAGCATAGACCCAAATATAAATATTTCTAATGACAATAATGAAGCACACTTCACTAAGAGTCTTTCAAAATTACATTCTTCAAGTTCATCAAATGTAAGCAATCAAACCGATTGCAATGAGAATCTTTCGAACGACAATAATGAAGCGCAGCGCACTGAAAATCTTTCAGGTATAAATTCTTTAAACAAATTGAATGTTAGCAATCAAGCCGATTGCAATAAGAATCTCTCGAAGTTATTGCCTGTAAAATTTGATCTGGACAACCATAATATATCTGCTTCGCAAGAGAAAGAATATAAAAACCTAAGTAAATATGCAAAAAAAAAAATGATATAAACTTTTTTCTACTCAAATTAGAAAATGTATTCGAACAAGTTCATGGCAAACACTTTTCTTTAACTTCTTATATAACATTACTAGATATTGAAACATTAAACGGCAATAACTGGCTATCGAACGTTATTGTTGATGCCTGTATTACTTGTCTCATGTTTAAAAAAATGACAGTTAATTGCTCATACCTTGCTTGTCAGATAGGCGATTATTGTTTTAAGAACGAAAAACTAGTTGTTGCCGAATTTTCCAAGCACCCTATAAAATAATAATTCCACATTGCTTTCATCATCACTTCTACATAGTTTTCATAGATTTTGAAGCAGGTTGTATATTGTTATATTGATTTAGATCCAAAAGCCGTTAAAGAAAGCTGTTCCCAATTTATTTATCATTACTTGAATATCTTAAACAAATATTTCCCAAACATTAAGTGGATTGTTAAAAGTCCTCCACAAAGTATCCAAAATGATGCTTGGAACTGTGGGGTATTTGTAATACAATTTGCGGAACGATTTTTGGAATCTGGAATTTATACAAATCTTACGAATTCGGATGATTATAGAACTTTGTAAAAAAATTAATTTATAGTTATGGAGATCCGTTAACTTCTATTTGCCTTCACTGTGGTCATGATACTTCTAAATCAAAAAAAAAGCTTTTTTGTACAGTTTGCTTTAGATATATTTGTACATTCTGTAAAAAATATTACGTTCAGAATTAATATAATTTATCAACAAAATTTAAATGCAAACTATGTGAAGATTAAAATAATACGTAAGACTATGTTATTGGGTGCCTAAGACTGAATTAAAAATGTTTGATTCATTTTTATTTTCTAAGTTTGCAAGCACTAGGTCTGTTTTTAAAAACAAAAATATTGTTTATTGTTTTTCCATTATAAGCGAAATATTGAAAAAATAAACAATATTTTTTTAAACTGACCGAGTGGTTAAAATATAAGAAAAGAAAGTTAAAAATAGGGCAAAAAACATTAATATTTAATGTTTGATTTATTTACTACATAATGGTTTATGCCTACTGGGGAAGTCAACAACTACGTGTAGTACCTCAAGGGTAGTGTGGAAATGTACACATTACATACAGCGGTATAATAAAATACATTCTCATATATACCAACGTTTACGAGCTCCGTACTAAAATCTAGTGAACAATCGTACTTTTGTTTAGAAAGTTTAGAGGCCTGTAACTTTTTTTACTTCTATTTAACTTCAACGTTGTCATGAAAAAAAGTTTTTGTATCATTTGCTATTGATATATTTTACGTTATTGTACGTGAAACTACAACTTTAGTTGGTTATTTATTTTCTGAATAATATTTAGTTGTTGATTAAATAAATTTCACACTTTCACAACAAAACAACCCTACAAAAACAGTGACCATCATTTGATCCATCAAATGACAATCATTGATGATGGAAATATCCATCACTGCGTAGAACAAAACTTGAAGTAAACATTTGTATACGTGTGATGTCTGTAGCAAACAGCGTTACCAGTGACTTAAAAAAAAAAAAATATTATGAAGATTTTGCTTGATTTTTTAAACAGATTTAAATACAAAACTTGTTATAAGCTATATTTTGAACTTTGCTAATCAAGTTTAAGTACAAACTTAGATTTAATTGACAAAAAAAAATTTCATTTAAATTTAATACGAAAAGCCGTACAACGGCAACGCTGTTTCAGTGTAAAATTATTGCAAATGGGTTAGTGGATAATTGTGTATGTATAAGTTTCCCTCACTCATTTCTTGCTGGGAATATTTATTAATTTAAATTCTAACTTTTTTTATCGAAACAATTCTATTCGCCTGTAATCGAAGTGGCAATAAACAGATATAGTCTCTAAATTGAAATATTTTTCATTTCTACTTTTTTTGTGATATAAATTTTTCAATTATGTCCAAATTTATCTAGTGCGTTTATTTGCTTTTTAATTTGTTTGTCCTGTTCAAATTTCTTCTCGCAAAGTGTTTTGTGTTTTTCTTCCTTATAAATTTGACAAATCAAAAAATGCATCATTCAATGTTGGCAACCTATTTAAAATTTTTCATAAATCACAGTTGTATTTTTTTTCATATAAATGTTTTCGCGATTTTATAACAATAAATATTAATTTATTTCATTATTTTATAAATAACACATTACAATAATATGTAAAAAAAAATATTTATAAAAATAACTTGGCAAATTTTATTCATTAAAGCGTCTACTTTAATAGTGTATGGTCATTTTGGGCGAGAGTATGATAGTTTCCATGGGATTCATTAGCAACGCTTTTTTGTGCCCACTCAGGATGAAGCCACTTTTCTCGAAAATGGCTTGGCGGAATTAAAGCACGGTTGGCAAATTTTATTCATTAAAGCGTCTACTTTAATATTGTATGGTCATTTGGGGCGAGAGTATGATAGTTTCCATGGGATTCATTAGCAACGCTTATTTGTGCCCACTCAGGATGAATCCACTTTTCTTGAAAACGGCTCGGCGGAATTGTAGCACGGTTGGCAAATTTTATTCATTAAAGCGTCTACCTTAATAATGTATGGTCATTTGGGGCGAGAGTATGATAGTTTTCAAGGAATTCATTAGCAACGCTTTGTTGTGCCCACTCAGGATGAATCCACTTATTCGAAAACGGCTCGGCGGAATTGTAGCACGGTTGGCAATTTTTATTCATCGAGGCGTCTTCTTTAATAGTGCATGGTCATTTAGGGCAAGAGTATGATAGTTCCCATGGGATTCATTAGCAACGCTTTTTTGTGCCCACTCAGGATGAATCCACTTTTCTCGAAAACGACTCGGCGGAATTGTGGCACGGTTGGCAAATTTTGTTCACTAAAGCGTCTACTTTAATAGTGTATGGTCAGTTGGGGCGAAAGAGTGATAGTTTCCATGGAATTCATTAGCAATGCTTTTTTGTGCCCACTCAGGATGAATCCACTTTTCTCGAAAACGGCTCGGCGGAATTGTAGCACGGTTGGCAAATTTTATTCATTAAAGCGTCTGCTTTATTAGTGTATGGTCATTTGGGGCGAGAGTATGATAGTTTCCATGGAATTCATTAGCAACGCTTTTTTGTGCCCACTCAGGATGAACCCACTTTTCTCGAAAACGGCTCGGCGGAATTGTAGCACGGTTGGCAAATTTTATTCATTAAAGCGTCTACTTTATTATTGTATGGTCATTTGGGGCGAGAGTATGATAGTTTCCATGGAATTCATTAGCAACGCTTTTTTGTGCCCACTCAGGATGAATCCACTTTTCTCGAAAACGGCTCGGCGGAATTGTAGCACGGTTGGCAAATATTATTCATTAAAGCGTCTACTTTAATAGTGTATGGTCATTTGGGGCGAGAGTATGATAGTTTCCATGGAATTCATTAGCAACTCTTTTTTGTGCCAACTCAGGATGAATCCACTTTTCTCGAAAAGGGCTCGGCGGAATTTCAGCACGGTTGGCAAATTTTATTCATTAGAACGTCTACTTTAATAGTGTATGGTCATTTGGGGCGAGAGTATTATACTTTTGATAAAAAAGTCATATTTTTTTGTGATCAGTAAAAACGCATTTTTTTTGTACACAAATGTTTTGTTTATTCATTTATAATTTACAAAAGTTTTATTTCTTCTAGATTCCATAATTTATGCTAATTTAATTTTGAATTGAAAATTACCAATCCCGGGGAATTTTTACTTCCCGGTTTTTGAATTCCCAAAATCGACGCTATTTTTTCGACGCTATCTTGGCGCACGTAGAATATTTCTTTACTACGCATTTATCATTTGAGACACATGATGATTGTTATTTGATTCCAGAACCCTTCATTATTATTTTGAATTTATTTATACATTCTGTCTATTTTTATTAGTCGTTATGTAGGCGTTTGTGTAGGCGTGTGTTGCGTTTATTTTTATTGCTTTAAATTAGTTGTTTTTGTTTTGTGATTAAGAAGTTTTTGGAGAAACTTCTGGCGATGTAATCATACACAATAGGCTATTTCGTTTTTCTTTGTTGGTGACAATTAATTTTATTTCTTTTTATGACCTAAAAAAAGGCATCTTCGCAACACTGCCTCCCACTTAAGCCTTTTCGTCCCGAATAGGCTCAACATTACCTTTGCCGTATTCGGCCAGCCGTTCCAGGTGAACAACTTTCATTTTCGACCTCGGATTATGACATCTCTGTATCCGGTAAACCACATCATTCAATTTCTTGATCACCTTGTATGGTCCCTCCCAGTGAGTTTGCAGTTTAGGAGATAGTCCTTTCTTGCGTTGTGGGTTATATAGTAGAACAATTTGTCCTTCAGTAAATCCCTCCATATTTGCTGCTCGATCATATCTGGCTTTCATTTTATAGCTGGATATTTTAATGCGGTTACGAATAAACTAATGAAGCTCATGCAGGTCTTCTTGTGCTTGAGGAACATTTCCATTGCCTTCGTCTGCAGGTTTAATACCAAATTCTAAATCTGCTGGCATTTGTAGTTCTGTCCCGAATAAGATTTTTGCTGGACTACGTGAGGTTGAATCATGCACAGCTGATCGATAAACTAGTAAGAACTTTGGTATATGCTCATCCCAATCCTTCTGGTGTGCACTGACCACTTTTCTGAGATATTCCTCTAGGGTACGATTAAATCTTTCTACCATGCCATCAGACTGTGGATGCAGCGGTATCGTTCTCGTCTTTTTGATACCATATACGTCGCACATTTCTTTGAATATGGCCGATTCAAAATTACGTCCCTGGTCTAAATGCAATTCTAGTGGAACACCGTATCGACACACCCAATTGTTCACAAGAGCGTCCACTACTGTTTTGGACTCTTGGTTTGGAATAACATACACTTCAGGCCATTTGCTAAAATAATCTATAACCACTACTACATATCGGTTTCCAGCATTACTAGTAGGAAACGGACCTGCTATATCAATAGCTATCCGCTCAAAGGGTTCACCTGCGTTGTATTGCTGAAGCTTGGCACGACTCTTTCTTGTAGAACCCCTGGCCACAATGCACTGTTCGCAATTTGCTATCCAATCAGCTACGAATGTCGGCAGCCTACCCAGTAAAATCGTTACTTTATCTTTTCCAGCGTTTTTGTTGTCCCCATATGACCCCCACTGCAGCCATTATGAAACTGCTTCATTACCTCACTCCTTTTCGAAGTTGGCACAAAAATTAAGTCTGTTGTGGTTTTGCCATCTGTGCTTTCCCAAGATCGGTATAAGCAGCCATCTACCACTTTCAGGCTATTCCACTCAGCACAGTACGATTTTGCTAGGCGGCTTTCTGACGATATTTCGATATTGTTCGGTCTTCTGTTAGTTTATTTGGCCAATATAATTTTTGCACTCCTTTTTTTCGACATTTGTGCAGTGTTTGCACTCTACATTGCATGGCCATCTTGAAAGAGCATCAGCGTTGTTGTGTTTTCCACCTTTTTTATGCACAATACTAAAGTCATAGCTTTGCAAACGTTTCACCCAGCGTGCGAGCTGCCCTTCAGGGTTCTTGAATTGCATCAACCAACGTAGTGCGGAGTGGTCCATCCTTAAGATAACATGTTGACCATATAGGTATTTGTGTTATTGTTTAACACACTCCAGCACTGCCAAAAGTTCTCGTCGTGTAATGCAGTAATTTCTTTCGGGCTTCGAGAGTACCCTGCTTTAGTAGCCAATGACCTTTTCTGTTCCATTAGTCACCTGAGAAGGTACTCCTCCTATTCCATAGCCGCTGGCATCCGTGTCCAATATGAATTCCTGTCCAGCTATTGGATAGGCGAGGACTGGTGGCGTACACAAAAGTTTCTTGTGTTTCTGGAACGCTTCTTCCGCTGCTTCTCTCCAGTGGTACGGTTGCGACTTTCTGGTCAACTCATGCAAACTAGCAGCCACTTGAGCAAAGTTCGGCATAAATCTCCTGAAGCATGTGCAAAGCTTCAGGAAACTACGCAGCTCATAAAGATTTGTGGACGATGCCAGGTCTTTACTGCTAGTACTTTATCTTCATCAGTTGATATGCCCTTAGCTATTACACGATGCCCCAGGTATTTGACCTTCTTTTGAAACAAAGCACATTTGTTAACACTTGATTTTAATCCTGCAGCTGTTATACGCTTAAATACTTCATCCAGGTTTTTGAGGTGTTCGTCAAAAGTTTTCCCCATTACGATTATGTCATCCAGATACACTTAGCACGTTTTCGAATTGAGACCCTTAAGAACACGTTCCATTAAACGCTCGAAAGTAGCTGGAGCGTTGCAGAGCCCAAATGGCATCAACGTGAACTGACATAAACCAATACTTGCGCTAAAGGTAGTTTTCTCTTTGTCTTTATCGGCTATTTCTACTTGCCAATAGCCGCTCTGCAAGTCCAGGGTAGAGAACCATTTTGTTCCAGCCAACGTGTCTAAGGTATCTGTTAATGTTAGAAGTAAAGCTACTTTGTAATAAAAACACTTTGTTCCAAAACAAAATTTTAAACACATAACACACTGATTATAACATTTAGTTTGTTAAATAATTTGTCATATTTTTTCATTGTTTTTTAAATAAAGAAACTATCAACAACAGTTTTACAATTTTTTTGAACTATTTGTGTTTTTGTGCAATATAATTTTACAATGCCTGGTAAATACAATTCGCATTCATCTAGATCTGTCCGATCTGAGCTTGGTTCTCGTTTGCTTACGGAGGAAGATGAATTAAATGCAACAATGATGGAATTAACAACAGTAAGCAATCAGTTATCAGAAGTAATAGCCAGTTTGAAGAACTTATCGAAGATAGTCGTGGAAAGTCGTCATGATATAGATTTGTTGAAGCAACAAATACAAGATTTTCCATCGTCAAGTAATAGAAATAATGAGCAGATTAATGAAGCAACAGCTTTAAATAGAAATTCGTGTGGTCCTGCTGCTTAGAACCAAGGAAATTTTGAAAATTCTGTTTATGTATCTGCAGAATCAGCTTTGCCGTGTGAAGTGCCTCAACATTTGGAAGAAAACAACGTACAGAATCAGCAGTTGATGCAATCGTGGGAATTTTCTAATAAGCTGTATGATTTACAACCATTTTCCGGCAATGCAGATGAGTGGCCATTATTTATAGCCAATTATAAGGATACCTCTGATACATTTAAGTATAGTAATCGTCGAAATCTGATGCGTCTCCAAAAATGTCTTTCTGGTCCAGCTAGAGAGGCAGTAACATCGATGTTAATTTATCCTGATGAAGTGCCTTAAGTTATCGAGGAACTTGAATTTCGGTTTGGTCGTCCAGATATTTTGGTTCGTCGCCAGCTTCGAAATTTTGAAGAATTCCCCAATATCCATCGGAAAAAGATGGACCAAGTAATAGTTTTCTCTACGAAAGTTAAAAATGTGGTAGCTTTCTGAACGTCTGCTGGATGTACCCACCATCTTTTGGGTACAACGTTGCTAGAAGAGATGGTTGCCAAACTTCCAGATGACCATCAATTTAAATGGATTAAAGTAGCATCTGGTATTAAACCATTTCCCCCAGTTGTAGACTTCTCGAAATGGCTTGGGGATTTAGCTAAATTTGTAAGTTTAATGCCCAATATATCGCCCACACAAACTCAACCTGTAAAACAAACGGTAGTTTTGGACACAAAGAAAATGTCGGGTATAAGATGTGAAATATGTGGTAGATATCACTCCTTATTATCTTGCACCGCTTTTGAGGAATTGCCTATAGCTAAGCGATGGGAAAAAATTAAGAAATTAAAATTAGGTTTTTATGCCTTCGAAAGGGTCATGAAATTAATAATTGTCGTTCCAAGAAGCTGTGCAACATTAATAATTGTAAAAGGTTTCATCATAGGGCTCTCCATACGGATGTAGAGATTGCTAAACCAGGAGCTAATGATCAGGTAAATCAGATGTTGAACTGTAGAAACGACTTTCAGGCGAGTAAAATGTTTAAAATACTGCCAGTAACATTGTTTGGTCCTTCTGGATCTTTTAAGACGTATGCAATGCTTGACGAAGGATCATCCATATCGCTGCTTGATAGGAAAGCTGCCAGCATGTTGGGTTTAAGAGGAAGGTGTTCTAATCTTACACTTCAATGGTATGGAGAAAAAACTGTCACAGAAGAATCTTCTCTAGTAAATTTGGAAAAATAGGGAACGGGTATTTCGAAAAAAAGATACCCCCTTAGAAATGTGTACACAATTAAAGTTTTGATCTGCCGTGTCAATCCTTTTTTAAGGATTATTCTCCGAACTTTGCTGAATTGCCGATAGAAGAATACGATAATGCCAAACCAACACTTCTACTTGGACTAGACAATGCCTTCCTTGGAGCCCCTATTGCAGTCAAAGAATCTAGCAACTATAATTAAATAGCTATGCAGTGTAAACTGGGCTGGTTAACTTATGGCTTAGTGGAAAAGAATACCGCTAACCCTACAGTTTTGCTTGTTAAAGATGATGAACTCAAAAATATTGTTAGTGAGTTCTTAGCTACTGAAGATTTTGGCATGAATCCAAATTATAAGCCCCTTTTATCCGATGATATCAAGTTACCAAACGATTGTTGGAAAACGATTTGAAATAGATTTATTGTGGAAACCTCATCCTCCTGCAATTCCTTCAACATTTAATATGGCAGAAAGGCGCTTCCAACTAATTGAGACAAAGATGACAAAAAACTTCAGATATGCTGAAAGGTACAGCTAAGAAATAGGAAAATACATTCAGAAAGGTCACGCTCGAAAACTGGTTAAGACGAAGCGAAGCAAACAAAATTTCCAACATGGTACCTTCCTCATTTTGGAGTTATTAACCCTCACAAGCCAGAAAAATTAAGAGTAGTTTTTGATGCTGCGGTAAAAACAGATGGAATTTCACTTAATTCATTGTTAATTAAAGGACCTGAGCGAGCACAGCCGTTGCTGGGAATTTTATTGAAATTTAGACAAGGGCTTATAGGTGATGCTGCAGATATCCGAGAAATGTTTTCGCAGATACAAATACGTAGTGAAGATCAACATGCGCAAAGATTTTTGTGGAGACGTGTTGATAAGAATACAACCATACAACAGTATGCAATGACATCTATGATATTTGGCGCTATTTGTTCCCCATGTTGTGCAGAATTTGTTAAAAATTAAAATGCCAAAGAATTTTCGCACATATATCCAGAAGCTTCAAAAGTCATTGTTGAAAAGCATTATGTTAATGACTTTGTATGCAGCTTTAAAGACGAAACCGAAGCTATCATTATTTGTCAACAAGTTGCTAAAATACATTCGGAAGGGGGATTTGAGTTAAGAGGATTTATTTCAAATAGTTAAAGGCTGGAAGTAAGTCTGAACTTTTCAACAGTTCATAATTCTGAACTTATTAATATGCAGGAACATTCCACAACTCAAAAAATTCTTGGAATATTTTGGGACAAAACGGCAGATTGTTTTCAGTTTCAAACAAAATTTTATAGACTTGATAAAAAAGTACTAGATGGTACTCGAGTTCCAACAAAACGTGAATTGTTAAGAATCGCTATGGCAGTAATTGATCCGTATGGCTTAATAGCAGACTTCTTATTGTACCCAAAAATATTGTTACAAAAATCATGGAAGCAACAAATTGGTTGGGATGATTTTATTCCACTTGAATTGCAAAAGAAGTAAAGATTATGGTGGAATGAATTTAAAAACTTTAGTCTGTTTAAAATATCCCGTTGCCTGTCCCCAAACTTGATTTATTCAAATATCTAGCTACACGTCTTTGTTTATGTAAGTCAAGACGCATTTGCAGCTGTTGCGTATTTTCTTAGTCAATACAAAAGAGAAGTAGATGTTTCATTTGTAATTGGAAAAGTAAGATGCGCGCCACTAAAGTTAATGAGTGTACCACGCTTAGAACTTCAAGCTGCGGTATTAGGAATAGGGCTTAGTAAAATAGTTCAACAAACTCATGAAGTTAACATTGCATCGGTTCATTTGTGGTCCGACTCACTAACTGTAATTCAGTGGGTCAAGTCAACTAAAAGACGATTTAAAGCATTTGTTTCCCATCGTGTTGCAGAGATTTTAAATATATCCACAACAGAACAGTGGAGATATGTACCAACTCACCTTAACCCAGCAGATGCAGGTACAAGATGCTTCTTCCCTCCAAAATTTGATGGTAATAGTATTTGGATAGCCGGCCCAAAATTTCTAAAGGCTGATCCTAGTTTTTGGCCAAGACAAAAAATTGAGCTGTCAGGACCATATACCGAAGAGGAGATAAAACCAACCATTGTAATAAATATCCTGTCTTAGTAACGGGAAAAGGATCCCAAAAAGTAGTTCATTATACTCTCTTGTCCCTTATTTGGGTGATGATAACTTACTTCATATTAGAGGTCGTTTTGGTGAAGCCATTTATCTTCCTTTTGAAGCTCGTAGACCAATAATAATGCTTCAAAATCATATTGTCTCAGAATTAATTATGATATATTACCACAATAAAAACCATTATCAGAATATGAATTTAACAATCAATGAGTAACGACAAAAGTATTGGATTCCGCACATAAAATCTCTGTTTATAAAAGTGATACGTAAATGTAATATATGTAAGTACGATACCGTTCAAACTAAAGCACCTTTAATGGGTCAACTGCCTCCTGACCGCGTCGCACTATTTGTTCGCCCATTTACTTACACAGGTGTAGATATTTTTGGGCCCTTTACTGTTTCAATTGGCTGTTGAAAAGAAAAAAGATGGGCAGTTATTTTTACATTTTTGACTGTACGTGCAGCCCACAGATGCATTCATTTTAAGTTTTCGAAATTTTGTAAATCGTCGAGATACTCCAATCAGAATAAGAAGTGACAATGGAACTAATTTCATTGGTGCCCAGAAGTTGCTCAAGAAAGAAGATAGTTTGTTTGACCTAGAAAAGATACGAGAAGAAGCAAAAATATTGAAGGGTTGTTTAATTGTCCGGGTAATCCAAGCTCGCGTGGTATTTGGGAACGTTTGATTCGCATAATTAAACGACTCTTAAGTAAGATTTTAAAAGATGTTTCACCAAAATTAGAAACTTTAAGAAGTTTACTTATTGAGGCAGAAAATGTAATAAATTCAAGACCTCTCACTGAAATTCCTGTAAGCTCAGCCAAGGTAGAACCACTTACGCCTAACCACTTTTTATTAGGTTGTGTTAATTCTACAAAAACTCCAAGTACATCCGAACAAAACATATGTCTTCGTAAGCAATGGAAGATATCACAAAACCTTAAGGATCAGCTTTGGAATAGATGGATACGAAAATATATCCCCGAACTCATTCACATCACTAAATGGAAGGAGAAGCATATACCCTTAAAGATAGACGACAGTGATTATTTTTTATCAAAGTTTGCCTAGAAACTAGTGGTTAAAAGGGCGTATTTTAAAAGTTTTTCCTGCCAAGGATGGCTTAGTTCGTTTTGCCGAAATTAAGACTACTAAGGGTATCATACGACGACCCACCTCTAAGATTGCAGTCTTGAAAATTGAAAATGGTGAATCAGGTTGATTCACGGGAGGAAGAATGTTAATGTTAGAAGTAAAGCTACTTTGTAATAAAAACACTTTGTTCCAAAACAAAATTTTAAGCACATAACACACTGATTATAACATTTACTTTATTAAATAATTTGTCATATTTTTTCATTGTTTTTTAAATAAAGAAACTATCAACAACAGTATCATCAATTCTAGGCAACGGATAACTGTCTTTCTTGGTGACGTCATTGAGCCTCCTGTAGTCAACGCAAAGTCCGGTACTGCCATCTTTATTCTTAACTAAAACTACTGGCGAACTCCACGGACTAGATGATGGCTCAATGACTCCGTTCCATTCCATTTCGCTGACAAGTTCCTTGACCTCGTTTCGCTTTGCTAGGGGAACACTTCTCGGTGCTTATCTTGTAGGCCTCGCTTCGCCAGTATTAATTAGGGCGAAGACGGAGGCATCTTTTCTCAACAACTGCTTTGCTTTGTTTATGCCATAAGGTGTTAGTTCTGCCACCCAATTTGCACCTGTTTTGCTAGTAAATCTTTTTCTCTGGCTGGTAATTTGGGGCATACTGTATTCAACGCACAATTGATAATGGCTTCAGCTGGCTCACAAATTAATAGTCTTTTCGCTATTGGACAGATTAAGTACTCTTACAGGAACTCTTCCACCGTCGCAGATTTTTACAAGGGCCTTAGCTGTTAAAATGTCGTCTTTTTCTTCTGCTGGTTCTACCACCCACAACCGGTTATCCACACAATCTGCCTCCACACGTCCCCACACTATAGTTTCCGCCTGAGGTGGTAATTTCTGGCGTTCAACGGCAAATAGCTTCCTTACTGCGGTCCTACTCTCATAACCAACATCCAGTGGTATTTTCACATTACGCCAGATCATTATTTGATCGCACATGTGCAGATTAATACCGTTGGCTATCATGAAGTCTGCACCAATGATAACTTCATCCACTATGTCGGCGACAACAAACACATGGTCAGCGCTTATGTCTGCTATAGTCAGTCTCACCCTGGCTCTTCCATAGACAGTGGCTAAGTCCCTAGTAGCCGTACGCAGTCGTACATTTTTTAACGGTTCCACAGCGCCTTTTACTAAATCGGACCTTATTATGGACTGAGACGCACCTGTGTGTATGGTGAAGACTTGCTTTCTTCCGACCGTAAGCAGTTAGGTTGCTATTCTTCTGTTGCACAATTGAAATCGAGACTGTGGGGCCATCGGTTGTGGGAGCTAGCACTTGCCCCTTATCGCTAGCTCGATTTAGTTTAACGGTGACTGGAGCGATTTGGTGTTATTCGCCCGCTTGTTGTCCTTCGTTTGCGAAGCAGATCTTGATCTTTTCTTTATAGATCTGCATTTGTGCTGGAAGTGGCCAACTTTTCCGCAGTTAAAGCATTTTTATATACCCAATGTTAAGGCTCTTGTATATACTAGAACTTACTCCATCTGTTGGTAGAATATTTCTTTACTACGCATTTATCATTTGAGACCTTCCATTATTATTTTGAATTTATTTATACATGCTGTCTATTTTTATTAGTTGTTATGTAGGTGTTTGTGTAGTTGGGTGTTGCGTTTATTTTTATTGCTTTATGTTAGTTGTTTCTGTTTTGTGATTAAGAATTTTTTGTAGAAGCTCCTGTCGTTGTAAACATACGCAATAGGTCATTTCGTCTTACTTTGTTGGAGACAATTAATTTTATTTCTTTTTTTGACCCAAATAAAGCATCTTCGCAACAATATATTTAGAGTAGAAGCTGACTTATTGCCCATTGGATTGCTATAAGTTCTTGATCTACAGAGGTTTATGTGATTTTTCGGTTGTTAATGCACGTGAGGCATATGCTATACATGACTTCATCCCACTTTCCTCTGTTGATAATATTGGTTCGCAGGCTCTTTTGCTAGCGGTTGTTATGATGTAGAATGTTTTTCCGTGTTAAGGTGTTAAAAGGCTTTCTTACAAGCAGGCGACCACATGAAGGGTTCTTTCTTTCTAGTTAGTTTGGTTAAATGTTCAAAACAGAATGCGAAAATTTTGTATAAAGCGTCTGTAATAATTACTAAAAACAAGAAATTGACGAACTTCAGCGCCACATGTAGGCCTGGGGTAGATTCTATTTTAATCGTATTTGGTATCTATGACGATAACATCATCTACAGAAAGAAATTTCCGAACCAATTCGAAAAACCGTGGTTAAATTGCGGAATGAAGGCAATTCTCTAAGTGAAATTGGAAGAATTTTAAATTTAAAGAAGCCGACAGTGCAAACAATAATAAAAAACTTTAAGGAAAGTGGAAATTATGAAAGTAAGGTACGTATTGGCCGCCCCCGAATTTTAGATGAGCGCACAGATAGAGCAATTATCCGGTTGGTAAAAGAAAACCCCAAACAAAGTGCGGTCGAAATAAATCGCAAAATAAGAACGGACCTAGGAGTAAGCGTTTCTGATCAGACTATCCGCAGATCTATCAAAAGCAAGGGTTACAGCAGCAGAGTTGCAAGAAGAAAACCACTTCTCAGGGCTGTAAACATACAAAAGCGATTAGAATACGCCAAAAAGTATGAGAACATTCACGTAAGTGACCCAACTTTTTGGGAAAGGGTAATATTCACCGACGAGTGTAAATTTATGGTCTTTGGGGGTGACGGTCGGGCCAAAGTTTGGCGAAAATCGAATGCTGCCTTACAACCCCAAAACATCAACCCAACAGTGAAACACGGAGGCGGTTCAGTCATGGTCTGGGGATGTATGGCGGCAAATGGCGTTGGTAAATTAAGGATTATCGATGGTATTATGGATAAGGCTATGTACATCGACATTTTAAAGGATAGCTACCTGCCTAGTGTGGAAATATTAGATTTGACAGAAAACGCCATATTTCTCCATGACAATGATCCGAAGCATTCTTCAAAAATGGTAAAAGAATGGCTTCTTTATAACGTCAAACATAAGCTAGAGCATCCCCCACAATCTCCCGATCTAAACGTTATTGAACATTTATGGGATATTTTAAAGCGAAATCTTAGAAATCGCCAATTAACATCAATTTCGGGCCTGAAGGAAGCATTAATAGAGGAATGGAGCAAAATTACACCCGAAGTTACAAAAAAATTGGCATTATCCATGCCTGCTCGTCTAGCGGATGTAATAAAAGCCAAAGGGGGCCATACCAAATACTGATTTTAAGTTTTAGTGTATAATTTACTTAGCGTATGTAAACTTATGTAAAAGTGCCTTAAACTAGAAAGTAATATATTTTGTGTTATTAAAAATTGATTTTCGGATTTGAACTATTTTTATGTTTATTTTTTAATTTTTAATAATTTTAAATAAAATAAAACAAAAATTATAATTTTATACGTATTTTTCATTAAAAAAATAGAATTTTCGCGGTGGTATGTAAACTTTTGTAAGACTGTGTATATAGAAAAAATTTCTAAGGTGCTAAGCCTGCAAATTCTTCTCTGGAAGAATTTTGGCTCTACCTTCAGACCAGATGGTAAATGGGTCAGCCGATAAGAACAATTTTCTGTTGAAAAGAAATTTATCAGGTCTGTTCTGAAAATCACGTGATTTTAAATCACGGGCGGTTTTGAAATCACGCCAACTATATGGTGATATTCTGAAAATCACACGATTTTCAATTTTTCGGCGTAGTTTCAAATGTTCGAAAACACAAAAAATAACTGATTTTTTAGATTTGTGCATTATTTTTTACTTCTTTAAATTCGTAATTAAAATAGTAATGAAAATTCAAGAAATTAAAAATGCCTGAAGCTAAAATAAATTAGAAAATTTTTATTTGTTTTTAATAATGCATATCGTTTCCTTAATATATAAAGGCCCTTAATAACGTTTGCCCCTCTTTGCTTTGTTTTGTTTGTTTATTAAATTCTCTAATTAATTTAATAGTGTCACAACTTGAACTAAAAAAACGCCTTTCTATATTAAGGTAACGATATGTATGTTTTTTATTTACTTTTTAGAGCTGGTTAAAGCGCTAAAAATTCGGAGGCAAATAACAACTCGTAAAATAAGAAAGTTTATTTATGCAAAAAATTTAGGAAATTGCCACTGTTTTCAGTGATGAAATTTGCTAACACTTTGCTAAAAAATAACTCAACTATTGCTGTTTTCAGACTGTGTCAATTTGGCAAAATTAAAATTTTATTTTAAAAAACAAACTGACTGCTGAAGAGGAAAACAATCACGAGCGTTGTTGAATAAGCAAAACATTTTTTCGGTTTTTTGTGTAAAAAATCTAACTTTTTTACAATAATAAATAGAAGACATATAATTTAAAATATATATAATCAATATTATGGTATTCTAAGCGAAATAATTAGAAAAATAAACAAGTGATTTGAAATCGGCAGTCACCGGCACCGTTATTAAATCACGTGATTTCAGTATAATTTGTTGGCAGAACACCTTTTAAGTAATTTGAAATCACTTTAACAAAAAGTGATTTACAGAACAGTCCTGTATGTGTTTTAATTTTTTATTCAATCCGAATTCGCGAAATCCAGATTTTAATTATAAGCAGCAGAAAAATTGTGTTCTTTCTATTTGTTCCTAAATATCCTCTATTCTAAGTAATGAAATTTTTCCGCTATTAGCCTTTTATTTACTGGCCTATAATCGATAACCAAATTTTTTTTCTCTAGGTTGATACACCTGCTGCTAATTTGCTTAAAAACTATCGGTAATATCGATTTTTAAGGGCTATTTCTGGCAACTATACCAGAACTGAAATGATATAGATAGCTAGTAAATATAGGTGGTAAACCAAATATTTTTTAACGTTTTTAGTAAGTCCTTGATAGTTATTTTTTTTAACAGTTTCAATAACACAAATTATTTTCAATATAAAAGTCACAAAATAATAACAAAAGTTAAACTCTTTTTTTTAGAACAATATGAATTACATACAAACAATAGCAAAATATAAAAACACAAAACAGAGCATTTTTTTAAATTGTGATCATTATTTTTTTTCCTTCACGCGATTGTAATAAACGCTTATGTGCTCGTTTTTAAATAGAAAGCGATTGTTTTGTCAAGAGAAAATAGTACCCTAACTGCGACTCCTAAGCGAGTCCTTTATGACTCGCCTTTTTGACTCATTTTCAATATTGTTTGCAATCGTACTTTATTTTCATAAGTAGTGTTTTTCATACTACTAGCCGTATGCGAGTTTTCTTCGAATCATATTAAACGCACATTTCCAATTGTTTTTTTTTTTGTTTTTAATCAAACATGAAAATAACAAAACAACAAACAGTTAATGATTGTACACATTCTGCACCTTTTTTTTTTTCTTTAAATCACTCTCTTTTCGTTTGGCGGAGTTATATTTAAGACTGTTTTTAAACGCATAACTATTTAATTACTTTTAATTCATCTTGGGTAGTCTTAAAATATTCACATTGGTGATTTTTTGTTAAAACAAATGCTAACTGTGATTATACAATTACAAAATGATTATACAAAGATTATATATGCACATATTTCGTTAGCTAAAAATGAAAAAATATTCAACCAAAAAAAAAAACTAAATCTAGCTAGCGTAATGTAAAATGTTAAAACAATAAAAACAAAAGTAACACGAGATAATTTTTTGAAAATAAATAAATAAATAAATAACTTCAAATGCATAAAAATATATAAAAATGTAGTTCCAAATGTTTTAATAAGAAATTATACATAAATATAAAATTCCACAGAAATTAATCCTATGACTCTTAAAAGCAATTTCATATATGCGACTTTACAATAAAAATTCTTGACTTATTAAAAATACAGCTGTGGAGTAGGATTTTTACCATACTAACCAGCTTCGGCAACTAAAATTCCAAAGAAGCGTATTTTCATTTTTACGTAATCTATACATATTGTTACGTTTATTTAAATTTATGTATAAACGTTTATTTTATTGAGTTATTTTATTGCAAATTTACTACACACAATTTAATTACACTTTAATTACGCGATTATTTACTTATTCACGATTAGTAAACAAAAATACGCGATGGCAACTTTACCACTGTTTTATCGGTTTTACCACAAGATCTTCACTGGTTGACGTTTTCACTAAGAATGACTCAGTCTGTATGGCCGTTGCTTTTACATACCCAATTTAAAGGCTCTTGAATATGCCAGAACTTCCTTTATCTGTTGGTGGAATATTTCTTTACTACGCATTTATCATTCTAGACACGTGATGATTGTTATTTAATTCCAGAACCTTCCGTTATCATTTTGAATTTGTTTATACATGTTGTGTATTTTTATTAGTTGTTATGTAGATGTTAGTGTGGTTGTGTGTTGCGTTTTTTTTTGTTGCTTTATGTTAGTTGTTTATGTTTTGTGTTTAAGAAGTTTTTGTAAAAACTTCTGTCTTTGTAAACAGGCACAATAGGTCACTTCCTTTTACTTTGTCGGTGACAATTAATTTTTATGACCTGAATAAATCATCTTCGCAACCATATGTATAATAAAACTGTAAGAGGATAATTTCTAAACATGAAATATTTTTTCAAATTTTGTTGTCGATATTACTTGAATGCAAAACACCTATTTCTTTATTGAATAAAATTTTGTAAGGAGGTCCATTAGAACCTTGGTGTAAATATATGCTTTCGTCAAAAAGTGTCATTTCATTGAAAAAATTGAGATACAAATTTGAAAGCACATAGTTTCACCACAATGAATATTTATCAACACATTTTTTTCTTAGAATGGCAAGAGGTGAGATACCTGGCGGTATATTAAATTCTTGGCAATTTTTTTGGCTATTTTTTTATTACTTTCCTTGGGCGCACATGGCAATTAAAGAAATTAAAAAACATTGCAGGATTATCTTATATATTTAAGGTAGACTTAAAATGTAGGTATTAGATCTGTTCTAAAAATCAGGTCATTTCAAATCACTAACGGTTTTAAATAACGTCAACGATTTAATGCTGTTCTGAAAATTACGCGATTATTAGTTTTTCGGCCTAATTTTTAATGTTCGAAAACACAAGAAAACAACTGCTCGTTAAGATTTGTGTCTTGTGTGTTTAGTTTTTAAAATTGAAATTAAAATATTAATAAAAATTGAAATTAAAATATTAATGAAATTCAAAATGCCTGAAGCTAAAATAAACTAAAAAAAATTTGTGATAATAATTTTTTCTTTGTTTATAATAGAACATAGCTGCGAAGATGCTTTATTTAGGTCATAAAAAGAAATAATAATAATTGTCACCAAGAAAGTGAAACGAAATGACCTATTGTGCCTGCGCACAAGGCCAGAAGTTTCTACAAAAACTTCTTGATCACAAAATAACTAACTCAAAGCAAATAAATTAACGCAACACACAACCGCACAAACACACATTGCATAACAACTTATAAAAATACACAACATGTATAATAAATTCGAAATAATCACCCTTATTACGAATGTCAACGTCGTTACAAGTGATGCCGACAGCACACTCACTGTATTGTCGTCCTCAATATTGAGAGTAGTTAAGAGTTGTCGTCGGCAAGTTTGTATTAACGAAGGCAATATTACGTCGACGTTGACTGAAATTGACTTTGTTTTTGTCAACAAAGTTTTTAGCGTCGACTTAGTGAAATTTTGTTTGTTTTTTCTTTTATCTTACACGCGGGGCACTTAAACTAAAAAAAACCTCTCTAATGAGTACATATTTTGATCATCTTTTTTAGAAGCTTAAATTTTGTCGTCTATGCAGCCTATCTCGTCTCCTCAAAGAAATACTACTTTCATTCAACCTTCCCTTCCTCAGCCATTTTAAATTTAATCAAAAGGGCGTAGATGACTCTTCCGAAATTAAGGACACAGTTGATTGCGATAATCCAAGGTTAAAATGATTACCAACACTCGACTGGTATAAGCCTTGAGCTGAGAACCGCAATGTTGTTGTTAACTTTAACGTGTTTGAAATTGATGTTGAACGAATGGCGCTTCTCATTAAAGGCTCATTTTTTTATACGAATTTAAATGCTGTTTTATTCAGTCAATAATATTCAACAAAACTGTTCTCAGTACACTTACTTACGTGCTGGCCGGAAAAACAATAATGTCTGATCTTTGTCTCACTACTTTTCCCCGAACCCTAGACATTTCTTTATTTTCTTTATCACTGCTTCCACTTGATTCAGATAAAAACAACATTTTTTTACAAAAATTTTAAAAATTAAGTTTACTAACTGCCAAAATAAATGGAGATGATATTTTTTCTTCAATTTTTATCGATAACGTGTCGACGTCAACACATGCGCGCAAATTAATACCAACTGTGTGTCGAGTTGACGCCTGCATCGACCAAATTTGACTGCGACTAAAAATTGACAACGACGTCGACAACGTCTTTCGCAATAGAGCTGAATAATGGAATGTTTTAGAATCAAATATCAATGCACACATCATGTGTTTGAAATGATAACAGAAAATTCTACTAATAGATGGCAGGAAACTTATAGTAAATTAGAGAACGCCTTAAAACATGGTATATAAGGGCAACGGCCATAGGTGCTGTTTTATTCTGATAGCTAACGTCATCTAGTAAAGATCTTGTTGTAAAGCAGTAGTAAAGTTGGCATCGTATATTTTTGTGTATTAATCTCGAAAAAGTAAATAACCGTCTTAGTAAATTGTGTAATTTCTTTAAAGTAGAAAAAGTTGGTATGTATTTATTTTGCAATAAAAGAATTCAATAATTAAACGTTTATAAATTTAAAATGTAACAACTGGTGTCAAAAGTGGAATTGCAAATAATAAATAAATCACTATTAAACGTGCTAAAAATTGAACAGCTAAAAATCGAGCAGAGTAAGTTGGATCTGCCGACAGCGGGGAAAAAAGCGGAATTGCAAAAGAGATAAATCGATAAATTTAAGCAGCGTGGTGTTGATATTGGGACATACGAATTCGGAGAAAAAAAATTGGTTGAAGTATGTAACTCAACAGCAATCAGCGTTATGGACTTGAATTCTATGTTTGCAGCTATGATGAAGAAAATATAAGAAAACAACTAGAAGCAGAACGATCAGATAATAAAGAAAATAGATAAAATAACCAGAAGCAGCACAACCAGATGAAGAAAATGCAAGAAAATAACAAGAAGTTTCAAAGCATTTGAAGACAGCCTCAGAATAATACAATAAAACTCCAGTATCAACGGAGAAAGGCTTCTATCGGAGGTAAATAAGAAATTTCACGGAATTTTAGAAGCCTTCGGTAAATGAGTGGACGTCGTGGAAGTGAGAGTCAGCGGCCTAGAATGAAAAGTGAACGAAGAATTACAGGAATTAAAAGATCATGTGGGCGAACTTTAAATTCGAGAGGGACCGGCGAGAGTTTTCCCGGAGCATGCTTGCAAGACAAACAGTCCAAGCTTTGACGGTAATGCACATTTTGATGATTTTAAGTTCCAGTTTGAAACAGTGGCCAACAAAAACAGATGGGACAATGATGAAAAAGCTATAGAGATTATTGTGGTCTTAAAGCGAGCAGCAGCGGAGATACTCGAAAGCTTGTCAGCAGGATGTAGAAATAATTGAGGACATAATGGATGCCTTACAACGTAAGTACGGAAGTGAGCACAAAAGAGAACTCTACAGAATGGAGTTACGGGAGGGTTCATAAAACAAACGAGACGCTTCAAGACTTCGCCATGGTAAAACATTGCTCGATCAGTTTAAAGTTGAACCATTTGTAAATGGTACACTAGATCCAGATGTTAAGTATGAGGTTTGTGCTATGCAAAAATCAACCTTTGCAGAAACTATTACGTACCCGCTAGCACAGGAGACAGCAAAAGTCATCTCGAAGCCACAGGTGTACAAGGTGCGATGTCTTAAGACTGATGATTATAACCACGGCGACAAAACGAGCAAGATAAAGGATACTGTCAAAAAAATTATGGATGAGGAAAGAAGTAAGTCTCGCGCCAATTGCTTCAGCTATAGAAAAGTTGGCCACTTCCAGCGCAACTGCATATCTACAAAGAAAAGATCAAGATAAGCTTTGCCAGCGACAGACAACAAGCGGGCGAACAGCATTAAATCGTTAAAGTCATCATTAAACTATATCGAAATAGCACTAAGGGGCAAGTGCTGGCTCCCACAACCGATGGCCCCACAATTTCCATTTCCATAGTACAACAGAAAAATTGCAACCAAACTGCATGCGGTCTTACCAACAGATAAAAGCAAGTTCTATGTCCATATTTCCCGATTTAGTAAAAGGCGCAGTGGAACCGCGCCTACGACTACGCACGGAACTTAGGTAATACTGACCACGTTGACCATGTATTTGTTGTCGTCGACATAGTGGATGAAGTTATCATTGGTGCAGACTTCATGATAGCCAACGGTATAAGTCTGCACATGGGCGTGCAAATAATGATTAGAACCCTGAAGAGCAGCTCGCACGCTGAGTTGAACGCCTGTAGAGCGATGACCCTAGAATTGTGCAAAGAAAGGCGGAAAACACAACAACGCTGATGCCTTTTTAAGACGGCCATGCAATGTAGAGTTAAGCACTGCAAAAATGTTGAGAAAAAGGAGTGCATCATTGACGTGAGTTATGTAAGTAATCCCACATACTCAAATAACCCTCGTAGACATGAATTCAATTATTAATAAATACATTAAAGAAACTTAAATACAAAGTCAAAGACATTGCCATCTTTCTACTTTACTAAAACTACTGGTAAGCTCCAGGGACTCGAGGATGGCTCAATGACTCCGTTCCGTTCCATTTCGATGACAAGTTCCTTGACCTCGTTTTGCTGTACTAGGGGAACTCTTCTAGGTGCTTGTTTTATAGGCCTCGCTTCGTCAGTATTAATTTCATGTTTCACAACTGAAGTTCTACCTTGGCTTTTATTATTTAGGGCGAAGACGGAGGCATATTTTCTCACCAATTGCTTTGCTTTGTTTCTGTCAGAAATGTTAATTCTGTTCTAATAGTAAATCTCTTTCTCTGGCTGGTAATTTAGGGCATACTGTATTCACCGCACTATTGATTATGGCTTCAGCTGGCTCACATTGACCTATCTCAAAATTTCTGTTAATAGTCTTTTCGCTATTGGACAGATTAAGTACTCCCACAGAAACTCTTCCATCGTTGCAGATTTTCACAAGGGCTTTAGCTGTTAAAATGTCGTCTGTTACTTCTGTAGGTTCTACCACCCACACCCGTTATCCATACAAACTGCCTCCACACAAACTGCCTCCACCCGTGCCTATACTATAGTTTCCGCCTGAGGCAAATAGCTTCCTTACTGCAGTCCAGCTCTCATAACAAACATCCAGATGTATCTCCACATTACGCCAAATCATTATTTGCTCGCCCATGTGCAGACTTATACCGTTGGCTATCATGAAGTCTGCACCAATGATAACTTCATCCACTATGTCGACGACAACAAATACATGGTTAACGCTGATGTCTGCTATATTCAGTATTACCTAAGTTCCGTGCATAGTCGTAGGCGCGGTTCCACTGCGCCTTTTACTAAATCGGGAAATATTGACATAGAACTTGCTTTTATCTGTTGGTAAGACCGCATGCAGTTTGGTTGCCATTTTTCTGTTGTACTAGGGAAATGGAAATTGTGGGGCCACCGGTTGTAGGAGCCAGCACTTGCCTCTTAGTGCTATTTCGATATAGTTTAATGATGACTTTAACGATTTAATGCTGTTCGCCCGCTTGTTGTCTGTCGCTGGCAAAGCATATCTTGATCTTTTCTTGTAGATGTGCAGTTGCGCTGGAAGTGGCCAACTTTTCTATAGCTGAAGCAATTGGCGCGAGACTTACTTCTTTCCTCATCCATAATTTTTTTCACAGTATCCTTTATCTTGCGCATTTTGTCGCCGTGGTTATAATCATCAGTCTTAAGACATCGCACCTTTTACACCTGTGGCTTCGAGATGACTTTTGCTGTCTCCTGTGCTAGCGCGTACGTAATAGTTTCTGCAAAGGTTGATTTTTGCATAGCACAAACCTCATACTTAACATCTGGATCTCGTGTACCATTTACAAATGGTTCAACTTTAAACTGATCGAGCAACGTTTTACCATGGCGAAGTCTTGAAGCGTCTTGTTTGTTTTATGAACCCTCCCTCGTAACTCCATTCTGTAGAGTTCTCTTTTGTGCTCACTTCCGTACTTACGTTGTAAGGCATTAAGGAATTAAGAAATTTTTAATAATTAAGTCTTAAGATCACATTCAAATAATAAAGACACAACTTAAAAAATTGTTCGTGGTTTATTCAAAACGTAATTGGCGCAGTCAACGGAAACTTATTCAAAAGAAAGTGAGAAGTCAATATATATATATATATATATATATATATATATATATATATATATATATAATAAAAAAATAAGGAACTGGAAAATTGTTAAACATACATACAAAACCGTTCGTTATAAAAAGAACACATTTTGAAGAAAATAAATTTTAAACATGAACAGATTTAATGAAAATAGGAATCTGGGGCAACAACCAAAGGAAGAACAAATTGTGGAGGTAATAGCAGCCCAGGAACAACATGCACAAGATGCACAATAAGCATAAACAACACAGCAATTGCAAAATCAACTACTTACACCAAAGGACATACTGCAGCAGTTTAGACATTTAAGATGTCTCGACGAAAATCATAGCGTTATGCCATTCATTAAGTCGGTGGATATAGTGATGTTGCTGTGTCCAAGGGACAATATGGAACTAATGAATCTAGTAATGAACATAGTGGCAAATAAAAAAATTATTGGAGAGGCAGGTAGGTATATCCAGAAATTGGGAGACAATGTAACATGAACTCAAATAAAGCTGAAGTTAATGGAACACTATAAGCCCAGGACAGCATATGCAGATGTTTTCAACAAATGTAGGAATGTAAAAGTAAGTAATTTAAGAGAACTTTTTGACTATGTTGAAAAGTGCAAACACGAACTTAATGAAATATATTTATTTGACAACAATAAACCATTAATTTATAAGCCAGACAGAATAGATAGAGAATTGGTAAATATTTTAAAAGAAAAAATAGATATCCCATTACGATCTCATTTAGATTAAACAAGTTCACTTAACGACATTATAATAAGATATTCACAGATCAGAGCTTTAGACGTCCCTAGAGCCATACATATAAAATAAAGGAAAAACATAAATAATTATAATAAAACGAAAACAAACATGAACAGTAAAAAACACAATTACAGTAATCATTACACTGAACAACGTCAATATACAAACAGACACCAAAACCAACAAAATAGAGTCACGAATTTACACAAAATTTTAACAAGGGATTTAAGAATTATCAAAAGGACAAATTCACTTAGCAAACTAGAAACACTAACAGAAGCTCTGGATATCATAATCCAAAACAAGTACCTGAACCTATGGAAATAGGTACTTTACAAAAAGAACAGCTAATAGGAAATGATGATTTAAATTTTATAGTATCGCCTCAAAATCCACATTTCTCATAGTTAAAATTTCAATAGACAAACAAACCATTAGATGTCTTATTGATACAGGTTACACCACAAGTATCATAAAAGAAGGGGTACTGACTGAACAGTATCCAAAAATTACTCTTAAGAATCCTTTGCAGTATAATACAATTAATGGTACAAATAAAATTAAATTTATAGTGACAACACCATTTCCAAAAGAATTCGGTTGTCTAGGAAGACTCCAATGGAAAACAATTAATTTTTAAAATAAAAAATTTTCTGCCAAAATTGGGAAAAATTTCTTACAATATCTAAAGACAAGAATTGACTATGAACAAAAACGTGTGCAAATACTAAACAACAAACTTTATTTTGAAGCATATAATTATCCCGAATATATTCATAACATTTGTAGTATACAAATACGAAGAACGTCAGGCAACCTTAAGGCTGCGAACTAAGTTCGAAAATTTATTCTTTAAAGAAGGAGATTATTATCATGTACAAACGAAGTATATCATGAAATAATAACCACAAATATATAGGTACCCTCAAATACATGAGGAAGAAATTAAAGAAATGATTAAACAAAAAATTGTAAAAGAAAGCTATGGATCATAAAAAGAAATTAGATAACTCAGTAGAAAAAAAGTATAGAATCGTTATTGACTACAGAAAATTAAACGAACTTACAATTGACGATGAATATCCTACTCCCAATCTATTCGTAGGATGCGTAGAAAGTCTTGTTTAGGGTTTTTTCTTCATGTGATCAGCAACAGTTATGGATAAAATTAAAATCTGTTGGGTTGCTTAAGTCTCCTGGGACCACTACGTTTTCTGTACCCTTAGACAAATTCAATAAATTTTCCACTATCACTGGTACAGTAGATAGTGATATGACTTTTACTTCATTGCCTGATGGCTTTAATTTCAATAATGTTAATGATAATGACGTGTTAGATGCAGTGTTTAGTATTAAATCTCAGGCAATGGGAGCCGATTTCATATACATAAGATTTTCGAAGTTTATTATATGGCCTGTTCTTCGTCATTTGACTTTTATTATTAATAAAGTCATAACTACGTCTACTGTACCCAGCATTTGAAAAGTTGCTAGAATAGTGCCTATTCCTAAGATAAAATACCCTAAAAGTTGCTCTGACTTTCGTCCCATTAGTATTTTGTCTGTTTGCTCTAAGGTCTTCGAGATAATTATTAGGAAACAGATGTTATCCTATTTAAATAGTACTAATGATATTAATCCATATCAGTCGTTATGTAGAAAAGGACGTGGTACAACAGGCGTATTATTAGATATTACTGAATCTATTGGGGAGAATATGGACAAGGATTTGGTTAGTATTTTAATTTTTCTAGACTATTGTTAGGCTTTTGATTCTATAAGTCATTCTTTATTGGTTGAGAAGCTTTCTTGTATATTTAATTTAAGTGATTGTAAACTTATTTACTCTTTCTTATCTGAACGTACTCAGTACGTTCAAGTGCAACAGGAGATCTCCTGATGATCTCAACAAGTCGTGGAGTACCGCAAGGTTCTATTTTAGGCCCTTTACTATTTCTTTTGTACGTGAATGACCTGTTTAATGAGTTGAATATATTAGGAAGCTACACCTATGCAGATGACATACAATTACTTGCTGGCTTTGATTTATTTTCTTTGCCAACTTTTGAAAGACATATAAACCATGAACTTCTAAAATTATTTGATTGGTCCACTAGCAATTTTCTTAAATCAAATCCCTCGAAGTGCAAACTGATGGTGTATCCTATTAACATTTATATTGTGCTTGGTGACGAATTGTTTTAAGTTGCTAATCACTATAGGACCCTTGGTATTATATTGGATGAATTATTAACTTTTGACTTGCAGATTAACTCTATAATATGACGTTTCTCCTGCACGTTGCGAAAATTTTTGCTTACTACAGCTTGAGCTCGATTTGCGCAACTGAAAGGAAACCGGGGTTGTTGCTTTTACCGAAAAGTTGTGATAACTGACCAGTAAAAATCTTATTTAAAAACTCACCACTGTTTAACTCAAATTCATTAAATTTTATTTTTTCAACATGAAAAAATCACTTATAAAGCAAACTGATAAAATTAACGTTTTATACATAATTAAAAGCAAAACAAAAATAATCATCTTACATATCTTACACGTATATATACATAAATGAGTTCTATTTATGAAAATATGTATAAACGCTTAGTTTAAGGGGAAAAATGTTGAAGTTTTTGTTTGAGTTTTAGACTTTTTAGCCTTTTGGGAAATCGCAGCTTCCTGTATTTCTTGAAGAGCGATTAATTTTTCATAAGAAATATCATTTTCTGTTGCCCACTCCATACAAATGTGTAGGGACTTAATGACATCATCTACTTAAACTTTTTGTTTTTGTTCAATTTGTACAGATTCTACAATTTCTTCGTCTGAAACGTCTATAGGTACATTTTCCTCTGAAAAGTCTTCTCTGATCCATTCTGTAATTTCACCATCTGTTAAGTTAATATCCGGTAAAATATCCTGCTACAAATTTAAAATGGATGGTAGATCGTCTTCGTCAGTCCATTGTTCATTTTCTGACATTAAAACGTTCCAACATTTCTTAATGGCGACGGTAGAAACTTTGTTCCATGCATTTGCTAAAATAATAACTGCCATACGAATATTAAAAGCTTTAAGCTTTTTTTTCAAGTCTGTGCCTTTTGTGCCAATTAAGTGTGTTAAAAGATTTTTCTTATAATAGATTTTTGTTAAATTTATTTCGTTTTGATCTAGGGGTTGAAGTACAGCTGTGCAATTTGGAGGCAGGCACATTATGACAAAGTTTCCATCATCGCTTTTGAGTTTGTTATTTTTAGGATGACATGGTGCGTTGTCTATTAGTAATAACGGTTTTTTGGAAGACCTTTAGAGCGAAGAAATTCAGTTACCTATTATTAAGAGAAGGACTCGAATTAAAAAATCCCTTATATCGAATATAACCGGTTAAAATACAAACCTTAGGCACCAATCTTCGAAAATGACGTAAGTCATCCATGCATTTTTGTTCCCTCTATAGTGGATTAGCCTGTTATTAAAGTTTTTAAACGCACGTGGATTCTCTGATTTTCCAATAACAAACAATTTTAGCTTATGTGAACCGCTTGCGTTCACACATGGCAAAAATGTTGTCCTCTCTTTAGAAACCTTACGTCCTGGTGCTGACTTTTCATTTAAACTTACTAGAGTTGAATTTGGTAGAAGTCTAAAAAATAGACCGGACTCGTCGCAGTAGTAAATCTGATCAGGAACTAGTCCTAGCTCATTGATCTTAGCATTGAATTCTTTCAAAAAGGGATCTACACTCTCCACCTTATTTGACAGCTTTTCTCCGCATATTTTTAATCTGCGTATGCCATGTCGCCTTTTAAAATTCCTTACCCATTCAAGGCTAGCATTAAAAGTTCCAGGTTTTTCTTTCAATTTATTATGGAAAAACAGGGCTTTCGGTTTTAAAATTTCCTCAGAAACTGGAACGTTATTTACTCTCTGTTTTAAAAACCATTTATATTAGAGTTTTTCCATTCGTGGTTACTCGGCTGCCTTAAGTGTAATTCGACTTCCTGTACCGGATTTAGTGTTTCTAGCAAATTTTTGTATCTCTGCCCTTTTTTTAATTCTGCAGACTGTGGACTTGTTAAATTTGTAATCAATACAAATCTTTTTAACAGATTCACCCAGATGCAATTTGCTCAAAATTTCCAATTTTTGTTTAATTGTTAGCTTAACCAATTTTTTTATTACTCCCATATTTATGGAATGATGTTTACTTTAAAATTATCTGCAATTAACTCACATAAAATGCAAAGACTTAAAAACAAAACAAAAAACTAACTGTAAATTAAAAGACAACTTTTTTGCATATAGAGATATACAGAATGAGTAAAGAGAACAAAATAATATGTAAAAGCATCAGTATTATAGAAAGCATTCTAACGACGGGTTATTTGCTGAAACTACGTTTCTGAAGAAATAAATTCAAAGAGAAAATTCTATTAAATTTTTTAAAGCACAAAAAGTTGCACTTATCGAGACTAGTTTTTTGAAAAAGTTGCACTTATAAAGACTGTAATGTAAAAAAATTGCCTGTTGCAGTTATCGGTAGTTACGCAAATCGAGCTCGTACTGTATTTACCTCTGTCAATAAAGCGTCGTATTGCTTTATCATAATGCCTGCCATTACTAATATATGGACTTGAAGTTTACTCAGGTACATCTCTCATGAATATGAACAGGTTGAAGGTATGCTTTAATAAAGTCTTGCGCTACATTTATAGACTTCATATTAACGACCATATTACGCATTATTATGAAGAGCTTTTAGGATGTACTTTTCATCAGTACGTTCATTTGAGGCATATTAAAATTTTTTATAACATTAATAAATTTGGTCCCCAAAGTTACTTACTGAATAAATTCAATTTCTCAATATCCAACAGAACACACTCATTAATTTTTCTATGCATTCTTTCTTGGTAATGCACAGTTCGTTTGGTGTTAATAAAGCTCGTTTATGGAATAATATAATTCCCTATCAGTAGAGGAGATTTTCTAATACAGTTTCAACATTTAAAAGCATATTTTTAACAAATTTGCTAGGCTTGGATGATTTCGTTTTGTTTAATTAAGATGAACTATAATTATATATTGATGCCTAAAATTATTTTTTGTAAACCGTTCTTGCTATTTTTCCTGATTTTCCTATACAATCCATCAATAGGTGCGTGCAAACTTTAGATTTTTCCCTATAGATAATAAGGTAGCATTAAATTGTTATAATTAGTATAAGACATATTTTTGTATCGTAGTCTAGCCAATTAGGCCCTGTGGCCTTGCGACATCTTTTATTGAAATAAATAAATAAATGAATTCATTATTAGACAAATTTGGTAGAGCACAATAATTTACAACACTGGATTTGGCAAAGGGGTTCCACCAAATCCCAGTAAGGGAGGAGGATAGGGGAAAAACAGCGTTTTCAACACCATTTGGATACTATGAGTTTACTCGTATGCCATTTGGCCTGAAAAATGCTCCATCAACCTTCCAAAGGCTGATAAACGAAATCTTACATGAATATATTAACAAAATATGTGTAATTGGTGTTCGGAACATCCTTGGAAGCACACTTAACAAATCTAAGGCTAATATTTAAAGCTCTACAAAAAGCACATCTTAAAATTCAAATCGATAAATGTGATTTTCTGAAGAAAAAAACTCAGTTTTTAGGGCACATCCTTACAACAAATTGATTAAAACCAAACCCCGCTAAAATAGAAATAATACAAAATTTTAAAATACCAAACAATACAAAACAAATACAATACAAATAAAATCTTTCTTAGGTATGACTGGCTTCTATAGAAAGTTTGTCAAAGATTATGCATATCCCATGACACGATTTTTAAAAAAGGATCAACCAATAAATGTATACGATCCTAGTTACATCACTTCTTTTGAAAAGCTTAAAGATCTTATAACAAATTCACCAATATCACGTTACCCCAATTTCACAAAGAAATTTAAAATCACAACAGATGCAAGTAACTTTGCCCTATCTCAAAATGGGCAGCCAATTGCATGTGCATCCAGAACTTTAAACAAGCATGAAACTAATTATGCTACTATAAAAAAAAGAGTTGCTCGCCATAGTATGGGCATTAAAATACTTCCGACCATATGTTTTTGGCAAGGAATTCGATCTAGAAAGTGATCATCAACCTCTAAAGTGACTGATGAAAAAATATACGGGTAAAGACACAAACCCAAAACTTCAGAGATGATTTCTAAGTTTGGGGGAATATAGTTTTTTTATTGAATATATTAAAGGAAAGACGAACAATGTCGCCGATTTCTTGAGCCGACTAAGAAGCAGCGAAATTTATGCTCAAATGGAAGATATACAAAATGAAGGAGAAAACAATAGCATAACAGCCGAAGTAGGAACAGCTCATTCTCAATTCTAGGAGAAAAACGAAACACAATAAAAAAAAATGTCCAAATTTAAACGTATTTACATAGATAAAAAAGATATCCACGAGAATAGAGTCTTGAATATCATAAGAAAAGAAATAGATAAAGGAAAAGTGGGAATATACTCTAACCTGAATGGTAATGATTATTACAAAGTAAAGAAAATTATTGAGGAGGAATTTTCTACGAACCTCAATGTTAAGTTCGTCAAATGTTCTCGATTGGCAAAGGACATCGGCAATAACAAAAAATTAAGAAAACAAATCGCCTTTTTTAATGAACACGAAAGCGGACATTGCCGTATAACAGCAACTTTCGAAAAGCTAAGATAATTAATATATAATCCTTAGCTCAAGGAAGAAATAACAAAAGTCATTAACAGTTGCGGTATATGCTCAGGAGAAACATATTATAAAAATTCCATCAAAAACAAGTTTAACATAACTGAAACTTCGCATACCACTAATGAAATTACTCACGTAGACACTTATGTCAATAGCAAACATTCCTTCATCATTTTTGTTGATAAGTTTTCATAACTTGCTACATGTTTGCCTTTTATGGACAGAAATAGTATTACACTTGTTGCACAATTATAACAACTTTTAGTGATTAAAGGAATAGTAAGAAAGATGGTATTCGACAACGAATTTAATAATGAGAATGTAAAAACATTCATGCAAACTGAAGGAATAGAATATCACATTACTAAGCCAAATAGCCACACTGGCAACAGCGATATTGAAAGACTAAGCAACACAATCACCGAAAAAATAAGAACTTTAAATCTAGAAAAATCATTTAACAATTACATAACAAATATCTAAAGCCATTATGTAATATAATGACACATATCATAGTACAATTAAATGCACACCATTATTCAAAATAACATAATCGATCACACTATAACATATGAAAGGTCATGCAAGGTAAAAGAACAACTTATATCAAAGGCAAATAGAAATAGGGAAAGTTATATAGAAACAAGACGATAAGGTTTTATAAAAAACTATTAAAATGTAAGACACAAAAAAGAACCAAAGTTCAGAAAAAAATCTTAGCAGGGAATACATACGAGCAATATTAAAAGATCTAATAAATACAACAGTATCATTTTAAACGAAACTTAATTTGCATTTATATTTAAAATTACAGGTAATACACATACTAATGACCATATTTATAATAACGCAAACTCAGGCCAACATAATATTACATCCAATAACGGAAACAAGTGGATACGTACAAATTAACAACTATAATCAATCCTATAGAATCAAAGCTAATTTTACACCACACAGATATAATAGAAATAACAAATATTCTTCTGCAAATGATAAGTGACTCATTCAATTTGAAAAAGAACAAAAGAATATTTATATGCAATGAGATAGACACACTTTTAAGCAAGATAAAAACAATAACACCTAGCAATTGGCAAACACGTGGACTTTTAAATTTAGTAGAACATACTTGGAAATACTTTTTTGGTACAATGGACAATACTGACCAAGAAGATATCATTAAACATTTTGATACAGTTGATACTAACATACATAACTCTATAACAAACTTAAATCAACAAATAAGAATTAACGACTATTTCAACAATACACTTCAACTAATAAGAAACACTGTAACACAGAACCAGAAGAATTTAATATATTATATGGTGGGACTACACTGATCAGTAAGAGACATATTGACAAAAAACATATATTTTGAAAATTTACTTATTTTAACAACAGTTAGAAACCACATAGAACATATAAAAAACTTAATAACAACAGTACCAAATGGAATAACAGACGCCAGCATCCTAACAAAGCAAGAGATAGATTCAGTTTTTAAGAACTCCAATTTTCGAAAAAACTAATGAATTAATATTTATAATTAAAGTTAAAAAAACAATTCTCTCTATACAAGTAACTACTATTATACCTATGCCATACTTAAAGAAATAGATGCAGAAATTGAAAATACATTTAAATATAATAACAAAACATATATATCCCTTAACTACATTCGTGGGGTAGTTTTTTACCCCACGCCTCACTCCATAATTTATATATTCTTAAAATTCCGTGTATTGTCAGTTCATCCGACATGACAACTATGTAATTTTTATAAAAAATAAACAAATGTAATATTTCCTTTTTTTATGCGAGGCCCTGCAAAATATAGATAATTTTCGATTGGGGTAGAAAATTACTCCACAAATGTAGTAATGTAAATTAAAAAAGCAAATGTAGTTAAGGGATATATAAAAAAGGATAATACCGAGATCATAAATATTAATAATAAAATGTATTTGGATAAAATAATTGTTCGAAAATTTCAAATAATATTATATACTACACTTACTATAGAAGAACTAAAAATAAAAACAATTCACAACATAAAGAAACTGAAGAAATAAAATTAAATAGTATGATTATTATTTACACCATACCGCCACCAATAATTGTGGCAATAACAATAATACTAATAATAATATTGCATGGCAAATGTAAGAAATCAAATGTAGGAATTCAGGAGAATCCTTTATGTAATTGGGGAGGAGTTACGTATGTAATCCTACATACTCAATCAACCCTCGTAGGCATAAATTAAATAAATAAATACATTAAAGAAACTTAAATACAAAGTCAAAGACACTTTGTAACAATTTTAAAAAATAAGAAAATGTATATTCAACAAACATTTTTTTTACTTCTTTTTATTTTCTGAAATTTGATTTCATTCTTCCGTCATTTTATAAGCACTTAAAGTCAATGACGTTTTTTCATTCACCCAAATTTTATTTCTGCTATACTGCGTAAAATACAATTTGGGTAAAATTCAAAACTTTTAATAAATATTGAGAAATAATTGTTTATGAAGTCTGATCGAATGAGGACCCACTTTTGGCAAAAAGTTTATTGGCTAGACAAAATAACAAAAGGCCTGACCATAATGAAATATCGGCAAAAAACAGCCTAGCAAAATCGTACTGATCTTGATCAGTAAAGTACAGATGGCAAAACCACAATGGGCATAATGGTCCTAGCAGGAATTATATGGGTATAACAAAAACGAAGGAAAAGCTAAAGCAAAGATTTTACTGGATAGGCTGCCAAAAAATCGTAGTCGATTGGATAGCAAATTGCGAACAGTGCATTGCGGCCAAAAGACCTGCAAAAAAAAGTCGTCGAAAGTTTCAGAATTACAGCGCAGGTGACCCCTTTGGGCGGATAGCTATTAATATCGTAAGTCCATTCCTTTGAACAGAAGCGTGGGATATCATAATCCATAACAAGTACCTGAACCTATGGAAATAGGTACTTTACAGGAAGAACAGTTAATAGAAAATAATGATTTAAATTTTATACTATCGCCTCAGAATCCACATTACCCATAGTTTAAATTTTTATAGGCAAACAAACCATTACATGTCTTGTTGATACAGGTTACACCACAAGTATCTTAAAAGAAGGAGTACTGACTGAACAGTATCCAAAAATTACTCTTAAGAATCCTTTGCAGTATAATACAATTAATGGTACGAGGGCTGCCATATATATTTCTGGCCTGGCAACACTGAGTACTGCCAAGTGCAATCTGACATTTCCATTGGAAAGTTTGTCATTTTTAAGCAGAATCGCACTCAAGACGTTTTGACGTACGATCATTATTTGTGTTGTTTACAGTGACTTGAAAAAATTAATATAGAAAAAAACGGAATTAACTCGTGAACATTTTCGTGCCATCATTCTTCACAACTTTCGACGTGGATTATCACGACAAGAGTGCTTTGAAGAACTTAAATCTTTGTATGGCGATGAAGCACCATCCTATAGCACTGCAAAAATTGGTATAATGAATTTATTCGTGGCCGAAGCTCGCTCAAAGACGAATTCCGTGAAGGTCGCCCAAAAACGGCTATTGTGCCAGAGAACATTGATGCCGTGCTTGAACTCATAATGCAAGATCGACATGCGACATACCGAGAGATAGAGACATCCTTGTACATTTCTTCCACCAGCATACATTCGATACTGCATAAACACCTGGCCGTAAAAAAGGTTTGTTCTCGTTCCCGCATAATTTGAAAGTCGCTCAAAAAGGGGCTCGTGTCGATTGGTGCAAAGAAATGTTGCAAAAATACGATTGCGGTGCTTCAAAAGACGTTTATAAGATCGCCACAGGTGACGAATCTTGGATCTATGCGTGTGAGCCCGAAACGAAACAACAATCGACCGTGTGGGTCTTCAAAGACGAGCAAAATCCAACGAAAGTTGTTCTTCGAAGCAAATGGTCGCCTGTTTCTTCGGCAAAACTGGTCATGTGGCGACTGTTCCGCTTGAGCAACGTAGGACGGTCACTTCTGAGCGGTACACTACAATTTGTTTGCCTGAAGTCATGGGAGAAATTCGAAAAACCAACAAGAGAAGACGAATCATTGCTCACAGTGACAATGCGAGCTCTCACACATCGGCTCAAACCAGAGCGTTTTTGACCGGCCGAAACGTCGAATGAATGGGTCATCCGCCGTACAGTCCTGACTTGGCACCTACTGACTTCTTCTTGTTTCCGCACATCAAGAAAAAAATGCGTGGTCAACGATCTTCGTCGTCAGAAGAAGCTGTTGAAGTGATTAAAAACCATGTTTTAGAGGTGTCTGAATCGGAGTGGAAAAAGTGCTTCGACAACTGGTTTGAGCCCATGCAAAAGTGTATAAATCATGCTGGAGAATACTTTGAAAAACAATAAAACCATTTTTGATTATAAATATTCGCATTTTCACTATTAGGCCAGAAATATATAGAGCAGCCTTCGTACAAATAAAATTAAATTTATAGTGACAACACCATTTCCAAAAGAATTCGGTTGTCTAGGAACATTCCAATGGAAAATAATAAATTTTTCAAATAAATAATGGAGAAAACTGCCTTTAGCGCAATTGGTGGTTTATGGAAGTTCAATTGCAATTTGGGCTCTGCAACGCACCAGCTAGTTTCGAGCGTTTAACGGAACGTGTGCTTATGTGTCCCAATTGGAAGACGTCCTTTTTGTATTTGGTTAACATAATCGTGATGGGGAAATTTTTCACGAACACCTCAAAAACCTGGATGAAGTATTTAAGCGTAAAGAAGCTGGAGGATTAAAAATAAGTGTTAAGAAATGTGCTATGCTTCAAAAGGAGGTCAAATATTTGGGGCTTCGTGTCACAGCAGCGGGTGTCTCAATTGATAAAGACAAAGTACTGGCAGTAAAGACCTGGCTTCGCCCATAAAATCTTCATGAGCTGCGTAGTTTTCTGGGGCTTTGCACATACTACAGTAGATTTGTGCCAAACTTTGCTGAAGTGGCTGGTAGTTTGCATGAGTTGACCATGAAGTCGCAACCATACCACTGGAGTGAAACAGGGGAAGAATTGTTCCAAAAGCTCAAGAACTGTTGTGCGCGGCACTCGTCCTCCACTATCCAACTGCTGGACAAAAATTCATATTGGACACATATGCAAGCGGCTATGGAATAGGAGGAATGCTTTCTCATGAGATTCATGGAACAGAAAAGGTCATTGCCTACTACAGCAGGGTACTCTTGAAGGCCGAAACAAACTACTGCGTTACACGGCGGGTGCTGGAATGTGCTTAACATTATTACAAGTACTTACATGGTCAATACTTCATCTTAAAGAACGACCACTTCGCATTACGTTGCTTGGTGCAATTCAAAAACCCTGAAGCCAGCTCGCACGCATGGAAAACACAACAACGCTGATGCCCTTTTAAGACGGCCATGCAATGTAGAGTCAAGTACTGTAAAAATGTCGAGAAAATGGAGTTCATCATTGACGTGCGGTTTACCCAACTTGGGTCAAATTAAGACTGGTCAAACGCCCAGAATGACGCAAAAATTTTATTTGCCGGATAAAATAACAAAAGGCCGGATCATAATAAAATATCGGCAGAAAGCAGCCTAGCAAAATCGTACTGGGCTAAGTGCAATAGCCTGCAAGCGAAAGATGGCTGCTTATATTGGTCTTAGGAAAGTATCGATGGCAAAACCACAACGGCCTTAATTGTCGTGCCAACTTCTAAAAGAAGCGGGGTAATGAAACAGTTCCATAATCCCAGCGGGGGTCACATGGGTATAACAAAAACGATGTCAAAGGTAAAGCAACGGTTTTACTGGGTAGGCTGTCAAAAAATCGTAGTCGATTGGATAGCAAATTGCGAACAGTGCATTGCGGCCAAGGGTCCTACAAGAAATAGTCGAGGCAAGTTTCAGAAATACAACGCAGGTGCCCTTTGAGCGGATAGCTATTGTTGTCGTAAGTCCATTCCCTTGCTGCTAGAAACCGATATGTACTATTGGTTATTGATTATTTTAGCAAATAGCCTGAAGTGTTTGCCATTCTAAGCCGAGAGTCCAAAACAGTAGTGGACGCTCTTGTTAACATTTGGGTGTGTCGATACCATGTTCCACTAGAACTGCTTCAGACCAAGGACGTAGCCTTGAATCGGCCACATTCAAAAAAATGAGTGACGTATATAGTATCAAAAAGACGAGAACGACACTACTGCATCCACAGTCTGATGGCATGGTAGAAGGATTTAATCGTGCCCTAGAGGAATATTTCGGAAAAGTGGTCAGTGAAACCAGAAGAATTGGGGTGAGCATATCGAGGGCTTAATATAAAAACAGCCTGACTCAATTTTTTGTTACTTTACAGGAGAAAGAAAAAACTTAATTAAATCCTAAAAAATCCTAAAGAATCGCCTTAACATTGGGTATATAAAAGCAACGGCCATACAGACTGATTCATTCATAATGTGAGCGTAAACCAGTGAAGATCTTGTGGTAAGCAGTGGTAAAGTTTCCATCGCGTATTTTTGTGTATCAATCGCGAATAAGTAAATAATCGTCTAATTAAAGTGTAATTTAATTGAAGTAGTAACTAAATTGTGTGTATTACATTTACAATAAAAGAAATCAATGAATTAAACGCTTATAAATTTAAATAAATGTTACAACTGGTGTCAGAAGTAAAATTGCAAATAATAAATAAATCACCATGAATTTTAACCAGCTCAAGGTTGAGCAGTTAAAAATGGAGCTAAATAAATTGGAGCTGCCGACAGCGGGCAACAAAGCGGAATTATAAAAGCGGTTGATAGACGAATTCAAGCAGCGAGGTATTGATATTGGGACATACGAATTCGGAAAAAAAACAAGAACAAGAAACAGCGTTATAAACTTGAATTCTATGTTTGCACCTATGATGAAGAAAATAGAAGGAAAAAACTAGAAGCAGGAAAGAAAATGGAAGAAAACAACCAGAAGCTTCAGGAAGCATTTCAACACAGCCCCAGAGAAGTACAAGAGGCCTCTAGCGTCAATAAAGAAATACTTTTAGCGGAGGTAAATGAGAAATTTCAAAAAATTTCAGAAGTCTTCAGCAAACGAGTAGACGTCCTACAGCTGAGAGTCAGCGGCTTAGAAAAAAAAGTGAACGAAGAATTATATGAATTAAAAGTGCAAATGGAAGAACTTCAAATTCGAGAGGGACCGGTGAGAGTTATCTCGGAGCATGCTAGCAAGATAAACAGACCAAGCTTTGAACGCTTGGTGTAGCTGACTTACCCAGGCGAATATCGTCCGTTATACTTATCACCAGTCTCTAACACAATTGAACTTATAACAAAAAAAAAATTACAAATGAACAAAATTTGATCATAGAATTAAAAAATATATTACAGCCAGACAGAAAGATTGCAATACATACATATTAATGCACTCAGCCCTATAATAAAAGACACCTTAAATACCAAAACTTTTGTTTATACACCAACAAAACTAATTGACATCTGAGAAGAAAAACAAGCCGAAATAGTTAAAAAGATACATGACAGGGCACACAGGGGTTATAAAAATAACATTCAAAAGATACTTAAAAATTATACTGGCCTGAAATAAAACAACAATGCAAGGCTTTGAACAAAAAGTGAAAAAACATACACATGGACATTTCCTTTAATGATAAGAAAACATTTCTAGTCGCTATCTATAAATTCTCAAAATATATTACTCTCAGAAAAATAGATTAAAATACAAAATGAAACAACAATAACCGATGAAATATATAAAACGATAAGAAAATTAAATAACACCATACACACAGCCACAGGACAAAAACCAGTTGACATTTTGTTTAACAAAATTAATTATAATAAAAAAGACATATATGAGAAACTAAAAAGTGCATCAAAAAACTGTATCGAAAGGCTGAACCAAGGTATAAAGCACAGAAAATTTTCACCAAATGAACAAATATTAATTAAAATCAAAGGAGTAAGAAGAAAGAAAGACACCAGATATATTAAGTACATTGTAAAGGAAGACCGTGAGGACACTATCTTTACTACAAGGGGGAAGATTGTACATAAGGACAACATTAAAAATTACACTATTAATCATGATGATCATGTACCTGATATTACTCGCAGCGGTCACACCCGAAATCAGGAAAGACACAGAGTAGACATCCTACAGCTGAGAGTCAGCGGCTTAGAAAGAAAAGTGAACGAATAATTATATGAAATAAAAGTGCAAATGAAGAACTTCAAATTCGAGAGCGACCGGTGAGAGTTATCTCGGAGCATGCTAGCAAGATAAACAGACCAAGCTTTGAACGCTTGGTGTAGCTGACTTACCCAGGCGAATATCGTCCGTTTCTCAATTAGTTTAAAATTGAAGCATTTTTGAATGGTCCAGATGTTAAATATGCGGTTTGTGCTGTGCAAAAATCCACATTTTTAGAAACTTTCTTGTATGCACTAGCACAGGGGACCGCAAGAATCACCTCGGAGCCACAGCTATACAATGTACGATGTCTAGAGACTGATTCTTATAACCACGGTGACAAAATGAGCGAGATAAAAAAGATGATAAAACAAATGTTGGAGGAGGAAAGGAGCAAGTCTCGTGCCAAATGTTTCAACTGCGTTAAAGTCGACCACCTCCAGCGCAACTGCAGATTTACAAAGAAAAGATTAAGATCTGCTTCGCCAGAGTTAACGACACTCAGATAAACACATTTTTCATAAAACATCACTGTTTGTTTATTATAAAATAAGGTAACTAAAATAAAATTATTCTTTATATAACAAATAAGAAAACCTTAAATCATAGGTTAAGAATTTATGTAACCAAAATTATTAAGCCCAAAAATAAAAATAAGATAAACATAAAACCAAGGTCAAATGCTTTCATATTATAACGACTCTTAGGAAAAGTAATTAAATTGTTATTTGTAAGAAAAACAACTAACTCTAGCTTAAGTACAACATTTTTAAACAAGAGGATTAAGGGAAGGACCCAAGATAAAAAAAAACACAAACATATTGTTTGTTTAATGATTAAGGAAAATCTAGTATTTAAGCAAATGAAATATAAATCATGAGATAGTTAAAAATAAGTAACATAGACGTATAGACGTCGCATTGTTCTTAATTCAAACATTAAATTAAGAAATTATTATAAGTAAAGAAAGACGCATCGCGTCGAATTTAATATATTTCTTTAATTTCCTTTAAAGTGGAAAATCTAGTTGGCGATCCTGCCAGGAGAATAAATTTAATCTTCAAGTTACTGGTCCAACGGAATCCTTGTCGCAGCAAGGATGTGAACACTTCTTTATAAAAAGAAAGAAACTAAATAATCCTTAATAAAAGCACAGTGCAAAAAAATTGGTACAACAAATGAACTCATTTGAAAAACAAAAACGCAAAACAATACTTGACGGACCACAAGGAATAATTATTGAAGAATCCACAATATCAACAATGGCACAGAATTTCGATGTAAATATGCTCGTTCAACAAATGGCAGCCCTACAAGTCTTCATTGAGAACATGCGAACTGAACATCAAAGACAAGTTCAGAATTTAGAAGATCAAATTAGACAAACCCTATACGTGGAAGCTATCCCGGAAAAGCAAAAGGTTACAATAGAACCCAGAATCACGGATGAAAACCAAGTGAAACTGGACATTTTAAAGTCGTTACCCGTCTTTGATGGCAACATAAATAATTATAGGATATGGAAAGAAGACGCAACACGAATGATGGAAACCATATCCAACCTCAACAACTGACCAATTTATGCCCAGGCACTGAAAACTGTGAAAACAAAAATAAAAGGAAGCGCAGCACAACTACTAGCCAACTACGGCACAATATTTAATTTTTACGCTATCCGCGGCAAACTTGACAAAGCATATGCAAAAACTCGGAAACTATATGTACTCTAGGATGAAATGAAAAGCTGCACCCAAGGACGTAAGACTTTATCAAAATTTCACGATGATATAAATAAACGCTAAGCTTATAATTTCATAGATATCGATGTCTGGTCATATAGAAGCAGTAACCAGAGCCATGATAACACAGGCAGAAGAAGATTCAATTAGAGTCTTTACAGCTAGAGTAAACAATACTTTCATCCAATCTACCCTATATGGAAATGCACGCCACGATCTGGAACACGCATACACTATCGCAAGGATGATAGAACATGACAACCGTTATCAGAATTTAAGGTTGCCTAATGAAGAAAAATTCAGAAAACCATTTGGCAACGAACAACGTCATCATTATCAACAAAGACACTAACCAGAACCTAGGCCGAAGCAGCCTTTCAATAGTTTTTAACCCAGAGCACACAGCACCAATCGTATAACAACTACCAACCTCGCACAGTGGTCAATTTCGCGAGATAGCGGTCAAAACTCTATAACTTTTGACCGGATTGGTATTTTTTTACGCAATTTGTTTTGTTCAATAGGAATAACTTTAAGCTTCAATTTGCGTGTTCAAACGTAAAAATTGACTGATAGGAACGTAAGTAATGTGGAGTTAAAAATGCATTTTAATTTTTTGTTAAGTTTCCATGTAAAAGAGGAATATTTCGACATTTTAAATAGGTATTTTTTTATAATTTCTTATTTTCTTCAATCGTATTTTACAACCAATACTTAGTTATTATTGCTAACCTTAATTTTGGTCAGAAAATGCCAACATTTGGGCGCTGACATTTATTTAGTCTCAATATTCACAGTGGCCAAAGTTTGGTTTTTTTGGAAGAAAGCTAATTCTTGTGAGGATTAAACTGAAAAATAACACTGAAATTCCCAACAATATCAATACCATTTTGATATATTATATACAGAACACAACATCGACAAAATTTTAAGTAAGCTTTTACTATTGATTTTAAGAGCACATATATTTTATTTGAATGTATTAATATAAATTTATACTAAAATTAGAAACAAATTATAATCTTTAAACTAGTATTAATTAAACAATATTAGTAAAAATTTCTTCCAAATAGCTTTGATTTCCATTTTTGTCGAATACTGGACATATATGTGTCTGATGTGCACAACAAAATATTAATAAGATCTTCATTAGTACAATATCTGCAAATATTTCTTGTATTGTGCTCGCGAAAGAATCTGTAGTCTTTGTTCCTTTTTTCTTGCGCTTCTTCTGAGAGATCTCCAATTGGAAGCATATTGTGCTGAATTATTTGTTCCCCATGGAACAAAATTTTGTGAACTGTGGTTTATATATGTCTCCAAGAATATTTTTGGTTATAAAGGGTTGCTGTCTTATTAGCATGCTGACCAAATTTTTTTGCATCTATCTCTTTGCTACATGCTATAACTTCTAATATGATTTGGAATCGTCGTATTAAATCATAATCTACTCCAGTTATAGAAGCTGCAGTTTCTGAATCGGAAAATAATCTCCTTGCTGTGTTTCCATCATTAGAATTTCCTTCTCCTTGCTTTGGCTGGTCAGTTATAAGGCCTATCTCACGGTATTTTTCTTGAATATGTTTTTTTTGCTTTCTTTTTTTTCCAAATTTTCTTTGTTGTTTCTCACTGTTTCGCCTAACGGGCCAAATTCCAAATCGTATCCCAATTTAAGAATATGCTCCATAAAACGAATTCTAGCATGAAGAGTTGAGATTCCAAATTCATATGCTTCATTAAAACTATCGTCTTGTGTTGGTGGTTGGCTCAATTGACTTGATGTTTTTTGGCATATGGTGCAGCTTGGTTAAAGCTTGTGCAACTTTTCCATCGATCATTGTTAGTGACATTTTAAAGTTAACTTCGATGCATTGGTAATTAAATTCAAATATCACTGGTTAAAGTTCTTTAATTTCATCTGTTATTTTGCCAACTTCTTCAGTTATGACATCTTTAGTTTCTTTTTTGTAAGCAAATTTTATTGGTCTACAAAATTTTGTTGACGAGGGAATTTCATTCTTCCATACATCTATCTCTGCAGCTCTACTAGTTGACGGCTCTGAACCAATATTAGTTTTTGTTAAACGTAATGGAACGAAAGAAATCATGCATAAATTGGCATCTGATGAATTTTTCGCATTACATTGTTTGTATTGTTTCTGGCCAGGTGATCCATTACATCCCTATTTAGAAATTAAAGTCATGCTGCAATTTTTAAACTTCTTTAAATCGTTCTGCAGTGTGTTCAAGAAGATCCTTCAATTTTATTTCTGCTGAACTTGAAGTTACACTAATAGCAGAAACTATATCTCGATATGATGGAAAAATTCCACAATTTTTTCATTGGTTCCCTTCCGCAATTATGTATATTGGTTTTCAAATCCAAAAATAGTGCAAATGCTTCTTCTGGAATAAATTTATTTTCTTCAGTTGGTGTCGGCATACTTTCTAAAATCCTTTTTGTGCGTCTGGGGCTTGCTTCCACTATTTGTTCAATGATAGCAATTTTACTCTTTTTAGTTCTCGATGGTTGAATTTGATGCAGAAATGAATCCTTTATGATGCTACAAGAAACTTCTTCATTGATATGTTTAAGCTTGCGTCTTCGTGATCTTTCACTACAATTATCAATTGGCATTGCTGGTCGACCACCTTTTCCAGTTTCCGTGGTAGTTACTGATGGCTTTTTAAAAATAATTTTATTTCTTAGCCATTCTTGGTTGCGTGAGTAAAACAATTTCTTGTTTCTGGAACATTGATTGTACCGTTTTCTTAGAGTATTTAAAAAGTTTTTTATTTTTAAGTTATGAATTTTAATTTCTTGTTTGTCGCATATTTTGAAGAATAGATTATTCATTATATGTAAAATAATGTCGTTTTCATCTTTCCGTTCAAAATATATATTAGATAAAACACTATAACTAAATTTAGCCATTCTTTGAACAATAATGAGGAAAAAAATGAATGCATGGATTAATATACTATTGCTCGAAGTTTCAACATGATCTTTTTTACCTCCTTTAACCATAATATAACCGGTACTTGGATTTATCAGTTATTTCCATTGGTTTTAAATTTATTTGCAATTTTCAGATATTTTAGTTGTGTAATATTAGATAGCAAAAAAATCATTTTTTACCTTTTCCTAATGAATTGCCAGATACCACATAATTTGAGAGTTAACAGGTACTGGCAATAATATAACAGGTACTTGGTTTTACCAGTTATTTCCATTAGTTTTAAATTTATTTGCAATTTTCAGGTATTTAAGTTGTGTAATATTAGATGGCAATAAAATCATTTTTTACCTTTTCCAAATGAATTGCCAGATATCACATAATTTGAGAGTTCTATTGTCATTTTTGTCAAATTTTGATACACCCTTCAATGTGGACTAGGTCCAAATATTTGCCAACTTCTCCTAATTTCAACAGAATTATTTTTTGGGTCAATAAGAACTCTTGTACAAAATTTATCCAAATATATGCATAATAGCCACTTCCACATACAAATAACTTCTCAAAAAATATGACGTGCATTTGTACCGAATATCTTACCTTGGGTCAGAAAAATTGCTGTAACTCAAAAAGTGCAGTCCCGATGCATGGATATGTATATATAGGAATGTAGGAGAGAGTTAGGATTACAAAATAGTAAAATTGTGTTTTGACTCAGCTTGACTCACAGGAGTTGTGCTCTATGAAGTAGGAAATTTCCGAGAAATTTGAGCTTTTTTAAAAAAAATATTTAAATTGTTCTGAAAACAGTAGAGCTTCAATTTTTTTACCAGTAGTAGAAAATAAGTTATGTTACAACACATATTTTATTTAGTCTAAAAATCTTGAAAAACAAAAAAGTTATGATCATTTAAACTTTGAAAATTAACTAAAAATATCATAAATTTACTAAATTCTGAAAAAGCCCATTTTGGACCAACCTGTTCTCAGTGAAATAGTTGAAATAGAGTTCTAATTTTTTGGCTCACGAGGTTTACTACTATCTTCTTTCATACGAGTCTAATAACTTTAAAATCGGAGAACAAAAACCAAGAGGAGTTTTGGCCGCTATCTCAAAATATTGGCCACAGTGCCTCGGTCCGAACCAATGGACATCAGTTCTGAAAACATGGCTCACCATTAACCAACACAGTACAACCCCTTCAATCAACAACAATGGAAAAGAGAGCGGAAATTACCAAAACAATAAACAAATGAGGAATAACAACATCATCATTAAAAAAAAAAAAGTATTTCTTATTTTTAAAAATTTTCTAAATTTGATCAGCCTCCAAACAACATATCAATATTATTGTCAATTTTCGATTTCAAAATGCTGTAATTGTGTGCAACAAATTAAACTTTATGCCGTACAAGAAGTTTTTAAAAGATTTGTAGACCCTAATGAGGCACTTGGTTCATATGGAACAAAGTGGTAGAGTACGTCCTTTCATAAATTGGACGCAATATTTTGATAATAAAGTAAAAAATCTTTTAGGAGTTCTGCTGGTACATACCACTTTTAGCTGTTGTCGATGTCCGTTTTTATAAACGAAAGTCGAAAGAACTTTTTTTAATAGTAATATCATTTATTTGTTTAGACTACGTGTACAAATCATGTGGAATATCAATATTGCTCTCCATATGTAATTTCGTTTGAATGTCAAAATCAGTGCTTAACATACGGTTTATAATTTTCATGTTCAAACATGCACATGTTACGTACTTATGACATAACCTCTTGTCGTTGAAAAGAAAACTTAAGTATAAAGTACATCTTAACAATGTCTGGAAATTATTAATGGCTCTAATAAGCAAATTAATATACAAGTCTTGCTCATTGTTCATGCATAGGAGGCTGATTAAATTTAGCAAATTTTATGAATAAAAAATACTTTCTTTAAAATAAACATATCACCTACCTTAAAAACAGATCTTCACAAAATTTTCACTAGGTGACGTTAACAATCGGAATGAATCAGCACGTAGACCGTTGCTTTTATATACCCTATTTTAAGGCGTTCTCTATTTTACTAGAAGTTTCCTACCATCTGTTAGTAGAATTTTCTATTATAATTTCAAACACTTAATGTGTGCATTGTTATTTGATTCTAGAACCTTCCGTTATTATTTCGAATGTATTATGCATGTTGTTTATTTTTATTAGTTGTTATACAATGCAGGTGTTTGTGTGCTTGTGTGTTGCATTTATTATTTTTTTTTTTTTGCTTTAGTTTTAGTTTTTTTTTTTTTTTTTTTGTTTTGTAATCAAGAAGTTTTTGTAGAAATTTCTGGCTGTGTAAACAGACACAATAAATAATTTCGTTTTACTTTGTCGATGACAAGTATTTTTTAAATTAAGCATCTTCGCAATGCTACCGCCCACTTATGCCTTTTCGTCTCGAATAGGCTCAATATACCTCTGCTATACTTGGCCAGCCGTTCCGGGTGAACAACATACCTCGGATTATCCCTGTATCCGGTAAACCACATTATTCAATTTCTTGATTACCTTGTATGGTCCCGTCCAGTGAATTTGCAGCTTATGAGACAGTCCTTTCTTGCGTTGTGGGTTATTTGTCCTTCATTAAATACCTCCGTGTGTCTGCTCGACCATACCTGAGCTTCATTTTATCTCTGGACACTTTAATGCGGTTAAGGATAAACTTAAGAAGCTCATGCATGTGTTCTTGCGCTTGGGGAAAATTTTCATTGTCTTCGTCTGCGGGTCCCGCCTTAATACCAAATTCTAAATCTACTGGCAGTTTTAGTTTTATCCCAAACAAGATTCTTGCTGGACTACGTGAGGTTGAATCATATACATCTGACCGATAAACTAGTAGAAACTGTGGTATATGCTCATCCCAATCCTTCTGGTGTGCACTGACCACTTTTCTGAGATATTTCTCTTAGGTACGATTTAATCTTCCTACCATTCCATCAGACTGTGGATGAAGCAGTAACGTTCTTGTCTTTTTGATACCATATACGTCACAAATCTTCTTGAATATGGCCGATTCAAAATTTTGTCTCTGGCATGAATGCAATTCTAGTGAAACACCGTATCGACACACCCAATTGTTAACAAGAATGTCCACTACTAATTTAGACTCTTGGTTTGGAATGGCACACACTTCATACCATTTGCTAAAATAATCTATAACCACTAACTGGAAACGGACCTGTGATATCAACAGCTATCCACTCAAAGGGAGCACCTGCGTTGTATTGCTGAAGCTTGCCACGACTATATTCTTGTAGGACCCTTGGCCGCAACGTACTGTTCGCAATTTGCTATCCAATCAGCTACGAATATCGGCAGCCTACCCAGTAAAATCTTTGCTTTATCTTTTCCATCGTTTTTGTTGTCCCCATATGACCGCCGCTGGAACCATTATGAAACTGCTTTATTACCTCACTCCTTTTAGAAGTTGGCACAACAATTAAGTCTGTTGTGCTTTCCCAAGATCGGTATAAGCAGCCATCTACCACTTTCAGGCTATTCCACTCAGCACAGTACGATTTTGCTAGGTGGCTTTCTGCCGATATTTCGATATGGTTCGGTCTTCTGTTAGTTTGCTTGGCCAATATAATTTTTGCCAAAATTGGGTCCTTAGTCTGTGCCTTCGGCCAGTCTTCGCTTGAACCAATTTGGGTAAGGTGCACGTCAATGATGCACTCCTTTTTTTCGACATTTTTGCAGTGCTTGCACTCTACATTGCATGGCCATCTTGAAAGAGCATCAGCGTTGTTGTGTTTTCCACCTTTCTATCTACAATACTAAAGTCATAGCTTTGCAAACGTTCAGCGTGCGAGCTGCCCTTCAGGGTTCTTGAATTGCATCAACCAAAGTAGTGCGGAGTGGTCCATCCTTAAGATAACATGTTGACCATATAGGTATTTGTGTTAATGTTTAACTCATTCCAGCACTGCCAAAAGCTCCCGCCGTGTAACGCAGTAGTTTATTTCGGCCTTCGAGAGTACCCTGCTGTAGTAGCCAATGACCTTTTCTGTTCCATTAATCTCCTGAGAAAGCATTCTTCCTATTCCATAGCCGCTTGCATCTGGGTCCAATATGAATTTTTGTCCAGCTGTTGGATAGGCGAGGACGGGTGCCGCACACAACAGTTTCTTGAGCTTCTGAAACGATTCTTCCGCTGTTTCACTCCAGTGGTATGGTTGCGACTTCATGGTCAACTCATGCAAACTAGCAGCTACTTGAGCAAAGTTTGGGACAAATCTACTGTAGTACGTGCAAAGCCCCAGAAAACTACGCAGCTCATGAAGATTTTATGGTCTTTACTGCCAGTACTTTGTCTTTATCAATTGAGACACCCGCTGCTGTGACACGAAGCCCCAAATATTTGACCTCCTTTTGAACCATAGCACATTTCTTAACACTTAATTTCAATCCTGCAGGTGCTATACGCTTAAATACTTTATCCAGGTTCTTGAGGTGTTCGTGTAAATTTTCCCTATCACGATTATGTCAACCAAATACAAAAAGCACGTCTTCCAATTGGGACACATAAGCACACGTTCCATTAAACGCTCGAAAGTAGCTGGAGCGTTGCAGAGCCCAAATTGCAATTGAACTTCCATAAAGCACCAATCGCGCTAAAGGCAGTTTTCTCCTTGTCTTTATCGGCTATCTCTACTTGCCAATAGCCGCTCTGCAAGTCCAAGGTAGAGAAGTTTTTGTTCCGGCCAAAGTGTCTAAGGTATCGTCAATTCTAGGCAACGGATAACTATCTTTCTTGGTGACATCATTGAGTTTCCTGTAGTCAACGCCAAACCTGATACGGCCGTCGCACGGTGGTTCAGAATTAATTTTCATTGGCCAAAACCTATATTTTTTGTTGACACAGATTCTTAAAATTTTTATATCAGCAGAAAGAAAACAGATCAAAACTAAGGTAGCCGAAAAATTGGGTCAAAATATTCGCAGTAGTGGGCGTGGCATGTTGCTAAAGGCAAAGAATTTATGTTAATTTAAAAATAAAATAAAAATTGTAATATTTGATCTCATATTAATTGCGATTTCTTAAAAACTGTTATCGATATTGAGCTGCGGTTTTTTTTGTTATGTTGGGTGAACTGTTGTTTTTAAGAAATGGTATATGCGCACCCTGTATAATTTGTAAATAGGGTGTTATGTTTAAAATTGGAAACCTCCATATGTTCGCAAAGTTTGAAGTTTAGTAGTATATAACTTCTAAAGGACAAAAAAGGACAAAAAACCAAAACCATCCAAAGAAAGGCAAAAGTGTTCTCTTTAAGCCTATATATACTTTTGCACCCGCCCGGAACCGCCCGTAGAACTCTTTTTCTATTTTAATGAAAATACTCAGCATTTTTACAAACAAATGTCTATCAAAACAATTTTTGGTAAAATTTCCTTAAAATCCAGTATAAGTTGTATATGACAAATTTTCCCATAGAAAACTTGTATAAACCGAGTCAACTTAGGTAGTTAAACTTAGTTTTTTGTGTTTAGGTAATCTACTTTAGGTTTAACACTTTTATATGTAGTATAAATCACAATAATTTGGAAATAAATTTTATTTCGGTACAAGTATTCGATTTAAAAAGGCAAATTTATTGTACGTTTTCCAAATCAGCTTAGGCAGTTGAACTTGGTTTTTGTCTTAAAAAATTCCATACAAAAGAAAAATACCTGAGCTAGCCTTGGTAATAATAACTCTAATATTTTTTTGTGTGTGCGTAATCTACTTTAAGTTTGACATTTCTTTATTGAGTATATAAGGACAAAAATTTGGAAATAAATTTTACTGTCAGACAAGAATCCGATTTGAAAAGGTTGATCAATTTTTGGAAGTTATTTTTATAGAACTTAGAACTCAGCTCAATTAAAATATGGAAACTTTCAGCTATAATGAATTGACCGAAGAATATTTTAAAAACAAAAACAGAGAAGATGTATTGAAAGAAAATTGAACATAAATGCCATCAGCAGTGAAACGCAATTGGAAATAAAAAACAAAGTATCTGATTTCGTAAAAATATTGCAAAAACGCTGCAAGGAAGTTTACTATAGTAAAAGTAAATTTTACAAGCGCTTTGAAAATTGGTTACAAGGTGAACTTAGTATCCAGGTGATTTCAGAAACCACAAATAAGAAGAGTGGTGGAAGACCAGAGAAATCGCTAGATAACTGTAGCCATAGTTCTAAGAGACGAAAACTTAAGAATATAAATGAAGAAATCGGATGTGAAAACATTAAAGATAGTTTTCTTTACAAGCTGCGATCACAAAAAAAGCAATTAACGAAAGTGGATATCATTGAAAAAGTCATTTCTGCTAGTCCGGTGAGAACAAAACGGATCCTTAAAAGCATTCCGACACCAAACCAGGAAAAACAGTTCACAAATGAGGAAGCGCTTGCATTATTTCTGGATTTAAAGTTAACAAAACAGCAGTATACTCAACTCAGATTACGTGCGATCGAAAAAGGCTCAAATTTATACCCGTCATATCATCACATAATTGCAGCTAAAAAGGAGTGTTATCCTCCAAAGGAATCTATCAAAATCACACCAATTTCGGCACAGGTACAACTGCAAGCTGTACTTGATCATAAAGCCGAAAGGTTGCTAAAATCACTTAAAGTGAGTTGAAAAAATATGGAAACTGCAATTTAACTCTTTTTTGTAAATGGGGATGCGATGGGTCTTCTGGACAAAGACAATATAAACAATTTTTATGTGAGGATATTTCTGACACAGATGTGTTCATGGTGTCATTTGTACCATTGCGATTGAAAAAGATTTTGGAAGATTCAGAGCCTTCCACTAGTATAACGCAAACAATGGATATTTGGAAAAATGAGACCCCATCTTCTACGAAATACTGCAGGCCAATCAAATTTAAATTCAAAAAAGAAACAAATGATGTTATTAATAAAGAAATTAGTGATATCAAGGCCCAAATTACAACACTACAGCCATTACAATTACAGTTAGATGGGCAGCAAATTGAAGTAAGCTACCAGTTAGTCCTGACAATGATAGATGGAAAAGTGGGTCAGGCTTTGACTAACACGAAGGCTGCATCCAGCTACATTATATGCCAAGCAACATCAACCCAATTAAACCAAGTCCCAGCAAAATCATTAGATAATACCGATGCATATGAATTTGGATTATCACCACTACACGCAAGAATACGACTTATTGAACACATACTAAAAATCAGTTATGATTTGGATTTCGGGTCTTCAGGATCAATAGGAAACAACGAGACCAACAAAGAGTTAAGAAGTTCAAAAAAGAAACATGTTCAAGATGAATATCGCAAACGTGGTCTGATTATAGATCAGCCAGAACAAGGGTCAGGCAATACAAATGATGGCAATACCGCAAGAAGATTCTTTTCAGATCCAGAAACAGCATCTGATATAACAGGTGTTGATATAGATGTTATTTCAAGATTTAAAACAATTACTGAAGAACTTGCGTGCAATGAACTAATTAATGCTAAAAAATTTGGTGATTACGCCAAGGAAACCGCTGCTATATATACATCCAAATACAAATATAGGAATATGTCAGCAACAGTGCATAAAGTTCTTTATCATGGAGAAGAGGTCATTAAGCACCATTTATTACCAATTGGAGATTTGTCAGAGGAAGCCCAGGAAAAAAGAAACAAAGATTACAGGTTTTACAGAGAACATAATACCAGAAAAATATCACGAATTTCTACAAATGAAGATTTATTTCATATACTATTGGCAACTTCAGATCCCTTCATCTCTAGCATTCGAAGTCAATGGAAATTGAATCATTCGGAACTAAATGCCGAAGCTAAAGCACTGCTACAGGACACAGGTAATACAGAGCAGAATATAGAATATTTACAGGAAATATTCCAGCCAAATGAATAATAATTATAATTTAAATTAAGTATTTGAATAAAATAAAGTATACAGACATTAATATTAAATATTATTTTATTTACCTAGAATCTATTTATAACTATAAATTAATATGTATATAATTAAAGAAAAATTAAATTACACTGTTTTGTTTTAAAATTGACCAAAAACTAGGAAATATGTAAGTATTGTTAGGCATAAAGTTGAAATTTGGACAATCCCAATGAAAATACGGAAAATACCTCAGTGAAAATAGGGGCCACCCTAAGGATAGCAAAATATTGTATTGTCATCCAAGATTGACCCGTGGACAAAATTTAAGCCACATTGTTTAAGGAAAAGTGGGTCAAAAATAAGTTGGCACATTTGAAACGGAATTTCAAACAAGAATTAGGAAAAGCAAATCGAAAGTTCAACTTTAGGCTTGAAAAAAAGAACTGTTAAAAAATCTTTATTAGTTAAAAAGTTACAGAGTTTTGGCCAATGAAAAACGTTTCTGAACCACTGTGCGTCGTTCTTCTTTACTAAATCTTCTGGCAAACTCCGCGGACTCGAGGATAGCTCAATGACTCCGTTCTGTTCCATTTCGTTCACAACTTCCTTGACCTCGTTCCGCTTTGCTAGGGGAACACTTCTAGGTGCTTGTTTTATATGCTTCGTTTCTCCAGTATTAATTTCATGTTTCACAACTGCCGTTCTACCTTGACTTTTATTATTTAGGACGAACACGGAGGCATGTTTTCTCAGCAACTGCTCTGCTTTGTTTCTGTCTGAAAATGTTAACTCTGCTACCCATTTTTGCACCTGATAGTCTGATAGTAAGTTGCACTGGTGGTTATTTCGGAGCATAATGAACTCGCCGCACAATTGATTATGGCTTCTGCTGGCTCTCATCTACCCTTCTCTCTATGATGAAGTGATTCTCTACCGTACTTTGAATTGATTAGGCGTTGTTTTTCGTTGTTGTTTATTAAAACATTTATTGCTGTCTCCATTTTAATTAAATCATCATAGTCTGGGTTTCCAGTAATACATTTTAATGGTGACCCTAAGAAATTTAAGGATCTTGTGTGGCGCTTATGTTCGGTTAATTGATTTGCCAATATTAAATTTTCCTTATCCAAATGATTTCTTGAAGGGTAGGCTAATAATCTTCTGTAAGAATTTGTTTGTATGATGATAATATTTTTGTTATGTTGGTTACGTGAAATAGAAATAAAAATTCGTTGAAAATGAGTACTTCATCTGTTCTCGTTATAACATATTTTTGTTCATTTAGATTTCTAATTTCTGTGTCTTCCCTGATTTCGGGTGTGACCGCTGCGAGTAATATCAGTTACATGATCATCATGATTAATAGTGTAATTTTTAACGTTGTCCTTATGTACAATCTTCCCCCTTGTAGTAAAGATAGTGTCCTCACGGTCTTCCTTTACAATGTACTTAATATATCTGGTGTCTTTCTTTCTTCTTACTCCTTTGATTTTAATTAATATTTGTTTATTTTGTGAAAATTTTCTGTGCTTTATACCTTGGTTCAGCCTTTCGATAGAGTTTTTTGATGCACTTTTTAGTTTCTCATATATGTCTTTTTTATTATAATTAATTTTGTTAAACAAAATGTCAACTGGTTTTTGTCCTGTGGCTGTGTGTATGGTGTTATTTAATTTCCTTATCGTTTTATATATTTTATCGGTTATTGTTGTTTCATTTTGTATTTCAAATATTCTTATTAACTCGGAGATTGTGCTGTGAGCGTGTTCAACTTGTCCGTTAGAGGTTGATCTATAGACTGGAGTTTCTATCTTTCTTATTCCATATTCTTCGCACATTATATTTACTGCTGGCGCATTTAAAGATTTTTCATTGTCAGTCAATAATCGTGTGCAGCTCGGACAAATATATGTGATAATTTCTTCCATTTTTCAGACATACGTTCTCTTGAATCTATTTCTCTGAGAGTAATATATTTTGAGAATTTATCGATAGCGACTAAAAATGTTTTTTTTTTATCATTTAAGTAAATGTCCATGTGTATGTATTTTCTGGGTTCTTTTAGTATTTTCGATTCTCCTAATGGTTGTGGGGTTTCTTTGATATTTGCCATATAAACAGGGTGTACAGTTTTTGTTCAACGCCTTACATTGTTGTTTTATTTTAGCCAGTAATAATTTTTAAGTATCTCTTGAATGTTATTTTTATAACCTCTGGGCGCTCTGTCATGTATCGTTTTAACTACTTCGGCTACTTTTTCTTCTTCTCAGATGTCAATTAGTTTTGTTGGTGTATATACAAATGTTGTGGTATGAAGGTGTCTTTTATAATGGGGCTGAGTACATAAACATCTTCTCTGGTGGTATGTATTGCAATCGTTCTAATTTTTTAATTCTATGATCAAATTTTGTTCATTCGTAAAGTTTATCGTATGTCTAACTCTATTTGAAAACATTGTACGGGTTCGTGTTTTATTTATTCTTTTTTTTGGTACAAGTTCAATTGTGGTAGAGACTGACGATCGGTATAAATAGTAAGGTCTGGTGTTCCATACATATAATTCCTCAGTTTTTGTAATGCCCAAATGATAGCTATTAATTCTTTCCCATTCGCGGAGTAATTTTCCTCTGTTTTACTGAGTGTTCTACTAAGAAAAAATATTGGTTTTTTCATTTGGCTGAGCACTGCTTCAATAGCTATGCTAGATGCGTCACTGGCCAGCTCGAATGGGTTATCATAATTTGGTTGGAAAAGTTCAACATGTCCTTTTAGAAAATTTTTTAAATTTGTTAAGTGCCTGTATAGTGGCGTCGTCTAATTCAATTTTCGTTTTAGTACTTTTGTTTTTACCTCTTTGTCCCTTGTCTCCTCGTAAGTGAATTCTAATGGCTTGGCTATGCCAGCATATCCCTGTACAAATTTTCTGTAATATCCTGTCCTACCCTGGAATTATTATCCTGGCAGGATCGCCAATTAGATTTTCCACTTTTAAAGAAATTAAAGAAATATATTTTCGACGCGATCCGTCTTTCTTTTTTAATAATAATTTCTTAATTTAATGTTTGAATTAAAAACAGTGCGACGTCAATACGTCTATGTTACTTATTTTTAACTATCTTATGAGTTACATTTTATTTACTTAAGTACAAGATTTTCCTTAATCATTAAACAAACAACATGTTTTTGTTTTCCTTTATCTTGGGTCTTCCCCTTAATCCTCTTGTTTACAATTATTGTACTTAAGCTAGAGTTAGTTGTTTTTCTTACAAATAACAATTTAATTACTTTTTCTAAGAATCATTATCATATGAAAGCATTTGATCTGGATTTATGTTTATCTTATATTTGGGCTTTATATATTTGTTTTCTTAATCTAGGATTTAAGGTTTTCTTAATTGTTATAGAAAGAATATGTTTATTTTATTAATCCTTTTTTATAAAAAAACAAAAAGGGATGTCGTATACTCTGGCGAAGAAGATCGTTATCTTTTCTTTCTAGATCTGCAGTTGCGCTAGAGATGGCCGACCTTAGCGCAGTTGAAGCATTTGGCACGAGACTTACTCCTTTCCTCCTACATCATTTGTTTTATCATCTCTTTTATCTCGCTCATTTTGTCACCGTGGTTATAAGCATCAGTCTCGAGACATAGTACCTTGTATACCTGTGGCTTCGAGGTGACTTTTGCGGTCTCCTGTGCTAGCGCGTACGAGATAGTTTCAATTTTAAACTGATCGAGAAACGGACGATGTTTGCACTGGTAAACGTTACCCTGCCTCGTTACTCCATTCTGTAGTTCTCTTTTTTGCCCACTTCGTACTTACGTTGGAGGGCATCCATTATGTCCTCATAATTATTTCTACATCTGGCTGGTAAGCTTTTGAGTGTCTCTGCTGCTGCTCCCTTTAAGGCCAAAATAAGCTCTATAACTTTATCATTGTCCCATCTATTTTTGTTGGCAACTGTTTCGAACTGAAATTTAAAAACATTAAAAGGTGCGCTGCCGTCTAAGCTTGGACTGTTTATCTTGCTAGCATGCTCCGAGATAACTCTCACCGGTCCCTCTCGAATTTGAAGTTCTTACATTTGCACTTTTAATTCATATAATTCTTCGTTCAGTTTTCTTTCTAGGCCGCTGACGCTCAGCTTCACGACGTCCACTCGTTCACTGAATACTTTTGATTTTTTTTTAAATTTCTCATTTAACTCCGCTAAAAGCCTTTCTCCATTGACGCTAGAGGTTTTCTCTTGTAGCCTGTGGCTGTTTTCTTCCATTTTCTTTATTAAGTTGTCCTGCCTCTGGTTATTTTCTTCTGTTTTTTTCTACATAGTTGCAATCATAGAATTTAAGTTTATAACGCTGTTTGTTGCTGAGGTACAAACTTCAATCTCTTCTTGTTCTTCTTTTTCTCCGAATTCATATGTATGTCCAAATATCAATACATACCTCGCTGCTTGAATTTGTCTATCAACCACTTATGTAATTCCGCTTTGTTGCCCGCTGTCGACAGATCCAATTTGCTCGGCTTCATATTTATCTGCTCAACTTTTAGCTGGTCAAATTTCAAGGTGATTTATTTATTATTTGCAATTTGACTTCCGACACCAGTTGTTACGTTTATTTAAATTTATAAGCATTTATTTTTCGAGTTCTTTTATTGCAAATGTAATACACACAATATAATTACTACTTCAATTGAAATACACTCTCGTTGCGTTAAGACGTGTTGCTTGTTGCTCTGTTAAAAGTTTTTATTTGAAGTGTTTTTAAACCGTTTTATAAACTTTAAACTGTTTTAAAGTATTCAGAACCTGTTTTAATCGAACTGTGTCAGTAATTTGTATTTAGTTTGGAGTGTGCTTTAATAATTTAAAAATTTTTGTATATTTTTGTACTGAGAATAAGAGAATATTATAAACATCTTTGTTTCAAGTGTGATCAGCTGATTAAGTTTATCTCAATTTATACTGTATATTACAACTGTACTGGTTTGTGTATTTGGTAAATTGTTATTAGTGACATCTGTTGACAAGTAGATAATCTCAACACCAATTAACATAATAAGAAACATGAGCTGTTCAGCATTAATCTGCAAAATTTTGGATAGTAATGCAACCATTATTGTCTGTTGGTTGTGTGAAAATTCATATCACGCCAAATGTACTGATATCCCCATTCGTGTTGCTGACGTTTTTGCTGAAAATAAAGGTTTACGATGGTGCTGTTCAAACCGCAAGAAATTTGATGTTGATTTTTATAAATTTTTTAAATCAAATCGCGATAAGTTCGATGAAATTAAAAAAGAATTTATTTCACTGTCGAAAAAAACTAGAGAAATATGAAGATATGTTTGAAGACTTTAAGTTGATCGACAAGTTATGTTCTGCTAATTCCCCGACTCAATCATCACCAAAACGTAGGAAGTCCGCTAGAAATGTTACTAAGTTAAATCAACCGCAAATCCTGATACCGACTGGTTCCAAAAACAATAAATCAGAACAGAATATTTTGTCTTCCGTTAACGATAACACAATGACTCCTGCCTTAGTTGTACCATCATTATCCGTTGTAAACAATACAAACAATATTTCTAATAATGATAGTTCAAATGCCATCAAACCACTTGTGGTAATACCATCAAATAAAAAGTCGGTTTTTGTATCTCGTTTTGCTTTCGAAACAACTGTTGATGACATTGAATATTACATCAAATCAAAACTTAACTTTTAAGCCGATATTTTAACTAGAAAGTTTACTTATTCCCAGCCTAGAAGTATTACGTCATTTAAAATTACAGTTTCGCTTGGTATATATGATCAAATCGTCAACCCTCATTTTTGGCCGACAAATACTCTAGTTCGAGAATATGTATACAGAGAAAACCGGAGAATAGATAACATGGTTCGCATTTCGACAAATAAAAATAGCAACTCAAAAAACTAGAGCTTGTTTCCGATTTACAAATATCTGTTTTATATCAAAATGTTCGTGGATTAAACTCTAAATTATCCAAACTGTATGTAGAAAGTTTTGGTTTTACACAACATGCAATCATTTTAGCTGAAACCTGGTTGAGCAAAAAAGTTTTTAATGCTGAATTACCCTGTAATGATTATAATATCTTTAGACTTGATAGAAAAACTGATACGATTGGTGGAGGTGTTCTCATAGCTATCTCTTCGCTATTTTCATCGGAAGAAATTAAAATTGAAAATCAACATGGAATTGAAGGTTGATGAAGGTTGGTCATAAAAATATTTATATAACATGTTCCTACATCCCTCCATGTTCTGATCAATTGATCTATACTGAACATACAAAATCAATTCAAAAAGTTATTTCTAAGGCGTACCCAGATGACCACATTCTTGTGTTTGGCGATTTTAACCTCCCATCAATAGAGTGGACATACTAAACTGATGGTTTTTATTTTATACAAACTAAAGCAAGCGACTGGATTGATAATTTTATAAATAATTTATCTGATTTATGTTTATATCAAATAAACGGAATTCGCAATTCCCATGATAAGCTGCTTGATTTAGTATTTGTAAACGAACCGGCTGGATATTTAATAAAACGTGTTGACCCTTTAACACTACCCGAGGACCCTTATCATCCAACTATAGAACTTAATTTTTGTATACCATCTAGCTATCAACGTAAAGTTAGAAAAACTTGATTATAACTTTTTGCTTTAAACGTACTGATTATAACACTCTAAACCAGTATTTATACAATACGAACTGGTTGGATTTACTATCTGTACCTAATGGCTCTCCCGATTCTATTAATGCAATGGTGAGCTTATTTAATAAAACCATCTTTGGATATTTTAAGGACTGCGTTCCTATAGTCTTGGTCAAAAAATATTCTGGACCCCCATGGAGTTCTAAACTGTTGGCACGAATCAAAAATAAGAAAAATAAACTATACAGAATTTTTAAAACAACTGGTTTAGTAACAGATTATGGAAAATATTCTAGAGCTCGTGCTGAATACAACTTATTAAATACTGAATTATATAAGATATACTTAAACAATATGAAACTCAATTTTCAGAGAGAACCAAAATATTTTTATAAGTTCGTTAACCCAAAACGATTAGTAAGTGAATACCCAATTGTTATGAAATACCTAAATAATAATTCTGCCGACGATTTCGTCATAAGTAATATGTTTGCTGATTTCTTTAGCACCACTTACTCTGACGCTCAATACGATAACTCAAGTGATTATCCTTTTCCGATAACTCAAATTCAGCCAATATCATTTTTACCTATACATACAGCTGATATCATGAACAATTTAAATAATTTCAAGTCTTCATTCAACTCTGGTCCTGATGGTATTCCTAGCAGCCTATTAATTAATTGTGCACATGCTTTGGCGCCGCCGCTAACTATTATGTTTAACATTTCACATAAATACGGCTTTTTTCCCGATTTATGGAAAGAGTCGTACATTATTCCGTTATTTAAATCAGGAAATAAATCAAGTATTGTGAACTACAGAGGAATTGTAAAACTAGGTGCGATCCCCAAGTTATTCGTAAAATGTCTTACTCATGCCTTGTGTCATCAAGTTTCAACACTAATGATACCTTGTCAACATGGCTTTCGTAAAGGATGCTCAACAACAACAAATCTGCTACAACTTTCAAGCGAAGTTATCCGAGGATTCACTATTGGTCAACACATAGATGCCATTAACACTGATTTTAGTAAAGCGTTCGACAAAGTTAACCATGTTTTATTATTAAAAAAAACTTCATTTAATGAGCTTCACCAAAAACTGTTTGAACTGGATAAGCTCATATCTAACTGGCAGATACCAACGAGTGTGCTTCAAAACATCCGTATCTAAATATATTATTGTAAAATCTGGTGTTCCTTAAGGTAGCCATCTCGGTCTAATTTTACTTACACTTTTCATCAATGATTTACCTATTGCTATCAAATTTTCAAATGTTCTAATATACGCTGATGACGTAAAAATTTTTCATAATTACAACAACTTTGACAACCACAATTCTCTCCAACAGGATCTAGACAGCTTTTTTGTTTGGTGCACGATGAACTTGATGGAGTTAAATTTAAACAAGTGCAAACATATGCACTTTTCCAGAAGAGTTGATACACACAATCCGTTCTTTTCTGATGGTTATCAGTTGGAAATTGTTGATTCGATCCTTGATTTGGGTATTTTATTAGATGCTGAATTAAACTTTAGTCAACATATTGCTATGATATCAAATAAAGCCCGTGGGGTACTTGCTTTCATCAAACGTTGGGCCAAGGAATTCACTGATATTCATATCACCAAGCAGCTTTATACATCTTTAGTAAGGCCAATTTTAGAATATGGATCCGTTGTTTGGGACCCACAGTATATCGTATATAGTAATAAAATTGAGTCTGTTCAAAAACAATTTCTGTTATTTTGCTTACGAAATATGTACCGAAATGATTTTTCCAATTTACCGTCATATAAAACCAGACTTGATGAAATTGGGCTACCGTCTCTACAAAGCCGAAGAACTATGCTAAATGTTACGTTTTTGTTTAATTTGATTACTGGAGACGTTTGTTCGGAGTTCCTTATCGGAAACTTATACTTCAACATTCCTGTACGTCCAACCAGAAGAATTTGTTGCGATTTTAACAATCTTTATAGTTTTATTGATTTTTCTCTAAATGTAAACACTATTAAACGCAACATAATATTGTTTTTAAATACTTAATTTAAATGTAATTTTTGGTAATGTTTTAAATTGTAAAAAACTATATGTATGTATACCCGTCTGTAAGGATTTTTTCCATAGACTCAGATAACAAAAAAAAAAAAAAAAAAAAAAAAAAAAAAAATAGGGCGATTAGTTAATTATTCGCGGTTAATACATAAAAAATTCGCGATGGTAACTTTACCACTGTTTACCACAAGACCTTCACTGGTTGAAGTTTACACTAAGAGTGAATCAGCTTGTATGGCCGTTGGTTTTATATACCCAATGTTAAGATGGTTCTTGAATATGGTAGAACTTCCTCCATTTGTTATTAGAATATTTCTTTACTACGCATTTATCATTTTAAACAAATGAAAATTGTTATTTGATTCTAAAACCTTCCCTTACTATTTTTAACTTATTAGTTGTTATGCAATGTAGGTGTTTGTACAGTTGTGTGTTGCGTTTATTTTCATTGCTTTTTATTTGTTTTGTTTTGTAATCAAAACAACTATTTTTACTTCTTTTTATGACCTAAATAAAGCATCTTCGCAACAATATAAAAACAATAAGAAAAACATACATATGTGCATATTCTATCTATTTAACATACTAGCACTTTTTATTTCTAGCTAGCAATGAACAATTTTTTCGTAGGTGTGAGAAACACTTTAAAGGTGAAAACAAAGTTTTATTTAAAATATTTTACAAACAAACAAAATTTCTGTTGACATTATATATACACATACTATAAATGTAAAAATATATACTTTTGTAATTTTTTTCTCCAAATATAAATATTGAAATCCCAAGCATATAATTTGTGTTTTAAATTTTCGGTCTTTAATTAAAAAAAAAAAAAAAAAACATTTATGTATATTGTATAATATCTAAAAAATTAACATTTTATAAAAAAAACACATTTCCATGCAAAAAGAATAACAAAAACTAATATAAAAAAGGAACAAAAGAAACCAAATTCATGTAGAAAACAACAACAAATTTAACACTATGAAATTTTAAAAACTATTCTCCCAAATAAAAAAAAGTAAAAGAACGCTTTACTAGCAAAACTTAGCAAAAATTGTTGTGGCTTCGGAAATAATATGTAAGACTTAAAAACTGTACGGTATGTACACTAAGCAGTCTTTTTTAAGCAAATGTACTGAGTGCGAACTGCCAGCAAACTGGTAACCACACGAAAAAAATTGCAAATAACAATCCAAGTAAACAAATAGCAAAAATATGTGAAATGTTTTAAATATTCTTTTAAACATTTTGTAATTTGCAAACGCGTTTATGTATAGAATTTTTTTTCTACAGTTGGTTCTAATAAACATTCTTATTGTTATTTAGATGTAAAAATATTTATATTAAAAATAGTTTTAACTTGTATATAACTTATTTATAATTATACATAAGAATTGTACAACTCTTCTTTAAATTGCAAAAAAAAAAAAAAGTACATTGCATTGAATGTTTCATCACTGGCTTATTTACTTTTAATTCTAAAAACAATACAAACACCTGCATAGCTCGAAGATTCTAAATCAAATTTTGTTGTTGTTTTACACTATTTTGATTTGTATTTCCATAGCTAAATTAAAGAAAAATTATGAACTAATATTATTTTTGTATTCTTTTAATTGTCAAATACTTGAATTTTCTACAATGTTACAAAAATTTCTTTTATCAGGCTTTTTTAAAGTAAATTATTTTGTAAACAAAAGTAAGAAACAGCTGTTTGGCTTATTCTTGCAAGTAAAAAGTAAGAATTTGTAAGATATTTTTTTACTCTCTGTTTACACTCTCTTGTTGCAAATTTTTTGGGTTAATGAACACTTTCCAGTAACAATTTTCGTAACAATTTTTAGTAAATGAACAGACCTTATATTTTACGTGCGTTCAAAAAAAGTTTGGATACTAAGCACAAAAAAAAACATCGAGCAGAAAATTATTTTACAACTGAATAAAACACTTGTTTCGCTAACAACAAGTTGGCTTTGATGCAAAAATAAATTTAAAACTTAAACGAAACTGTCAAAACATTCATATTCGCACAAAATGGCGAGTACATAAACTGAATGTTTTAAACGAACGGTTGTTTCAACAAGTGTTTTTGCTTTTGAACAAAAACGATTCAAGAAATAAAAAACGAAGTGCTTGTTTAAGTGGATCGAAAATTACGCAACCAAAACTGATCTCTGTTGTGTAACATCTCAAGTGTGTATCTCTTTTTGTAATTGTCTTCTGTTTCCAATACTTTATTGTTTTCAAAGTCCGGCTTATGTCCAGTTGATGCTCAGTGGGCCGCAAGTACAGTTTCTTGAGATAAGGGTTTTTCCTTCCACTCGATATCAGACTTATGTGACGTCATCCTTAACCTTTGTTTGGTTTTTGTGGTACCAACATATATCTTCTTATATATATATGGGACCCGTCTCCATTGCAGCTAATTTCATAAACTATATTGGACTTTTCTTCTTTTTCTAATTTTGCTTTAGTCTTACTAAACAATTTATTTGTAATTTTTATAGTTTTAAAGGCTAATTATTTTTTTTTTTTCTTTATTGTAAATATCCGATTGTTCGAGTCTCTCTGAGAAACCGGGAAAGTATACCATGTATTGGTCTACTGTTGGAGGTTTATCAATTTTCTTACTTTGAGTAAGTCCTTTTCTGTTTTGTGCTTTAAATTAAGCAAATATTTTTAGATTCCTGAAGATGATCAACGAAGTTGATCGAAATATTAGAAAATAAAATACAAAAAATCCAACATCCTTTTATTTGTTTTAATTACAAAAGACCTGCAGTAAAAATAAAGTTTCTGAGTTTTTTATTTGAATAAAAGGGTTCGAGGATTTCCATTTTTTCTGTCGTGGTTGACATATTCATGAAAACGCCCAAATATTGACATATTACCTACAAAAGTTAAAAAATATTTTTTATTTTTTTAAATCTACCTTTTATCGTTTTATCGACAACTATAAAACAGGAAGTTAGCTTCACTGAAAACAAATAGAGCGTGCTCTAAATAAAAAACTAGCACATGTTTAACACAGGGAAATAACATATTTTATGTTTCATGAGGTTTAAACTAGGCGTATTGATTTATGTACATACATATGGAAAATTTGGCATTCCATATGAATTGTAGACGTAGTCTCTAGTAGTTCAACAAAGAGATTATTATGAAAAATAAATGCATGTATGTACTTATTTATGCACGCACATTTGTGCATACACATTATTTAGCATACTGTAATACGAATGCATCACCCATTATCTACACACATGTTACATAGTTATAATATAAATATAACGTAAGCTTCTTACTTATGCTGTAACACAATCAAGTCCAGCGACTATCGACTACAAGATGTCAAAAATAGAATACATGCTTATGAGAATAATTCTTTTAGCCGCTACACGGCTTCTTTTGTAGCCTGTAGCCAACTTAGACTAATTTCTATTTTGCTTGGCTACAAAAACAGATTGGTGGCACCAATTCAATAAATGCATTAAATGGTGGCTTTAAAAACACAATACATTAAATATCGCTATTAAATGTAAAAAAACTATTATAGTGGCACCATTGAAAAATAATAACTATTTGTTCATTTGTTTACATATTTCATTTACTTTTTATTTCGCGCATTTTTCATTTACTTTTTATTTGTCAAATTTTCCATTTAGTTCTTTTTTCACCAATTTCTAATTTGTTACATTTATATTTATTTTTTGTTTTTTTTTATTAAAATTGGTAAGTATTTTTTTCACAAAAATTCACTTAGTGGTCGGTAGTCGTTAAAAGAATTAAGTAGCTGGCGACTTGGCTATTTTTGTAGCCAGCTACTTTTGTAGTCGGCAGTCGATGGTCGGTAGCCTTTGATTTTGTTTATAGCATTACTCTCATAAGTTAATTATATATATTTTAGTATACACATACTAACGACACTAACCTAATTCTTAAGCTTAAGATTAAATAAAAGAACTGAAGCTGATTTTGTTTTAAACCTTTGAAACCAGACGGTTTTCTTATTCTTACTCGCCATGCCATCTACCATATGGCGACCGTAACAAAGTGCCAAAATGACAAAGTAACAAATTAATTTATAAACTTAAAATCTTTTAAATAAAATTTTATAATAAATAAAGTAACTTTAAATTTAAATAATTGAATTTAAAATTATTGAGTTTTGTGAGCGAATAAAAATCAAAATCAAACCTATGTAAAATAAAAAAATTAAACACAAAAACAGTTGAACAACAAAGCAAATGCCTGTAAAACTAGACCAAAATTTGAAAACATAATAATTATGTTAAAATTCAGTTATTAATTAAAAATAAATAATATTGAACATAATAAAGATGTTTGTTTTGAAATATAAAAATAGTGGAAATGGTCTCTTTAATGAGTAAAGAATTTTTAGTTACAAATATTAAATATAAAATTGTAAAACAGAAAATGTAACGGTAAATAATAAGTACAGTCAATATTTAAAATATGTCAACCTAACACAGAACACGATAATGTAAGAAAAAACATATTATATTTAATTATCTACATACTGTGAGCGTCAAAATAAGTGTACAAAAACATTTTCTTTAAATTAGTTTTTATTTCAGTTTTTAGAAATACTATTTTATTTAACATTTTATGTTTTTTATTTGTTATTAAGTTCTCTACTTAAACTTAAAAAAACAACAACAAAAGTTTACAACAACAAAAGTAATAAAACAAAAACAAAATGTATTCCATATTTTACACTTTATTTTGACGCTCACAGTATATGTTCCATAAAAAAATTCAACAAGAGTTCAAAATGATATAACAAATATGTATGTTAAGTGGTAAAATGAAAAAATTATAATAAATTTATAATTTTGGAAAAAGTACAGTGTGCACAAAACACATGTAGAACAAAAATATAAAAGGGAAGAATGCAAAAATTTATAAATAGAAATAAAGATAACCGTTACTTTTTCAAAATAACATATCAAGTAAAACAGCAATAAAAAGAAAACTTAAAATCCAAAGTATATTAATATAAAATAACAAAAAGCCGCAGCAAACGATGAAAAAAGAGAGACGAGAAAAAATGAAAATAAGAAAGATCAGGAGAGTGCTATTGTTCGAAAGTTTGCAAATAGTACTAAACATAAGAATAAAGCGAAAATAAATGTGAACTAAATGCAATAACACACAAATAATAATGTGTATAAAAAAAAGAAGCAATAACTCTTTACTTAAATGGGCAAGCTTTGTCAAATGTAATTAAGAGCAAAGACTAATCAAAACAAAAACAAACTAAATATGATGAAAATAACTAAGATTTTAAAACAAGTGCATATATCTAAAAATATGAAAAAAACAAAAATTTGGACAAAAGAAACTTAAGAAACATACATGGAAAAAAAGAAGCAAACAAGAAGAGTGACAACATGCATAACAAAACAAAAAGAAAACAAGTAAAATAATAACTTCTCTAGAAAAAACTCTGTGTACTAGATATGTAAATGAAATATCAACAACAGCAACATAGAAGAAACCGATGAGCAGGTAACATGCAGACGGCACTGATTTGTATTATTGCTCTTTTTATTATTAGACAGGGGTTAATAATTTTTACTTACCACTTCGTGTGAACTTCACTTCCGCTTGAGTCATATCTAAGATATTGTACAAGCATTTTCGGGCTTTCAAATACTGTAAAAACCTGAACTCTTTGTGTTGCTGGCATCCAAAAACTTAAAGAAGTCTGCATCAAGCAGATTCTTACATGGTAAATCTTCTAAAATGCATATTTGATTTGCAGTCCATTTGAATGAAACGAATCCAGCCGAACCAAGAACTTGGGTTAGTTCACTTTTAAGAGCGGCTTTTAGCTCAAAAGAGCCAGCTAGTACGTCATTATCATATGTTAGTATATATTTTCACAATTATCTGCTAATTATAAAAGGGTGAATAGGTTAATTCGGCACGTAATTCACTCCGAATGTGACCGTATTGAGCTCATATTTCTAAACTTTAGATTCAGGGTTTTCCCGAAACACATTTTCTCAATATCCACATTAAAAATATAGCGGAAGAGATGCCATATCATCTTACCATTTTGATTAAGATCTGCTTGTTAAACAGGTTCTGGGAATAATAGATTATTAAAGTTATACGCCTTTAGAAGAAGGGTTTGAAGCATTAAGTACCACTCGGAGATTTGTAGTAACATCCTTGTCGGGTGTTTCATCTCGAAATATTCGTTAATCACCTTATAATATTACGGTTTTAACTCGCGGTCTTTGATAATTCTGGTTTCGTTTCGCATAAACTAATTTTAGGCGCTAGTTCGAGAATCTAACGATAAATCATGTGAAAAATCCTGACGAAGTAGTTTGGTAAAGTTATTCACAATATTCTTCTCCACATCTAATATCATTAGTCTGAATTGCTGTAGTTAAATACATTTATACAGTAAATACTGTGCATTGTATATGAGAGCTACAACTTAAAACTTAATGTGTCACTTTGACACTTGCAACATGTTATTACTTGTATTTGGATAACATTACATGAACTGTCAATAAACATTTTTCTCTTCCGTTTTTAATGATTAATTAAGTGAGACGTGTTTTCTTTTATACGCATGTTTTAAGAAAAAATCGGTATAAAATAATAAAAAGTCTTACGGTTATCTCGAGATATCATTTTTGTCAGCTAATTTTTCTCTCGAAATGGGTCAGGATAAAATTGAAAGGGCGAGAAAACTGTGATACATGGAGATTTGCTGCAAAGTCCTATCTTGTGCTAAAGGGTTTCTGGCCGTGCATTGATGGTTCGGAGGGGGACTCCACAAAAAATTTGCATGCAATTCCTGCTCTTGGACTGTTGATTGAACCATCTAACTACTCATATGTCCAAAATTGTACATTGGCTAAAGATGCATGGAATGCATTGGAAGATGCATTTGAGGATAATGGCGCTTTACGTCGCATGGACTTGCTAAAATATCTTATGCGATTGAGGTGACAGATTGCTCTTCAATTGAAGTCTGTGTTAATAAGATGGCATGTACTCAACAAAAACTGGAAAAGTCGGGCACTAAGATTAAAGATGATATTGTGGCTCAGATAATGCTTAGTGGCTTACCAGATGAATATCGTTCGATAGTAATGGCGCTCGCAAATAGTGGAAAGGCATTGACAACTGACCTAGTTCGTACGAATCTCTTCTAAGAAATTAAGCACGAAGTTTTAAATGGTGACGGAATGGCGTTGACATCTAAAAAGGCGAAGAAAAAACCGAGCTCGAAGGTAAAAAGTAGTGTTTTCTCATTTGTCCTGTCCGCACGCGTTTTGTTTCGTCGTTCTTTTAATTTATGTTGTGTTTTTAAATATAGTGTCAATTTTTAATTAAATGTGCCATAAAAAAATACATAAAATAAGAACAGAAACTTAATCAATAATGTTAATAATAAAAATTAAAAACCAAAAACATAAAACCAAAAATATTAACATACCTACATATAAGGAAACAAACAAAAAAATAAATTCTTATAACAGTTACAAAAAAGAAAGAAAAAACAACCAAAGCAATATTTACAACAACAATACATATAAAATTAACACAGAAAAAACACATCAATTCAAGACAAAAAAAAAATACAATAATAATAATAATAACAGTGATGGCATGACGGGTCGCATGTGACCAGCTCAGGGCTTTTATGGCTCTTTACGATGCAAATTGTACCACAAATAGTACCTTTCTTTTTTCTAGTTTTTTCCCTCTTTTTTATAGTAATTGTGATTTTATTTTACTTGCACCTTTGTGTTAACTGTTGTTTGACTAGTTAGTGACGAAGGTATAACACTGGTCACTAAATAGTCACAAAAGCATCAGTTTTTACAGGGGTGTTAGTATTATAAAATAGACAAAAGATTTGAATCTTTGTATTTGTAATGACAGGAAGATTTAGAATCGATTTCTGCAACATACGTGGATTAAGGGCGAATTTCTTCTCTGTGTATGCACACAGTTGTCTCCATCGGCCTGATATTTTCGCCTTATGTGAGACCCAGGTATCTGAGGATGCTGATCCACAGGATTTTCATTTGGCTGGGTACTCTTTTCTACCTTTTTTTAGTCTACATAGGGGCCTTGCGATGTACATTCGTAATGAAGTCGTGTACCAGTGCCAGCAATCATTAGGCACAAATGATCCTGAATTTAACTGTCTTTGGGTTAAATTCAAAATCCGGTCACACTTCTTACACTTCGGGTTTTTATACAGAAGCCAAAACGCGGGAAGGAATAAATCTATTTCCGGCTTCGATGCCTTTTCCGATTCCATATCGAGAATCCTAGAAAGCTGTCCGAACAGTGAAATTGTTGTTGCTGGTGATTTAAATGTTCACAACTCGTCTTGGATTCGCAATTCGAACCGTACAACCCTAGAGGGCCAATATGTTGAGCTATTCGCCGCGCACAACCACCTCGCGCAATTAATTAACGAGCCAACACATATTTCGTGTGTTAAAGGGCAACAACATAACACTCGGACTTTTCCTTACCTCACACCCTGATAAGTATGAGGTAAGTATTCTTGCGCCTCTTGCTTACTCGGATCACTGCACCATTTCCGCCTCCTTTTCGATCGCTAATCTTCACAACGTTTCAAAAATGGCCACGAAACGTTTAAAATATATGTACGAAAAGGCTCGTTGGGCTGAGCTCAATGAATTTTTTCGGCATTTTAATTGCAAACTATGTTTTCTGGACAATAAAGTCGATGCCATGGCAGAAATGGTTGTGAACATTATTTTGCTTGGAATGAAAACTTTCATTCCATCTAAGCAAATCCGTGTTAATCCAAGAAAGAATTATTGGTTTAATCAGACGTGCAAAAATGCAGTTAGCTCCAGAGAGGAAGCATTCAGTATATGGCGGTGTAACAAAAACGCCGTAACTGATTTGCTACGAAAAAAGGCGAAATCTTCGTATGCCAAAGTACTAAGGCGTGAAAAACCTTAATACGAGCAGCGCCTTCACGCTAAAATTCTTACTACTTCTCGGGGTAGCAAAAGCTTTTGGTCATTCATTAAAAGAGTAAAGGATAATGCTAGTTCCTCAGTTCCGCCTCTTTTAAAGCATGATCAAATAATTAACGACCCGGTAGATAAAGCTAACGTCTTGGCTGAAATTGTTACAAGTAACTCCTACTTGCCGGAAAGCAATCAACCACTGCCCGCACTGGTAAGAGTATCAGTAACTATGCCAGATATATTCTTTCGAGCAGGTGCAGTTAAAAAGATTTTAGTGGATCTCAACATATACAAGTCCCCTGGTCCGGATGGAATTCCAGCACTGGTCTTGAAGCAGTGCTCTTCGACTTTAGCGTGTCCATTAGCAAAACTTTTCAACATTTTGTACCATGTTGGTGAGTTCCGATCATGGTGAAAGGTTGCTAATATAACACCAATCCCCAAAAAGAGAAAGGCTAGCAACCCTGAAAATTACCGCCCAGTCGCAATTTGCTCTGCACTTTCCAAAGTAATGGAAAGTATGCTTAATTTCCACCTTGTGAAATATCTGGAGTCCAACAGCTTACTTAGTGACCGGCAGTACGGCTTCCGTAGGGCACGCTCTACGGGTGATTTATTGGCCTTCCTTTCGGAAAAATGGTGTCAATCGATTCACCATTTCGGCGAAAGTAAGGTGGTGGCTTTAGATATTTCCAAAGCGTTTGATAGAGTGTGGCATAGTGCACTCATATCAAAACTTATTGCTTTTGGTGTCGGTAATAGCTTCACTCGACTTATATCGAGCTTTCTCAGGAATCGCGCTATACGAGTTATTATAGATGGGATCTCATCCAACGAGTTCAAGTTAAGTTCAGGGGTACCGCAAGGTTCCGTCCTTTTCCCTACCCTATTTCTTATTTTTTTAATGACCTTATATGTCAGTTTTCTAACCCTATCTATTCTTTTGCAGATGACAGTAGCGTATGCTATTCATTTTCGTTTCGCAGTAGACCAAGCCTTCGGGAAATTGAGGCTATGAGAAAGCACGTGGACTATACCCTTAATCGCAACCTTTTGGTAATTTCCGAATGGGGCCTGACGAACAGGGTTCAGTTTAACGCTTATAAAACCCAGTGCTGTGTGCTTCTGCAGGCGTACTGCTGAACATGCTACGTCATCTGTAATTATGGGTGATACATATATTAAGGAACCAGAAACTCTCGATGTTCTTGGCATAAAAATTCAATACGATGTTCGTTGGAACAAGCACATTTTTCATGTTGCAAAAGAAGCATTCAAGTGCCTAGGTTTTCTGAAACAATGTAAGAAATACTTCACTCCATCTAATCTCCTTACTATCTATGTCACCTTTATCAGACCGAAAATGGAATACAACTCTCATGTATGGACCGGTGCTTCAAAGTCTATTTTGGAGTTACTCGACCGCGTAAAGGAGAGAGCAAAGAAACTCATCGGTGACAGTAGGTTATCCAGCTCTATTGACTCACTAGAGCATCGACGTAATGTGGGGTGTTTTTCACTGTTTTATCGTTACTACAACGGAATGTGCTCTTATGAAATCAGGGAACTTGTTCATGAAAACCCTTATTTCATACGCGCAGCGCGATCTGCTTCAAGAGCGCATTCCTTTGTGGTCGATTGGCCAGTTAATCGCACAACGCATTACAGAGAAAATTCGTTTTTTCGCCGAACAGTTCGTATGTGGAATAAACTCCCTGCAGTGGTCTTTCCTGCCACTTTCAATGTGCAAAGATTCCAATCAAATGTTCACAAGCACTACTTCCTCTATCCCTCATCCCAAAACCTAATTTCCTAGTTCTGGCACAATGCATTGCATAAGTAGGGGTCATCCCCTGAGTGCTGGTCCTAATTAAAAAAAAAAGTTTTCGTATACCCGCTTAAACGAAAAAATGAGGCTTACGAAATTTTCTTACATTTTAAGAATTTTGTTGAAAATCACCAACAACAAACTATAAAGATACTAAGATCTGACAACGGTAAGGAATTTTGCAACAAAAATTTTAAAGCAATTACCGCCAGAAATGGCATTTTGCATCAATTAACCGCCCCATATTCTCCAGAGCAGAACAGCGTTGCCGAATGCATGAACCAGAATATTATTTAAAAGGTACGTTGCATGCTTTTTGATGCGAATCTTGGTAAGCAATACTGGGCAGAAGCAGTTGATGCATTTTTGATTAATCGGACTCCACGCAGAAATATGACCGATACTACTCCAGAAGAAATCTGGTCTAAAGTAAAACCAGATTTGTCCGCACTACGTGTTTTTGGATGCAAGGCAATGGTACATGTTCCAAAGGAGAATCGCAGGAAGCTTGACTTCAAATCAGTAGAATGCATTTTTCTAGGTTAATGCGAACAATCGAAGGCGTATAAATTGTACAACCCTAGAACTAGACAAACTATCGTAAGTCGTGATGTGTTTTTCTTCGAAAATGTTAACACACAAAAAAATGAAACCCGTGATGTCACAACATTCCTTTTGTAAATACCCAAAATATCGAACTGTACAACAGAATTAGACAAAACGCAGCGCGAAAACAACACATCCCCTGAACAACAAAATGATGTCACGAATGAATCGAATGTCGAATTCAGTGAGGGTAATGACAACGTTGATGATGGGTATTCTCTAAACGATTCATATGACCACGACGCTCCGGAAGTCAAAATTAGTGAAATTTCAGCGGTATGTATATCTGACGACGAAAAAAATCCAAGACATGAATCAGATGTGACACCCCTTGGCGTACTGCCAGCAACGTCGGACGTAAGTGAGCCAAAATCTGTTCGAGAAACATTGAAAGGCGCTAACAGTAGTGACTGGACCAACGCCATGCTAGACGAATATAATGCCTTGACGGAATATGGTACGTGAGTATTGACAGATTTACCTCCATGGAGAAAAGCGATTGACAGCAAATGGGTGTTTAAGGTGAAGAGAAATGCAGAGGGCGATATTGAACGTTTCAAAGCACGACTTGTCATAAAAGGTTATTTACAGATGAGGTGCATAAATTACGATGAAACATGCTCACCCATCGTACGCTATTCCTCTGTCCGTTTTCTACTCGCAATGGTGGTGAAACTTGTCCTGGTGGTGCACCAAATGGACGCTGTTACAGCTTTTTTGCAAGGTGAGTTGCAAGAAGAACTTTATGTTAGCCAACCACAATGTTTTGATGACAAAACTGGCAGAGTATGTCGGCTCCGCAAATCATTATACGGTTTAAAACAGTCGAGCAGAGTATGGAATCTAAAGTTGAATTCTGTACTAACTCAACAGCTTAATTTTAAAAGATCAGCGGTTGATCAGCGCAGAATGTACTTATTTTGACAGTATACGTAGATGACATATTAATATTTGGAAGTAACAGCACGATGATCACCAAACTAAAGAAAGACTTATCTAGTAAATTCAAGATGAAAGACATGGGCGTTGCAACCATCGTGCTCGGCATGCACATTGTAAGAAACAATGATAAGTCCATTTCCATAGATCAAAAGCAGTACTTGGTGTCAATCCTGTAACGATTCAACATGAGCGACAGTAATCCATCGAACACTCCACTCGATCCTAATCAGCGGTTATCAAAACACATGTGTCCAATAAATGACGCGGAGCGACAGGAAATGGGTTCAGTTCCATATCAGGAAGCGATTGGTTGCATTACGTATGCTGCACAAATTAGCCGACTAGACATTGCATATGTAGTAAGCGTACTAAGTCGTTACAATACAAACCACGGAAAATCACACTGGTCTGCAGTTAAAAGAGTTCTTCGGTACCTGAAGGGCACCATTGATTTAAAACTAACGTATCGAAAGGACACCTAAGGGCAAGTTCTTGGCTATTGTGACGCAGATTGGGCTGGAGACCAAGACGAGCGACGTTCAACAACTGGGTACGTTTTTCTACTGCAGGGTGCAGCAATTTCATGGGCTACGCGAAGACAACCGACGATTGCACTTTCATCGACAGAAGCGGAATTCATGTCTATGGTGGCGGCCATACAAGAAGCACTATAGCTCAAGCGATTTGAGTGCGAAATTTTCCCAATGGCACCAAAATCGATGGAACTTTGTTGTGACAACAAAGGAGCTATTCAATTGGCTATAAATAGTAACTACTAGGCACGAAGTAAACACATAGATGTGAAGAATTACTTTATACGGGAGAATCTGGCTGAAGGCACCATCAAATTAAGCTACCGAAGTACAGATGAAATGGTTGCTGACATCATGACGAAACCCGTAAACCATTCGAAGTTATCCCATTTTATATCGCATTATGGTTTGAACTAATTTTCTTTTAAAAAAAACTTATTTTGAATTTCATATATACATATATGGATTATTTTTGGTATGTAAACATACAATAATTTCATTATTTTATATTATAAAGTTGCAGCTCTAGTGAGGATGTTGTAGTTAAATACATATATCCAGTAAATACTGTGCACTGTATATGACAGCTATAACTTAAAGCTTAATGCGTCACTTTGACACTTGCAACATATTATTATTTGGATTACATTACATGAACTGTCAATAAACATTTTTCTCTTCCGTTTTTAACAATTAATCAAGTAAGACGTGTTTTTTATACGGTTTTTATATCCACCAACATCATGAATAATAATGCAAATGGTTAAGCACAAAAGCACCGTTGAGGTTATGCTTGATTTTAAATGTGCAGAGTAAGTTTGCAAATTACTAGTCGTTAAGGTTTTTGAAAGGTTAAAATTAAGAGGGGTTGGCACTGGTTGTTTGCTGGTTTCTGTTAGTTTGAAGCAAAGAGTTATGTTTCTGTTTACATAATTTACAAACATGAATGCTCATATATTTTTAAAATTCATGAGAGGTTGCCAGAAGAGATAAGCGATTTTTTAGTACCTATGATTAAATCACTGTAATTAAAAAATCACTGGTCACTACTGAGTTTATCAAGTAGCAGTTCCAGTAAGAACGTTCCTTAATGTTTGCACGCATACAAACTTAAATGTGGTTTCACTTTGTGCACAGAAATATTAGTACTTTTGATCCTTTAACTCTTTTATAGGTCAAAGAGGTTCCATTGATGCGTAGCTTTTTCTTGCTTTAGTTAATTAAAAGAAGCTTTTCTTTTTTCCAAACTTTACACACATGTACATATGTAACAAGAAAACAAAAAGTGTTGTGTTCTTTTATATTTGAACCTATAACCAATCAGTTTACTAAGCTTCATATCTCTGACCAAATTTAATTACTTCTGCTTTGAATGTAGATATCAAAAGAAATTTTTAAATATGATAAGGGTTACTATAAAATATTATTTAATATATATTTTATATACTTCCTTTGTAAACATGTATACTTAAATAAGAAAAAATGCAAACGGTGAACTATTTAAAAGAACTGTGGTTGGAAAATCACGTTCACTACTAAAGACGTTGCTTAAGAATCACGGGATCGCTAATCTCTAGTCGCAAAACAGTTTGAGCAACATCACATTCCCTCCATTGTTGACATTCTTTCTTCAATACTCTGACTTGAAAAACTGCAGCAAGGGCGTGAGAGAGGCAAAGAAAACAACGAACGACTGCTGGGTAGTACCAGGTTTTGTCGCAAAACTTTGAACTTTCTGGAGTCAAAGCAAGATTTTTCTGAGCTTTAAAATTAGAATTCTTCTACGCTATGGCAGTGCTAAAGTTGCCTTCTGGGTTTTAAAGAGTGCGGCTGCCTTATGTAAGAAATTGACTCAAGTGTTTTTAAAAATGGGCTGTTAAGAATGCATCCATGTCTTTCTGTTCATTGTTTTTTGGCACAGACAAAAACAATTTACGGAAGAGTCAGAAAATGATAAAAAGTCGCCGTACTTAGACGCACTAATAATAAGAAAGCAAAATACTCTATCCATTGACTGGTATATCAACTTTTATTTTAACTACACAAAACTCGTCAAAGTGAATACTGCATGGAATTTTTCAGTAAGAGTGTTGCAAATAAGTAATAAAAATTACCAACAAAACGTTAAAAAAATAAAAAAAATGTACAAAAAAAAAAAATAGTTATTGATTTAACATGGAAACAAAGATTATTAAAAGTGTTGAAAAAAAAATTATGAGAAAGTGAAAATTATGAAAGTGTGTTTCTTCTAGCTGTAAATATTTCTTCTCAAAACAACTTATCGTAAAAAAGCTGATAATTTCTGGTTTTTTAAACGTTCAGTTTACATTATCTTTATATGTATATTTATTTATATTCATTGTCTTTGGTTTGACGGTCAAGATATTTAAGTACCAAGTACAAGATAACAGTTTTTAAGGAAGCTTAAGAATATCGATTGTTTACTTTTCATCCTAGAAAACATCTTTACAATCATATTTTAAAATAATGTTTTGATCAAGGCAAATCGATAGTAGGTGGTCGCAAAGTTGAAAAAAAAACGCGTGTATTTTGTTTGTGAAAATTTACGTCTACGCGTCAATAAACAGTGATGAATAATATAAAAAAAACAGAGAAGAAAAAGAAATTTATTGAAGAAACGCTACTTCAATTCATATTTCCTTTAAGCTGGATTTACCCACAAAATATTTGTTCCGAAACAATTTCAGCTTGATTGGTTTAATTTTTATTTTTGTTCCGAAACAATGAAACTGTGCTGCCAACTACTTTATTTTTTCAAAGAAATTGTAACTGAGCTGCCACATCATATTATATGCACATATTAAATATATGTATATGTGCATGTAAATTCAAAAGGTAAAACTGCTTGCAAATTTAAAAAGTAAAACTGCCAAGCGACCTGACTGACTTCTTTTCTTAATAATTTTTTCTTTAAAAATTTTAACAAATTTGTAGTAAACAATTTTTTAAAAAGTGAAAGCAAGAACCTGGTGTCAACTGAAAAAAGGGAAAAAGCAAGAAAAAGCATCACAGCCTAATTATTGTGATAAAAATCTTTCTAGCAAAAAAAACTTATTTTACATCCTTTTTCGTTCTTTGTTTGCATTGCATTAATTTGCCTGGTATATTTATAATAAAACAAAACAAAATAAAAGAAAATAAATTAAAAAAATTGTGTCATGGATCTCAACGAATCCCTCGCCTTGAAGCTTATTTCAGAAATGAAAAAGCCGGGTAGAGAATGTTTGTATGACTTGAGCAACAAAAATTACAAAAATAATTACAGTAAACAGAGTATGTGGTCGGCAATAGCAAGATCTATTGGAATGGGAAGTAAGTTTAATTTAGTTAATGAATATCAAAACCATTCAATAAGTTGTGTTTAATAAATTAATATTAATAAATTTACTTTTATTCATTTTATTTTCATTATGAAAGTTTTTTTAATTCAGAATTTATTTGTAACAAAATCAAAACTATGTCTGTAACACACAAAAACGCAAAAAAGCGGCATTCTGTGATTTCAATCTTCTGACACAGTGCTGCCTGCTTGTAAAGTATCACATCTCCTTACACATATGTTTCATATGGTAGCTTTGTTTTTCCAGAATAATTCTTCGAAGTGGGTGAATCGTTTCAGAACAAACTTAAAAAACTAAAAACTTTTTGTTCCGAAACAGTGGGTGAATCAAGCTTTAGTGTCCATCGGCATATCGAACACAACTCCACTCCCGTACTCGTACTTTTTTGCAAACCGCAGAAATATTTGTTCAAATTCAAATATTTACATACAGTATGTCAATAATGTCTTTACACACAAAAATATTTTAGGTTTTTCCTACTTTGTAGGGAAAAAAACTCTTTTTATTTTATGATATATAGTTTTTTTTATTTATTATAATTATTTACACTGTTTGTATAAGTATAAAACAAAAATGCAATTTTACAAAGACATAACTAAAATTTAAAACAAAAACTGCTCCATTTTTCTGATGTCAAGAAATTCTTTACACAAAACACATTTTCTTTCATTGTTGCACTAACTTTACGATCAACTTTAATTAACTGTTGTCTATCACGTACGTTGTTATATTTCTGCAATATTTGATGTCAGTTGACGATAAAAATTTTCAGTGCTCGTGTCGTTTTAAAAATTATGTTGAGTAAATAGTCCCAGGCAAAAGATTATCGTACGACGTGATTCAACTGATTTACTACAACCACTAATTGGGTGCAAGTGCTGAAGAACTGTCAGAGAGATTTTCGGTAGCATGAAATACCATTTACAATGTGCTTAATCAAACTGAAAACCAAGGAAGAATGCAGTTAAAGTGTGGAGGTGCCCCTTAGCCTAAAATAAATAAACGAACAGAGCGCCTAATTATTAGAAAACTTGTATAGAACCCTCAAATTTCTATAAGAGCACTTGCAAGGGAGCTTGAAGAAGAATGCGGAATAGTTTTTTGCTACGAAACAGTTCAGCAGACTATAATTAAGAACAAATACTCTTAAAGAGTTGCACTTAAAAAAACATTACTGTTTTTAAAAAAATATAGAGAAGCGTTTTTCCTTCGCCATTACGAATATCTCCTGAATTTCATTTACATTCAAATTACTGTTACAGACAAAATTCCAAATAATTTTGGTTAAAAGTAAAAAAGCAGTAAACAATTCCATTGAACAATTTAAATATGCACTTTTCATAGTTTTATAAATTGCATTTCCGTTCTTATAACGAAAATGAAAACAATAAGTTAATGAACTAGACAAAATAATGCAAATTTTGGCAAAGATACAGAACTAATTATAGTAATATAAATAAGCATAATTTATTTAATAAGTTCAGTTTAATTCTGCCTTTTTCAGTTAAAGTAATAAATAAAAGTTTAAATAAATAAAAATAAATAAAAACCTATTAAAAACTAAAAATAAAAATCGTGTTTCTTTTAAATAAATAAGTACAATTATTTGATTTGTGCGACAATATTTTAGAATTTTGCAGACAAATTTAGTTAATATTGCTTAGAAATTTAGATTTATAAGAGAGAATAAGTCTGTATTTAAATTTTATCAAGATAATGATCCAAAACATAAGTCACATATGGTACGGATGTGGTTGCTTTACAATTGCTCAAAGTCATTGATACAGCTGCTCAAAGTCCGGATTTAAATCCTATCGAAAATTTTGGGTTCATTTAAAAAAAGAGTTGCTAAACGCCAGCCATCTAATATGACTGCTTAAAAAAAAATTTTAGAAGAGTGGCAAAAATGTACCATCCAACTACGACTTAAAGAAGTTAACCAGTGTTATGAAAAAGAGATTGCAATGTGTGTAAATGCAAACGGTGGCCATACAAAATACTAAAATTTTCAAATATATTTTTTTTAATTATTTAATTTTAACAAAAATGTAAACAATTGTGTAAAGAGATTCTTGACGTCAAAAAAATGGAGTAGTGTTTTTTTTTTTTTTTTTTTAATTTTGATTGTTTTTGTAAAAATTGCGTTTTTTTTTGTTTTAAAGTTTACAAATAGTGTAAATATTTAGAATAAATAAAAAAAACTTTATATTTCATAAAATAAAGACATTATTGACATTAGAGATGAGCGATATTTTAGTACCTGTGATTAAATCACTGTGATTAAAAAATCACTGATCACTACAGTGACTGAGTTTATCAAGTAACAGTTTCAGTAAGAACGTTCTTTTATGTTTGCACACATATAAACTTGAATTTGATTATGCTTTGTACAGAGAATTATTAGTACTTTTGACCATTTCATTCTTTCATAAGTCAAACCGGCTTCATTGCTTTCTAGCTTTTTCCTGCTTCTACTTATTAACAGCCGCTATTCCATTTTCCAAACTTCACACATACATATACAACAAAAACCAAAAAAATGAACTTATAGTCTATCAGTGTTTCCGAATTTTTCATTTCTGTCCAAATTTTACTGCAGCTGCTTTGAATTTGAAGATCAAAATACCTTTTTCATTATAGGTAGGGTTTGCATAAAATATTATTCAATATATGTACTAAATTTTAAAACAATTATCTTTATTTTGTAAATTAAATTTTTATTACTATGAATATTAATGAAAAAAAAGTTAATTTTTATCTGTTGATCAAAAATTAAAATTTGCTTCACATTATTTAATAAATAAATCAATTAGTCAGCTAAACATAAACAAAAATTGCACAGGTTTTAATAAAATAAACCTAATTACTGAATTTACAATAAGACTAAATACATATAGACTTTTTGTAAATTAAATCAGATATAAGTTATGCCTGTGAACTGAAACCCATTTTGTTATTATTTGAGTCTCATATTTTTACAGTTGGTAAAATTTTACTGTGAAAATTTTAAGGCCGTGGTAACACTTTTTCTCGCTTGTTCATCTTAGCACTTTTTGTTTTAGGTAACGTCCCGAATTAAATATACAATAGTATTATAGTGCATATTACGCGTTAAATGGGAATTAAATTACATAATAAAACAATTAAAACTTTTGAGAAATGGCCAGCGAAACAAAAAAAAAATTGAAAGAAGTGAAATGTGGAATTTTTTTGCTGCTGTCGATGATTTGTATGCAAAATGCAATATATATAAAACATCAATTTCTTATAAAACAACAACATGATTAAAAAGCATCCAACTGTAGCCTTGCCAGAAAGACAAAGAATGGGTGTATGTTTTTCTGAAATCCTTTAATTTTAATTAAATACAATTTTTATTTACAGGTATAACTGCGTGAAATTCAAATTTTGGACGCAGCTTTAAAATGTAATAATTGCAATTTTGTACCTTCATTTGAAACAACTGAAAAATCTTCTAAGAATTACGATGGAAAAGTACAACCAGCAAAAGAAACAAGTTTATCCAAAACTGCAGAGCATGGTTCTTCGAAAATTCTACATCAATCCAAAAATTACAAAAAAGGCTGCCTTAAGCACATCTTACCAGCTGCCAAGTAGGCATTTAATATCAAAGACTGCCTTTCCGGCGCACAGTGGCTGAAAATCATTTTTCGTTGGCCAAAATTCTGTAACTTTTGAACCGATCAAAATATTGAAATAATTTTTTTTAATGGATAGATATTTAGTTCAGCTTGATTCAATTTCAATTACATTAAAATTGATTAAGGACTTTTTAAGGAATTCGAGGTCAAAGTTGAACATTTTAATTTTTTTAACTTTCAGAGTGAAATATGGGTTTATTCTGTGTATAACATAGTAAAATATCCCTCTAAGATCCAAAAAAGTATATATATTCTTGATCAGTGATGAAATCTAAGACGATATAGCTATGTCGTCTGTCCATACGTCCCTGCGTCCATTCGCCTGTCTGTAGGAACACGATTCAGTCTAAACGAAAAGAGCTAGACCCTTGAAATTTATTACATATATATCTTGAAGGATAGGGCAGGCTAAGTTCGTAAATGGGCCAAGTCGGACCAGGGGGAAAAAATTCCCCTAAGAAGAACTAAATATACCCCTGAAGAACTACATATTTTTACAAGTTTTTTTGTAAATTTGTTAAGCAAATGAACCATTTTTATGTCAAGGAAGGTTTAAGGTCTTTACCCTGGAGCCAGAAAATCATAAAAATTTATTTTTGGACCCCGCCCCCTTTTTGTGGGCGTTTATATAGCATATTATATAAAAAATAGTGTCAATAATTAACAAATTGTATTACCTAAGCCTAGATTGCATAAAAAATTAATTTTTAAGCCTTCATGACGAATGGAAAATGTACTCGGATCTTCTGCGCTACCTTCACCACACCCCCCCCAAAAAAAAACTTTTTTTTTTGGTTAAGCAACAAGAAAATATAATTTGATCTTCTACGCTACCTTAACCTCACCACCGCCTTACCCCTCCATCATCCTATATAGTTGGAAGGTATTTAAGATTCGACTCGGTCGACTATAACGTTTTAACTTATTTTTTATAAATACAATGTTTTCCGTACTTAAAGAATAATGAAAGGCAATTATAATTTTTATTCGTTTGACTTAAATATTAATTGCAAATATTCCATATTTTGTTCTGTGCTATTTCTGTTCTTTAGCAGTTTTTTGGCTTCTTCATCTAAATCCCGATGGTCCACTTTCCATTGATTTCGAATATTGGATATGAACGGATCTGACGTTGCCAATAATATATTAAATAGATCTTCATTTGTTGAATTCCGTGAAATTTTCCTAGTATTGTGCTCTCTATAAAATATGTAATCCTTGTTCCTTTTTTCCCGAGCCTCCTCTGATAGATCTCCAAGTGGCACCAAATGATATTTAATGACATCTTCACCATGATAAAGGATTTTGTGAACTGTTGTAGACATATTTCTAAATGGGTAGTTAGTTGTATATATTTTTGCAGTTTCCTTAGCATAATCTCCAAATTTTCTACAGTCAATTTCTTCATTGCACGCAAGTACTTCTAGTATTATTTTAAATCTGAAAATAAGGTTAAAATCCACTCCTGTTATTTCAGATACTGTTTCTGGATCTGAAAAGAATCGTCTTGCGGTATTGCCATCATTTGTATTGCCTGACCCTTGTTTTGGCTGATCTATAATCAGACCACGTTTGCGATATTCATCTTGAACATGTTTCTTTTTTGAACTTCTTAACTCTTTGTTGGTCTCGTTGTTTCTTATTGATCCTGAAGACTCAAAATCCAAATCATAACTGATTTTTAGTATGTGTTCAATAAGTCGTATTCTTGCGTGTAGTAGTGATAATCCAAATTCATATGCATCGGTATTATCTAATGATTTTGCTGGGACTTGGTTTAATTGGGTTGATGTTGCTTGGCATATAATGCAGCTGGATGCAGCCTTCGTGTTAGTCAAAGCCTGACCCACTTTTCCATCTATCATTGTCAGGACTAACTGGTAGCTTACTTCAATTTGCTGCCAATCTAACTGTAATTGTAATGGCTGTAGTGTTGTAATTTGGGCCTTGATATTACTAATTTCTTTATTAATAACATCATTTGTTTCTTTTTTGAATTTAAATTTGATTGGCCTGCAGTATTTCGTAGAAGATGGTGTCTCATTTTTCCAAATATCCATTGTTTGCGTTGTACTAGTCGAAGGCTCTGAATCTTCCAAAATCTTTTTCAATCGCAATGGTACAAATGATACCATGAACATATCTGAGTCAGAAATATCTTCACATACAGCTTGTTTATATTGTTTTTGTCCCGAAGAACCATCACATCCCCATTTACAAAAAAGAATTAACTTTGTGTTTCCGTATTTCTTCAACTCATTTCCTGTTATTGATTGCAGCAAGCGTTCGGCTGTGTGATCAAGTAGAGATTGTAGTTGTACCTCTGCCGAAATTTTTGTGATTGTAATAGTGTCCTTTGATGGCAAACAGTCCATTTTAGCAGCGGTTATGTGATGATATGCTGGATATATATTTGAGCCTTTTTCAATCGCACGCTGTCTGAGTTTAATATATTGCTGTTTTGTTAATTTCAAATCCAGAAATAATGCTAATGCCTCCTAATTTGTTTACTGTATTGCACCATTCGGAGTTGGTATACTTTTAAGAATCCGTTTTGTTCTCGGTGGACTAGCTTTAACAACTTTTTCAATGATATCCACTTTTGTAAATTGGTTCTGTGATCGTAATTGATGTAGGAAAGATTCTTTTATATTTGTAGAACCAATGGCATCGTTAGCATCTTTAAGCTCCCGCCTCTTAGGCCTATCGCTGCAGTTGTCCACTAATGATTTGCGTGGTCTTCCAGCCTTATCTTGCTTTGCTGTTTCTGCAGCGACAGTAAGTTGACCTTCTAACCACTTTGCACTTTTTATATAAAATTTTTGTTTACTGTACATAACTTCTTTGTAGCGTTTTTTTAGTGCTTTGACGAAATTATATAATTGCTCTTGCATTTCGGTGCTACACGAATTTAAGTTTAATTTTATTTTAACGTAACTAAGAACATCTTCCTGATTTTTGTTTTTAAAATACACTTCGGCCAGTTCTTTATAACTGAAGCTCTCCATTTTCTTCTGAATATTTTTATCCGTACACTTAAAGGATTAAGTTATTACTGAATAATCCCTTAAGGAATCCGTACCTTTATAAATTTTTAGATACATGTTCTTCACACACTGATCTTTAATTTCATAGCAGGTAGCGCTTAAATTGAACAAAACTGCACTCATGCGTCAATATGAGGTTATTTTTTAACTTTAGTGGTTTAATGTCGCAATTATTGTTATAAAATTGTTTATGACTTTGGTTGACCCTAACATTTGATAACAGGTAAATTTAGAAAGAGATCATATGCTCTGTAGAGCCCATTGTGATAATTTTATTACTTATTTTTTGCTGATCAAAACAAAGCCATTAAACCCTTTCGAAGGTATTATATTTATTTTTTTTGGTTATACGTAGCCTAAACTAAAAAAAATAAACTTTTAGGCAAAAAAATGAAAATTTAATACACCATTGTATATGAATTTTTTTGAGTAATTTCATTACAATGAAAAAAGTGTACTACAGGCGGCTCGTGGCGGGTGCAAAAGTATATATAGCCTTAAAGAGGACACTTTCACCTTTCTCGTGGTTATATACGTTTCTTGTTCCCTTTTGTTCCCTAGAAGTTCTATTCCACTAAAGTTTAAATTTGAGGAAAATATAGTAGTTTCATAAATATTTCATTACGCCCCTTATATTAAACGCTAGAGGTGTGCCTACTTACAACAACTAAAGACAATAATCCTACCAACATTATAAAAAAAACGCAGACCATTATCGATGATAGCTTGCGAGTAGTAACCATTTAATTTTGGTAAAAAACCAAAGAAAAACACCTTTTTCTGAAATTAAAAAAAAGTTGAGTTTGACAGCGTGCCTCGCCCACAATTATCAATATTTTAACATAATTTTTTGGCTACCTTAATTTGGATATATTAGCTACAAAATGACGTAAAAATTTTAAAAATCGGTCACAAAAAAAATTTACTTTTGGCCAACGAAAAACGATTTTCAGCCACTGTGCGGCGTTGTACGAGAAGTGTCAATGCAGAATTAGAGAATTTATAAAAAAAGGCATCAAATATTGTATAACTACAGATTGTTGGACTTTAATAAATACCGTTAGTTACATTGCTGTTACAGTATATTTTTTAGATAACAATTTCACTTTGTATAGCGTTTTACTACAGTGCACATCAGTTGACATTTCTCACACGTCGGAGATTTGGCGTCATTGTTAAAAAATACTGTGGAGAAGTCAAAAATGCAATTGCGTTAAAATTAAAATGGAAATATTTTGGATGCTTTGCCCACATTCTCAATCTCATTGTAAAAGACGATCTTAAAATAAAAGATATTCCCAAAATTTTAAACAAAATAAAACAAATTGTTAAACACTTTAAGAAAAGCTCCAAATCTAATGAAAAATTGATGGCATATCAAAGAAATGCGGGAAGTGAGCCATTAAATTTAATACAAGAAGTTGAAACTAGGTGGAATCCCACGTTACACATGCTGCAACGATTTTTACTTCTCGAAGAGGCAGTTAAAGCCACAATTGCAGTAGTTGATAAACAATTACCATGTGTGTCAACAAGAGAATGGCATATAATTAAAAAGTTGTGCTTAGTACTGAAAACTTTTGACGATGCAACTAAAAATATTAGTGGAGTATCGTACTGTTATGCATAGAAAGTGGTTCTAAGTACAAACGCTTTAATCTGTGTCTACTCAAAAATTAATGAAAACGAATATCCAATTGAAATTTTATCAGTTATTGCAAATATCAAAGTAAGTATTTATGACCGTTTATGCAGCGTTGAATAAAATGAAATTTTAACAGTATGTACCTTTTTAGACCCAAGATTTAAAACTTTTGCATTTTCCAATCCGGCTTGTGCAGAACAGGTTAAACAGATTGTAACGTCATCAGTTTCTTTACTATATAGTTCTCAAACAAGTTTTATAGAACAAGAAACAGAAAACATCGGCAACGACACCTCAAATGAACTTCAATTATCAATTTTAATATTTTCCACCTAAAAGCTAGGGGAACTACATAATCACGAATAATGGAGGTACAAAGATATCTGCAAGACGACCTTCTACCAAGAAACCAAAACCCCTTAAAATGGTGGATGAAGAATAAAATAAAATATCCAAACCTTTCTTGCGAAAGAATATTTTCAAAAGCAGAACAAATATGAAATGAAAGAAGAACGCGGTTGAACGAAAATGTTGTTGTTCCTTCATTCGAACTACAAATATACGTAAAAAATGCACATATTAATGTATTAAATCACATATTACATTGTCCATATTAATGTTCAGCATTATTTGTTACTTGTTTGTGAATACTTTTTTTTTACGAGTGAATTATTTTTTTTTTAAGTTTACATATAACATGAATTTTGAAAGTGTTTTTCATCAATAAAATAATTTAAAAACCTAAACAAATTTAGTTTTACTATATTGTAAATTATTAGCATTATTAGAATTATTTTAATTCCAAAATTTCCTAATTTAAAAAAAATTTATATTATTTTATTAATCCTTCAATATTTAAACAAAAATTGTACATGCAAACTTCTTATATACACATGTATGCTAGAGTAAAAATAGGAACTGCCAACAGGCAAACGGTGATTACAATAACTGTTTAAAAGAACGGTGATTTAAAAATCACGTTAATTGGTAACGACGTTTCTTAAAAATCACGGGATCGCTCATTCTATTTGACATCCTGTATGTATATTTTGTTAAAAAATTTTAAACATGTTATTCATAGAAACGTTTTCTTTTTTAATAAATGCTGTTTTTATTTCTTTTGTTTTTAATTTTAACTGCACTTCTTTTCACTTTTCACACAACGCACCCTTTTCACTTTTCACACAACGGTTTATTCTCACATTTACTATTTTATTTACAAATTTATTATGAAAACATATTTTTTTTTAATTTTAAATTTGAAAATTTTTTCGGTTTTTAAAATGGCGCGTCAACAAAATGTTAACAAATTTTGACGGTGATTCTGAAAAATTTGTGAAGCGAAATCCACCACCTGAACCATTAATCTTATCTAGTATTCAATTTGCCTTGATTTTCTATGTATCGAATTTGACATTTCAGGATTTAAGATTTCTTTGAGTTACATTACGTTTTAGAGTCGCTTCTAAAAAAATGTTTTTTTGTGTGTGCTCTCCTTTGCAGCTTACGTAGAAGTGTCGCATATATGGGAAAAAAAACCATTCTCGTACTTTTTTGTATGGTTGTATAATTTTCGTAGTATTTGGTCTAGAGTGATATTCTGCATACTACCTAAGACATCTGTTACACGCTTTTTTCCTCACTCACAATATCTTTTTGGTGGTCGCACTAAACGCCCATTTCTAGTCCTTATTTCTCCACCTTATTCCTCCTGCTGACTTTGAACCTCTGTCAATTCCGGTCGTTCTATCGCTCCCTCAACATTCTGCTCCATTACCTCGTCATCATCAGGAATAGTACCTAACGCAGGTCTAATCACAATATCCTTACTAACATTTCTTTTATAATCTTTACTTATATTTCACTAATTTTCCCTTTCAATACAACGATTGTCATCTGGTGGCATTTGGTTGATCCCTGGTATCCCCCCGTTATACTAAGTCTCACTGTCGTCCTCCAAAATTAACTCACTAGTATTAAAGTCAACATTATCAGTCCTAGCAAAAGAGTTACCGAAGTTATCCCTGATTACATATGAACGACTGTTCACCCGCTCTACAATCATACCATAGTGCCACTCCTTCCCGCTTTTCTTAAAAATAACTAAATCACCAGGCTTAAATACCGGTAACAATTTCGCATTTCGATCATAGTAATATATTTTGTCTATGCTTCTTTTGTTCAATTTTTTCTTTTATTAATTCTTCCGCGACATTATTTCTAATCAACAATGAGCCAGATATAAAGAGCTTTGTTTTAACTAGTCTTCCAAAAAATAAACTGGATGGTAATAACTGCATAGCTGCCACAGGAGTCATATTGTATTCCAGAATCCTATATTTATAAGATTTCAAGTCACCCGTCTCATAGCAACGTTTCAATATGTTCTTTGTGATAGCTACACCTTTCTCGGCCAAGCCATTGCCCTGTGGATGTCGCAGACTTGAAAATTTAAATCTAATATTAAATTGAGACGCGTAATTATCAAATTCTATTGACCCAAACGGACTATTGTCACATTTATTTGTGGTCGGAAGACCAACTGTAAAAAATATCTAATTAATCTCTTATATAATGTGCTTCGATGTTTTGTTGCTGAGCGAGGTCACTGCTAAGAAATTAGAATGAGCATCATAAATTGCCACACAATCTCGTCTAGGACTTATTTGAAAGTCCATTCCTACAACATGAAACGGATATTCTGGTGTCTGCTCCTGCAGCAAAGGTTCTCTTTGATTATTACGAAGGAATTTTTCACAAATAGTACAAGACTGTATAACTTCCCTGATCCTACTACTCATTCCCGGCCAATAGTATAACTTCCTTGCCCTCGAAAGGGTCTTCTCAACACCGAGATGTGGCCTGTGCAACCACTTAATCAACTGTTCCCGTAGTTTTGCTGGTATAACCAGCTTGTGAGCCAACAACAACAATGCGTTCTTAACATGCAGTTCGGCCTTAAATTTATAAAAATAATAACTCAAGTTATCCAATTGATGAAAACCTGGGCATCCATTCTCAACATATTTACAGATCCTCCCATAATTCTCATCCTCGCTTAATATTTTCGTATAACGGTTAAAATTTTTCTCCGATAAGCAGACTAATTCAGTCAACCTATGTATTACACCTGACAAACCCTTAATCTCCTCCTCCTCTTCTAATTTACCACGCGACAGGCAGTAATCCCGGATTGTAAATTGCAAGAACGGGCTCCGAAGACACAACTTTATATAAATTCCTGAATTCCTCTTCGTCGCTCTGATTTCAATTAAAGTAAACATCAAGTCAAATTCCGTAATTCAGCAGTTATCCTCGATAGATTCGGAATAAACCGTGCTAAATACTTTAATAACCCCAGGAACCGCAAAACCCCAACCGATCTGTCGGTCTCTCTATACCAAGTATGGCCTCTAAATCTGGTTGTGGGATAGATCATGCCTCATAAACCTGACAGACTCTCTTCAATATTGTACCTTTTCCGCGTTAAATTTTACGTTATTCTCCTTGGCTCGCTGAATTACCAATTCAAAAATCCTGTCATGCTCGGCCAAGTCTGATGCACAGACCAAAATGTCATCAAAATAAATATAAAAACCCGGAATATCCCCAAATATTTGTACCATAATACTCTGAAACTTTTCCGGCGCACAATTCAGACCGAAAGGTAAACCGTTAAATCTATATATACCAAAAGGAGTCATAAATGTCGTCAAATCCTATGTTGCCCTGTCCAATGATATATGCCAAAACCCACTCGTAAGACCAATAACCGAAAAAACCCTCGCCCCAGCTAGACATGAGGTAAGATCTTCTAGGAATCCGGAAATGCTCACGATTTATGCACTCGTTAAGCGGCCTTGGGTCTAAAAAAATGCGCAATCGCCCGTTCGCCTTTTCAACTAGTTGCAAATTATTAACCCAATCAGTGGGATAATCCACTCGAGAAATTATTCCATCCCCCACCATCAAATCCAATTCCGTTTTCAATCTTCCCATTAACGCCTGAGAGATCCGTTTCCTGTAGTGAAGTGCCGGCTTTGAACCCTCCCTCAAATTAATCCTGTATTCACCCGGGAACCGTCCAAACCCATGAAACACATCATTGTATCTTTCAACAAACAGCTGCTTTTCGTCAGACAATGCAACTTTATCCACATCCATCCGTTTGACCAATTTCCATTCAATACAGCTGTCCAACCCAATTATTGGCTCAAATTTATCATCAACGACCAGAAATGATACATTTCTTCCTATGTTTGAGCTTAGATCAACACAATTCAAAATTACAGTACCAAATATTTTAACTTTATTATTACTATAATCTAATACGGGAAATTCTGTTTTCTTATTATTCGTATGAATATCAAATTTTTTTTATAAAACCTAAAGGAATACAATTTACATCTGCTCCGGTATCACTTTTAGACTTCACTATTTTTCCTTTAACACGTCCATCTTGCCCAATTCACTGAATTTATCCTAAAATAATTTTTATTATTTGCTCTAATCCCTATTTCATCTAAACAATTACTTGACGTACCTTGAATATCACTCCATGCAATATTACCAATTCCCCGCCTAATATGGCGGCTACTGTTGTTTTTTTTTTCGTCATTTTCCTCTTTCTTTTGCACAGCTTGCTGTATTTTTTCATTTCTGCGACACATACGAGCATAATGCCCCAGTTTCGAACAAATCCGACACTTAATATCTTTCGCCTTACATTCAGTAGGGTGTTTTGGAGACAAGGAAAACTAAAATTATAACAAAACCTTTTAACAATTTCAACCGTTGCTACTTCTTCCTTTTCTTCAGCCGTAATGCTTGCAATTAACGATGCTTTCGATTCTAAAATATGTTTATTGACATAAGCTTCTTCATAAATTTTGCATACTTAAAGTACTTTTGCCAATGAATAATCTCTTCCATCTAGTAATTTCAATTGTAGTTTGTTGTCGTTTACCCCAATTATAATTCTGTCCCGCAACATTCGCTCTTCATAGTATGCACCGCACGAACATTTAAAGTTACAAAAAGGTAACTGCTTTCGCAGCTCGGTTACGAATTCATTTATGGACTGTTTTTCCTTTTGCGAGATAATATTGAATTTGAATGACTCCATACGTACGTTTTTTTGCGGTAGAGTGTAATCGTCAAATTTTTTAATCACCTCGTCCAACGAGCATTGCATCACCTCTTCTACAACACGCGTCTCCCCCAGCATCAAACTTTGTGAATTATCATTTGGAAACAACGTGTTGTAGATTAGCGCGCCCTGCTCACCAATCAGCCATATAAAAGTTGCGATATTGTTCTTTTCTGATTGCCTTATTTTTTCTGTAGCAATCATCCAGACAATGAAATTTTGTTTCTACTTCGGCCACTCGGTGGCTATGTTGGCACAATCTAAAGAACGTGGCGTACGACTTTGCCCTTCGTCCGCCATTTTGTAATTTTCCTTTTATGTATACCGACTTGAACACTATTCGTTCACGTTTCTTCTGACACCATGTAATAATTTTTTGCGCAATTATTAAATAAACAAAGTTTTTCTGTTCTGACAAATCAGGTTCTATAATTTATTAAGATTTCTTTTAGTTATATTACGTTTCAGAGTCGCTTCTAAAAATGTTTTTTTTTGTGTGTTCTCCCCTTTGCAGCTCACGTAGAAAGGCCGTGTCAGATAGAACTTTTTCGCTTTGCGTGACATTTCAAACTTTGAAAAAAAAGTGTAAAACGCAAGAGGTATGTCACAATAAAAACTTTGACAGCGCTTAATTATTGTTTGTTTACGTTAAAAGTGCATAGTAGTTTTTATATTTTCATTAAAATAATATTAAAAAATGTTATTGGAGGACATATTGGAATTGGTTCTAATCCTAATCTTAATGAATGAAGCATTTTTATATAACTACATGTATACATAAGAATATTAAAATAAACTATTTCCTATAGTTAAAATAATTTGTTACAAATTAATACTAGAAGCCTTTTTCAAAAATAATAAAGGAATAATATTTAATAAAAAAATTACATTTTAAAATACTTACCTCTTTTACTTTAGATTTTGCAAAAAATAATATACAAATGTATAGCAGCTAATTGTCAAAGCGCGCCAAAAGATGAGTGTTGACCAACTTTGCGCTTTGCTTTGCGTTAAAAGTGCTTTATGTGACATGTTTCATATAAGTTCATACATTTTATCTTAAATGTCAAAGCGAATTTGCAACGCAACGCAAAGCAAAAGTTTTATCTGACACGGCCTGAAGTGTCGCATATATGGGAAAAACCATTCTCGTACTTTTTTGTATGGTTGTATAATTTTCGTAGTATTTGCTCTAGAGTGATATTCTGCGTACTACCTAAGACATTTGTTACAAGGTGTAGATAATAAAAATTATTATGATGATTTCAAGTTATATTACAAGTTATAGCATGCAACATTAAGATAAGTGTGAAACAATTGGAGATGTATGCCATCCACAATATACAAAATATTGTACCTTGGGAAGCTTCCTATTAGAAGCATGTTGTGTTTTTTGTGGCCGCAACATAAAAAACATGTCCAGATGTTATTCTAATGAATACATTATTGAATTCACTAAGGGACTCACTAACCTTATTGTTTCATATACAGTACATTTTAATACATTTTATACAGTATATTTTAATAAAATAATAAAACCTGTGATCAACAAATATAACTAGTCAAGAAAGAGACTGTCATTTTAAACTTTATTAAAAGTTATGACCCGCGTTTATTCATAACCTGGTACCTGGCTTATTTAGTTGGGTCACAGTAAATGTACGGCCATGTAAGTCAAATATTTGATCCAAAAGACGTAACCACGTCTTAATTTTTTAATTAAAATTTATTAAAAATCATCTTAAAATAAGGTACGTATAGGAATTTACGTAAAAATGATACATTTACAAACTATATAATTAAATATAAAAACTTTAAAAAAGACAGTGTTAGGGAAAAATTTAGTTTTTTAATTCAATCACCAACTTAGATTCTTTTTTCCAAAAGAAACTTACTGATTGCTTAGTAAATTTCTTATAGTTTCATAATTAGGCGATCTGCACTTTTCATTAAATGACAGTGACAAATCCGTTACAAATACACTAATCAATTTTTGTTCAACATTTTAATAAGTCCGTGGGGAATCTACGGGGCAGGTTGTGTATTATTTTTAAATTTTATTTTGAATAACTTGAAGCTTTTTTGTGTAAGTTTTAGCAGTTTTGCTACATAACACTTGGCAACCATCATAAGTCAAGATCGGGCAGATACACATTTTGTAAAACATTATTTTGTTTCTTAGGCTAAGCCTTGACCTCCTGTTTAGTAAAGGATATAGTGCGCAACCGCACTTAATTGACTTGTCACATATGTATCCAATATGTTGCTTAAACAAAAGCTTTTTATCTAGGATAATACCTAAATATTTAATGTTTTCACTAATAGAAATGACATTTCCTTGAGAGTACAGGTTTTGTGAAAGAATACGTTTCGGCGAGTTATTGTACGGAAATATGATGGTTTTGTTTTGTTATCGTTAACTTTAGTTTTCCATTTATTGAAACATTTTTGGCTAAAGCTTAGAGCCTGCTGTATTTTCTTGACTACTGCGTTTGATACCTTGCCGCAACATATAAAAGCACTGTCGTCAGCATAAAAAGCTGCTTCTTAAATACGGCGAATTTTAAATCCGAGGTATATAATGAATATAGTCTGGGAAAAAGAAGGGATCCTTGAGGTAAACCTGCCGGTTTTTGACTTTCACCAAAATAATTCTTATCGGCGCAGACTATAAATGATCTATTATTTAAAAAGCTTTTTACCCTTTTTTGTAAATAAATGGAAAAGTTAAAACAATTTAGTTTTAACAAAAAACCACCATGCCAGATAGAATCAAAAGCATTTTCAATATCAAGGAATATAACACCAGTTTTTATGCGTTGACTTTTATTATTTCCAATAAAATTAATCACCCTTTTCAATTGATGAATGGTATAGTGTTCCTTACGGAATCCAAACTGATGGTCAATAATATTGCTTTTTTCAAACACTTTGTCCAATAGGCTTATGATGCTGATTGGTCTGTAACTGGTTGGCATTTTAGGATCTTTTCCAGATCTATGAACTGGAATTACTTGAGCTTATTTGAAACTTTGTGGAAAATAGCCAATACGTGTGCAAACATTAAATATCTTACTTAGTGTTTCAAAAAATATTCAGGCATTTTTTTAAGAACAATGGCATTAATTTCATTTAAACCTCGCGCTTTATTATTTTTCAATGAAAACACATATGACTTGACTTCAATAGCATGAGTTAATACTATATTACTACCACTGAGCAGGGACTCATTGTTAAGTCAATCCACGTAATCTGCAACGCAAGTATCCATAGTTGATGGATTATTTGTTTTTATAGCGTGAGAACTAGCAAATGCATCAGCAATTGCATTAGCTTTATCTACACCCATTTTTAAAATTTCATCGTTTACATGCAAATCAGAAATCCGTAAATTCTTGCCTTTAAGTGCTTTGGTAAGCTTCCAAAACTTTTCATAGCCGGGAGGCAACCTAGAAATAAATCTTGACCAAGACTCATGATCTATACGCCCCCCTGGCACGACCTTTTTCTGTCCAAGGACCTTTCTTCCGATTTTTCTGCACGTTTTTGTTTGACTTGGGCTGGTGGTTATGGCTTCTGGACCTAGTAGCACCGGGGTGAAACCCTGTGGGAACGGCTCCAGTTTAAGGTCATAACTATCTCCGTCCCGTTAAAACCCTGGCAGGCCTCATAGTACGTTCGATACCCGTCACCGTTAAGTTGGTGGTGTAGGTTTGGTTGAGTTTACTCCCAATTAGCAACGGTCTGGCTCTGAGCACCTGTCCCCAAGAAGGCTGGTTCCAAACCTCGCACGGCCTCCCTGCTTGCATAGATAACCATGGGACCTTTGAGTTGACTACACATACGGGTGGAGATAGCGGCTATGAGTGGGGACCCATTTCGCATGGACAAAACTAATACAAAAAAGACCACAAGGGCCAACCCTAAAAGGGAGCCAGTTGTATTGCAACGGCAAAAGCCGGCAATCCATAAACAACCTTCGTCTGTGACCTCTACCTCCAGACCACAGTTGGGTGCAGCGACTCTGTTGTCTGCCTCGACGTCCTGCACCGCAATCCCCAAGGGTTGCGTAATGCCCTCTTCGAGCACCACAATCACCCCTGCTACAAAACAGAGTGAAAGAGGGGCTCCCCCGCATATTGGTCCAACCACTGATGTAAGGGCATTAAGCGTTAAGCCAGCCCAAACAACTGGTAATCTGAGCCCTAGCACGCCCTCCTCTTCTCGTGTACACATCAACGCGTCGACGCGGGCGTATAGGACCAGAAGATCTGCCTACCGGATCCTGCAAAAACTTGGTGGGCAAGATCCGAACACTTTGTCTGAAAAGGACCAGACTAAACTTAAATTGGCCAAACAGAACTTGGAGTCTCGCCCTCCATCTAACTTCGCACCTCAGAAACGACAAAGGTCGGCTGAGGAAACCGCTACGACAGTCCCTCAACTGCCTAAACGGCCAAAAACTTTAACATCCAAACCGGTGTCCTCACGTCCCCTTAGCGAGATAGTTAAGGATAGCCTCGTCTTGACTATAATAGACACTGGTAAAAGTGACGGGACTATATCTCCAGATAATTCGAGGTTAGTCCAAGCGGCTCTTCGCAGTGTCTATAAGGACATAATTTAGCCAATGCTGGCCCCTCCCCCTCATGCCGTGATGCGGGCTGATATCAGGGGCATGCTAAATTGATCGCTTGTGCTGATCAACGCTCAGCGGACCTGTACAAGCAGGCAATTGACAGCCTAGGTGAAATCTGGTCGGGTGTTAAGCTCTTAGCTGTATCCAAAGATCAGATTCCGAACCGTCCAAGATCCTTCGCCCGAATCCCGGCAGATCCCTCCACTCCGGATGAAATTCTGGAGCTGATTAAACTCAGCAATAAAGAGCTGCCTACGGCCGACTGGAAGGTCGCTAAAGTAAGCGAGCCAAAGTGCCACTTCCGTGACATAATCATTGTCATTAACGACGAGTCCCTCGCCCCACTTAACGCCTGTAAGGGGGAGATCAACTATGGTTTCGACTCGATCTTTCTCAGGATCTATAAGGGGGATAATATAGGGAAAAATTGTAAACCTCCCACGGAACCTCTGGTACCAGAGGTTGCCGCTGGACAAAATAAACCTTTAAAATTGGTTGCGGTCTCCATATGCGGTTCAGATATGTCGGATGACACAAGAAGTGTCATCTCTTCATCTAAGTTTGCTGGCGACTTTTTCCGGCAAATGAGTCTCGGATCCGAATACCAGGCAAAAAGCGAGGAATCACTCCTGTCTGAGGGCGACTCCGACGCTACCCTTACGGCCAAAAATAATGATGATGAGGGTTGTGCAAATTAACCTTCATCATTCCATCGCTGCTTCTGCGGCCGTACTTCTCCGCCTGTCACAGAAAGGAGAGGATATTGTTCTGGTCCAGGAACCATGGGTTATTAATGATCGGGTTTCCGGACTATCTATGGACGGCTACAAAACTGTCTACGTCACTGGTCAAGATAAACCCAGGGCCTGTATTATGATTAAGTATAATATTAACGCTTTCTTTCTTCGCAGATTCAGTGACAGAGACAGCGTTGCCATAGCAGTGGAGACGGGCTCGAAGGATGTCTGGGTGGTCTGCAGTTATATGGCCCATGATCATGGTAATTCACCACCACATGACCTGCTAAAGCTTCTGGTTGCAGAGGCTAACAACAGTCAAACGCCAGTCATCATTGGGGCCGATGCTAATGCTCATCACCATATGTGGGGCAGCACGGATGTCAATGAACGGGGTGAGTCTCTTTTTGATTTTTTATTATTTTATGACTTAAGTATTGTCAATAGGGAAAGCGAGCCTACCTTCGTCACTACGAGTAGAAGGGAGGTTCTCGATCTTACCTTGACAGGTGGTGTCTCTCAAGAGTGCTCCTTTTCTGACCATAGGTATTTATTTTATAAATTAAATCTGGAATCAGTAGGTTCCGGAGTGTCTCACACCTACATAAATAGGAAACAAACGGACTGGAATAAATTTCATCCATTTTAGAGCTTGGCCTAAGGCCTGCTTCCTTCAAGATTAATGACCACTGCGATATTGATCGGGCGGTTGAATTCTTGACCTTGGAGATATGCTCTGCGGCGAAAGCGGCCTGCAATCCACCGAAGCCAAGGGGTAAACCGAAACCCCGCTGGTGGAATACGGAGATTGCAGAGTTACGTAAGGAATGTAGAAGGCTCTTTAGTAGGGCCAAAAAAAGTGGAAACTGGCTGCCCTACAAGGACAAACAAGGGGAGTTTAAGTATGCCATACGTAGATCCAAAAGAGCCTCGTGGAAAACTTTCTGTGGCAACATAGAAAGCTCGTCCGAAACCAGCAGGCTACGCAGGATTCTTAGCTCGTCCCCGAGAGTTATTGAGAGTATTCAGAAGCCGGACGGTAAATGGACGGGCTCTGTAATCGATACCTTGGAGACGCTGCTTGATACTCACTTCCCTGGTAGTGAAGGGATTGACGAAGCGATGGGGATTGTGAATTCCGCGTCGGTTTTTCCACCCACTTTCCGGGTGACCAATGCTCACTTAGAGTGGGCCATCATGTCGTTTGATGCCTTTAAGTCTCCTGGAATTGACAATATCATTCCAGCGGACTTGCAACATGGCATAGACCTCATAAAACCATGGATATTGCAAATCTACAATGCTTGCCTGGAAAATACTTACATACCCATAGGTTGGCGTGTAGCCCGAGTTGTTTTCATCCCTAAAGCGGGGAAGACATCTCCTATTAAACCCAAGGACTTTAGGTCCATAAGCCTGTCGTCCTTCTTAATCAAAACGCTAGAAAGGATTCTTGATCTTCAGATCAGGAACTCCATAAATCCCGCGCTCATTTCTAGCTCGCAGCATGCCTTCACGAAAGGAAAATCTGTGGAAACAGCGCTGCATGTGTTATTATCCGATGTTGAAAAGTCCCTTTCAAATAAGGAATTTACGCTTGCAGCGTTTCTTGACATAGAAGGAGCTTTCAATAACGTCTGCCCCAATGCCGTTATAAAGAAGACACGTATCATCACGTCCACTTTGGGAAATGATCACGTTGTAAGGGTAGTGAAAAGAGGCACTCCACAAGGTGGCGTATTGTCTCCCCTCATCTTGAATCTGGCAGTCAACACGCTGCTACGACGACTGGACCCAACGGGTAATAGGGTGATAGCTTATGCTGATGACATTTCTATCGCAGTCTCTGGGAAGTACCTGACAACACTCGCAGAACGTATGAACTATTCGCTTAATGTTCTGTCTCAATGGTGCTGCGATTTTGATCTTGCTGTTAACCCCGGCAAAACGGAGGTTATAATCTTCACACGGAGATACAAGATCCCGAATTTTACTGCACCTAGGCTGAATGGCATTGTGCTCAGTGTAAGTGAAAGTGTGAAATACCTTGGGGTGATACTTGACCCCAAACTTCAATGGAAGGCAAACATTGCCGAAAGAGGTTGAAAGGCGACCTGTGCGCTCTATCTCTGTCAGAGAGCTCTAGGACCAAGATGGGGCCTTCAGCCTCGAATCATCTCCTGGCTCTACAAGGCAGTTATAGAGACAAATATTCTCTATGGTGCTATGTTTTGGTGGCCCGCTCTTGAGAGATTGGTCAACCAAAAGCCTCTTAACAAAGTCAGGAGAACAGCCGCTATTTGATTATTGGGGCTCTTCGAACTACTTCGACAAAGGCTCTATTTGCTCTTCTCCATTGGTTACCCACCAAACTCCTGCTATTGCAACAGGCTAAATGCTGTGCAGCCAGACTTAATGCCCTCTCACGCTGGCTCAGGCTGGACATAGGGCACTCTAAGATTATCGATCGGGATGTTCCACTGCCATCAATGGTGGACTACATCTCTTCTACTCCCGCTCTGGACCACGGGTTTCGGATCCATATTCCAAATAGGGAGATTTGGGTCCGTAACGAAGTGGTCGTGGGTGGTACTGTTGACATCTACACCGATGGCTCGAAACTGGACGGCAGAGTCGGTTGCGGAATCTTCTCCAATTATCTTGGACTAAGACTCTCCCTCAGACTCCCTGACTACTGCAGCGTCTTTCAAGCCGAGGTAATGGCCATTCTGAAAACATCCGAAATAGCGCTCAGGGAAGATCTTTCTGGTCATGCTATTCGGATATTTTGGGACAGTCAGGCGGCAATCAGGGCGCTTGCTGGTGAATTTAGTACATCTAAGCTAGTCCTGAGTTTTCGCTCATTACTGAACACTTTATCGGAGCGATCACAGATTGACCTGTTTTGGGTCCCTGGTCAAAGGGATATTCAGGGTAACTGTGAGGCCGATGACCTCGCAAAACAGGGCACATTGCTTCCTAATGTCTCCCCGCTACCAGACGTTGGAATTCCTCTGGCAACGGTGAAAATGGCCATAAAGAACCACTATCTAAATTTGGCTCGCAAATTATGGGTAGATGAAAGTTCCTGCTGTGTCTCCAGACAACTGTGGACTACACTGGACCTCAAACGGACCAGGCAGCTGCTCAGACTGGACAGAAAATCCATAAGTATCACGGTCTCGGTACTTACTGGACACTGTCTAATCGGTAGGCATGCTGAAAGACTTGGTCTGCCTTTTAATGATTTCTGCCGCAGCTGTGGCTCGGAGGATGAGGAAGAGACCGTACTGCACCTCCTGTGCCACTGCCCATCCCTGGCTCGAAGAAGACTAAGAATTCTGGGCTCTTCTTTCTGTGGAACTCTTATGGAGCTATCATCCCACTCTATAAGGGACATAACGAAGTTCATCCGTGAATCCTCATGGTTCTCGGCTGGGTAATGAGATTCATGCCGCCTTCTTTCTATCACAACGGGCCATTCGTTTGTGCTCAAGTGAGCTTCGTCGAGAGAGGCTGCCACTCCTATCTAACTAACTAACTAAGACTCATGTCTATTCCTGTTTATGTAGAAATGTATTAGTCTGTTCAACTGCTTTAAAATGCTAATTAATTGGGTTCTGTACTTTGATTCTCCACATCTCTGCAATTTATGCGTAATTTATTTCTTTGTACTATTATTGTTTTAGATGTATTCGAGATTTCTTTTTCACCAACTGGAATCAGATTAAATACCTGTTTGGCAATAGAACATAACTGGATTAGTGCCATATCTATTTTATTAATGTTATCGTCGACATGATCAATGTTGTGACGCATAATCTCATTCTCTACCCATTCTCTAATGACTGGCTTGGTTATACACAGAAACAGAAGTTGTACTTAATTTAAAATGTCCATTGATAAAACATGAAATTTGAACATTGTCTGAATTCAAAATATTTGGATGGGATTCAAATGCCGAGAAAGGTATACAGAAATTCAATAACAAAATGTCTACTAAGAAGGTTTAACAGGTGAAACATTTTGAATAAACCTGGTGAATGAGTGTGGGAAATAATTAAATAGAAGACAATGTTCAAAAAGTACTTTACCAGCAGAGTCGTTTGAAACACAGTATCAATGGTTGTGATGGCCGTTTAAGTCGCCAAATATAAAAAGTCATTTGAGGTATTAGTTAGCAAATTTAAGTCAAATCTAAAGATTGTAGTGTACTTTGGGTTATACGCAGAAGTAAAAATAGCTGATCGCCTACTTATGGAAAATTGTATAGAAATGTTCTCAATGTTATGAGTTTTAATTTTAGGTAATAACCTATGATCTATATTACTTTTTACCGCTATGATTTCACTTCCTCTGTGTGTAAGTCGGTCTTCTCTGTATAATTTGTAGCCTCCAAGTTGAAGTTTATGACGCGGCTTAAAAATGTTTCATTGAGTAAAAGGATATCAAAAAAAATTTTTTTCATGGAGACTGATTCAGCAGCGTCACAGCGTCGTTATGCCTTGAGCATTCTAGTGCATTCCAGCAACTGTTGAATTATATGACATGCTTACGCTTCGTACCCAATACTCTTAATTTGTCAAACTTATGTTGACATTTTTGCAGTACATCAACCGCACCGAATAATATTTCCAGTAGCCTTTCATTGGAAATATCATCGTCGTTCTTAACAAGGGGTTTGGTTTTCAAAACTTCAGAGTAAAGTCTTTTGCTGCAAAAACTTGAATCACGTACATTATCTTGATGTTCACAACATGATAACTGAGGAAATTTTGCATCATCAATGTTAGGACTTGTGTAAATTGATCGTTTGTTAGACGTTGCAGTTTTGGCCGTTACATGCCATATTTCTAGATACTCCTTGCGACAAGGGCACTTTGTGTAATTAGACCTGTCGTTAACATTTCTCTGATCCTTTTTAGTGCAATTATAACATTTGTACACAACACTTCCATCATGAGGGCTTTTGTTTAATGTACAAACAGATAAATCGTGATTACCTGCACACGCTGAGGATACGTTGACTCGGTTACAGTTCTTGGCACCGTGACCATACATCGAACATTTGACACATTGGGTAGGGCCTTTGTTTCCATGGAACGGTATTTTCCAACAAACAGAAATATTACAAAATTATCTAATTTTCATTATTTCGTGTTTTGAAACATGTATTCGAACTCTATTAAATATAAAGCGTCATGCTCATTAGTTGTAATTTCCTTTACACTTACCGGCTTTATATTGTGCTTCTTAACAAACTCATCCTCTATTATTTCTGTTGACAATCGAGCTAGGCCAAATAAACCCATTTTGAAAATCATGCCGTCTTTTACTTCGTGCTGTCTTAAAGAATTTCAAACGCTTCTTTCTAGCGAGACAGTGAAATGGATATTATTTTTGTTCCAACGGAAATTCTTTTGAACATATATTGCTCACCAACTAAACTTGTAGTTGGGGCAATTGCCCCACTACTTTTTTCTCTTCTGACTAAAAACAAGAAAAATTAGACGTTGGCAGAATGTGACTATACCGAAGGTATAGTACAATAGCAACAAATGTACAAGACGTGTTATAGAAAGAATAACAAAAAATGCTTTGAGCTCTGTGTGAATTTCCTCCAACCAAATTAATATTGATATTTTGGATAAATGGATGATATTTAAATATATACACATTTTTTATGTCGACGGACGACGTATATTTTTGTGTAGGGAAACCGTTTTTCTGTTTATTGTTAAAGTTTTTGTTTTAACTTATAATTTATTTTCTTTGTATTAACAGGGTGCCATTTTTATCATTCTTAAAATTTAAATCTAGAACAATGTTTTTCAGAAATATTTATGTAAACTTCTCTAAATATTGTTAAAAACTTTTCATCAACAAAAATAAAATATGATCACAACTATTTTAGTACCATTATACCTTTAAAACTTAGTGCTTTAACATTTGCATCTCTTTTTTCTCTATGTTATAAAATATTTTTATGAAAAAAGTATTCTATATTGGAATAAAGGTTCTAAATGACCTCACAGGATCAGACGAACAGACAGAGTCTGCATTTTACATGTACAAAAATATTTTAAAAATATATTTCATGTACAGAAATGATTGTGTTGCAGTTTTATTTTATGTATAGATATACTGTTTTTATAACTTTCACCATAAGTGAAAAAAGAGTATATTTAACTTTGTCATTCGTTTCTAATTTCTACAATATCTATTTCCGATCCCAGATAGTGGTCAATGGTGAAGTCAATTGCGCTATGTACGTCTGTCCGTCCGTGATAATGCCAAGGCACCAGAGAAGCTAGAGAAATTTTAAATACGCCAATCGATCGGATATAGTTTCGATAATTTTGCTATTGAAAATCAGCAAGATAGGTCCATGTTTTTTGAGGCAACTGGCAAAGCACCACGCCTACCTCTAATGTTTCCATATTACTTGGAACATTAAAGCAACTCCAATAATAAACGCAAATATATGGGACGATGGAGAATTAAAAAATAAGACAAAAACACCAAGTGAAAAACTTGGCGCTCGCCTAAAATTCCGTGTTATGGCCTCTGTACTTTTCATAGAAAAGTACGATTCGATTGCGCACTATATTTTTTAAGATATCAATATGGATACCATTAAAAAGTTTTTAAAGAGATCTTTCAACAAATAATAAAAAAATTTTAAAAATGCTCAGGAGCCGATAACACTTTTATGTACAATTATATATAGTACTAGATTTTTTACTTTTAAATTTTCTGTCATCCCAATATTCTGATTGGATCTACTTCACTAAACTAGATATACATATAAGAATTTGCATAGCCGAATAGAGCAGTCTTACTTGTTAATAAGTTTAAGTTAAAATTCTTTTTTGATCTTTATTATTTTCAATTATTTCATTTTTTAGATAAATCATTATATCCAATCAAATCCAACAGTGAAACAACTAATATACATATGTTCATTTCGTAACGTTAAAGACCAATATGTACGTAAATAAAATCAATAAAAATTTTGGCAAACTAAAAATTAAAATTCTATTTCTGCTGCATTTTCAGGACCGCCAAAAATAGATATTAAATAAATAATCGAAAAAAAAAAAAAATAAATATTAAAATCAAAATAAAATAAAAATAAAAAGATTTACTTTTTTTCATTACATAAGATTTATTTTTTATTTCATTACTGCGTTTATATGTACTTTATTCGCAAATATAAATTATTTCTAATTATATAACTCACTGTTTATACGGCAAGAATATTTTTGAAATAATACTCGCTCTTTTTTATTGTATTGAATTATTAATGTTTTTAAACAATGATTTCTTTTCCTCAAGATGTTATATAAAAAAAAAATTAAGGCCTTATAGGCAAAAACACAGAAAAAATGTGGCATCATTTTACATCTAGTTTGCAAATAGTGAAGTTAATCAAGAGTTGATTTTGTGAGTAACTGCCATCCCTAAATTAGCGCGTATGACGCGACGCAAAATAACGCATGGCTTTTACGCTGAAGGTGCATACCTAAATAAAAGCGCAACGTTTTGTTGTGAACAGTAATGTTAACCTATCACTTTTAATAAAACCATATAAAATGAAATGCAAAACAGTGATAAAAACGCTATATAAGCCCGAAAAAAGCAAAAATGGCATTACTGTTTTGTAACGTTCTCTAAATACTACAACTAAATATGTAAACAACAGTAGCTTGCAGGCAACTGCATTATCTTACGCGCTGTCAAAATTGGATTTTCCAATTGCTAAGCGTTGACGCCGTGCTATTTAGGGATGCTTCATACATTTTGTATGTACATGAGAAATTTTGACAGATATCTTGCGCTTTACGTCGTAATTTAGAGATGGCAGTAAGCTTTTTCACAAAAAAAATTAATTCACCGTTTATACGGCAAAACTTTCTATTAACAATATTTTTATAAACGAAGTAATAATTATTGTAAGCATTATTTAGAGCCGTTTTAATGAAAAAGGTGTACAAATTGTATACAAGTTAATAGGTACCCAGCAAGAAATGATTGACAGAAACTAATAATAATACAATTTATACACTAACACATTTGCAACAATTTTGTATTGAACAGCGTTGCCGTTGCGTTTTTGGTACTGAATTGAGATAAACCTTCTTTTTATAGAATAAATCTTATTTTTCGCTTGTGTTTATAGATAATAGTGCAGCAAACTTTAAAATACAGATTACAAAATGTTTTTTTTTTAAATTGTGCCAAAGATCAAACAAAATTTTTATTAAATTTGTTGTAAAAAGTTAGTCGGTTTTAAGAAATTCTGGTAGTTTTTGAAAGAAAAAAAAAACGGAGGAGAAATTTCTTGTCACTTGCCCCAAACAAACAAATCATATCCCACAGTGAAAGAACTAATATACATATGTCTTATTTTGTGACGTTAAAAACCAATATGTACGTAAGTAAAATCAATAAAAATTTTGGCAAACTAAAAATTAAAATTTTATTTTAAATATAGGTAAAAATCTCGGGAATCTTAAATTAAAAAAATTATTTAATTTTTTTTCGGGTTAGTTTCATTTTTTATATTCATTTTTACAAAGAAAAATGTACGCGGACGTTTTTCAAAGAAAACAGGAAAAATTAGACGCTGGCAGAATGTAATGCTGCATTTTCAGAACCGCCATATCCCTCATCAGCATTCTTCGCATCTATCTACCTTAAGTTGTGTATATTTTAAGAATCACCCATTTAACCAACTAATCAATATTAATTTGGTTGGACGAAATTCACACACAGCTCAAAGCATTTTTGTTGTTCTCTCTACAACACGTCTTGTACATTTGTTGCTATTGTACTATACCTTCAGTGTAGTCACATTTTGCCAGCGTCTAGTTTTTCTTGTTTTTAGTCAGAAAAGAAAAAATACTGGGGCAATTGCACCAACTACAAGTTTTCTAAAGTGTCCGATGATCCTATCACGAGCAACAATAGATTTCATTTGTTATCTGCCGAAGAAGAGAAAATTTTAATGAAGAAAAAAGTTCCACCGATGATCGTGGACTCTACACATAGTTTTTCAACTGTCTTTAGTTTAGTTGGTGAGCAATATATGTTTAAAAGAATATCCGTTGGCACAAAAATAATATCCATTTCACTGTCTCGCTAGAAAGAAGCGTTTGAAATTCTTTAAGACAGAAAAATCTGCTTCTACAGCACGAAGTAAAAGACGGCGTGTTTTTCAAAATGGGTTTATTTGGCCTAACTCGATTGTCAACAGAAAAAATAGAGGATGAGTTTGTTAAGAAGCATAATATAAAGCCGGTAAGTGTAGAGGAAATTACAACTAATGAGGATGACGCTTTATATCTAATCGAGTTCGACAGACATGTTTTAAAACACACAATAATGAAAATTAGATAATTTTGTAATATTTCTGTTTATTGGAAAATACCGTTCCGTGGAAATAAAGGCCCTACCCAATGTGTTAAATGTTCAATGTATGATTACGGTGCCAAGAACTGTAACCGAGTCAACGTATGCGCAGCGTGTGCAGGTAATCACGATTTCTCTATTTGCACATTAAACAAAAGCACTCATGATGGAAGTGTTGTGTACAACTGTTATAATTGCACTAAAAAGAATCTGAGAAACATAAACCACCAGGAGTATCTAGTAACACGCAAGCCTGTAACGGCCAAAACTGGAACGTCTAATAACCAACCAATTAACAGAAGTCTTAACATTGATGAAGCTAACTTACCTCAGTAATCAAGTTTTGAACATCAAGATAATGTACGTGACTCAAGTTTTCGCAGCAAAAGATTTTACTCTGAAGTTTCGAAAACCAAACCCCTTGTTAACGAAAACGAATTTATTTCTATGAAATGGTACTGGAAATATTCTTCGATGCGGTTGATGCACTGCAAAAATGTCAACATAAGTTTGACAAATAAAGAGTATCGGGTACAATGCATAAACATGTCATATAATTCAACAGGTACCCAAAATGTTCATGTTATGCACAGGAATGCTCAAGGCATAGCGACGGATTCAGCAGCGTCACAGCTCGAACAAGTTCTCCATGATAAAAACGTTCATATTTTTTACACAATGAAACATTTATTAAAGCGTGTCCTAAACCTCAGCTGCAAAATAAATAGAGAAGAAGGGAGGTGAAATGAAAGCGGTAAAAAGTAATATAGATTATAAGTGATTACCTACTATTAAATCGCAGAATATTGAGAACATTTTTATAAAAGTTTTCATAAATAGACGATCAGTTATTTTACCTCTGCGTATAATCCAACTTACACTACAAACTTTAGATTTGACTTAAATTTGCTAACTAATACATCAAAAGACTTTTTTATATTTGGCGACTTAAACGCCTATCACACCCATTGAAAATGTGTTTCAAGCGACTTTGCTGTAAAAGTACTTTTGGAACATTGTCTTTTATTTAATTATTTTTTGTATTACCCACACTCATGCACCAGGTTTGGTTAAACTTTCTACAGTAAACATTTTGTTATTTAATTCCTGTATACCTTCTTCGGCATTTGAATCCAATCCAAATAGTTTAAATCCAGACCATGTTCCAATTTCATTTTTTATCAATGGACATTTTCAATTAAATACAATTTCTGTTCCTCTGTATAACTAAGCCAGTCATTAGAGAATGGGTAGAACGTGAGATTATGCGTCACGACATTGATGGTGTCGACGGTGACACTAATAAGGTAAATATGGCACTAATCAAATTATGTTCTATTGCCAAACAGGTATTTAATCTAATTCCATTTGATGAAAAAGTGGCAAAGAGAAATCTCGAATACATCTAAAATGTTAATAGTGCAAAGAAATAGTTTCAGGCGTAAATTGCAGAGATGTGAAGATCCAAACTTCAAAACCCAATTAATTTGTATTTTAAAGCAGTTGAACATACTAATAAATTTTCACATATACAGGGATAGAACTGAGTCTTGGTCAAGATTTATTTCTATGTTGCCTCCCGGCTCTAAAAAGTTTTGGAAGCTTACCAAAGCAATTAAAGGCAAGAATTTACCACTTTCTGATTTGCATGTAAATGGTGACATTTTAAAAATGGGGTAGATAAAGCTAATGCAATTGCTGAAGAGTTTGCTAGTTCTCACGCTATAACAATAAATAATCTATCAACAATGGATACTTGCATTGCAGATAACGTGGATTGGCTTAACAATGAGTCCTTGATCAGTGATAGTAATATAGTATTAACTGATGCCATTGAAGCCAAATAATATGTGTTTTCATTGAAAAATAATAAAGCCACAGGGTAAGATGAGATTAATGCCATTGTTCTTAAAAATATGCCTGATTATATTTTTTGTTTTGAAACACTAAGTAAGATATTTAATGTTTGCATAAATGTTGGCTATTTTCCTCAAAGTGTCAAAAAAGCTAAAGTAATACCAGTTCGTAAATCTGGGCCAATCAGCATCCTAAGCATATTGGACAAAGTGTTTAAAAAAAGCATTATTATTGACCAACAGTTTGGATTCCGTAAAGAACACTCTACCATTCGTCAACTGAAAAGGGTACTTAATTTAATTCAAAATAATTAAAGTGAATGCAAAAGTACTGGAGTTATATTCCTTAATATTGAAAAGGCTTTTGATTCTATCTGGCATGATGGTTTGTTTTTCAAACTAAATAGTTTTAAATTTCCCATTTATTTACAAAAAAAGGGTGAAAAGCTTTTTAAATAATAGATCATTTGTAGTTTGCGTCGATAAGAACTATTCTAGTGAGAGGCAAATACCAGCAGGTTTACTGTTATAGTGTCTCCCACTATTCCACACACATATATGTTCTTTTAGCTTCTTGAGAATTATAATAATTATTATTTTCAATACTTTATCCGCTACAAAAAAAAAGTATAATTCCAAAGAATTAAATTATTTTTTTATAACTTTAATAATTGTATTTTTCCAAAGAATTGTCACAATTAATGAAAGTGCATTTCCAATAATGAAAACGCAGCAATAATATATTTCTTTTATTAATTGTATTTTTTAAAAAGAATTGTAACAATTTGCTTATTATAATGAACCAAATAAATTTCTTAATTTAACCAATAAATTTATAAACTTATAGCTGCATTTCCAATAATGAAAACGCAGCAATAATGTATATATTTTATTAAGTATATTTTTTCCAAAGAATTGTAATAGTTAATGAAACATAACAAATTAATTTCTTAGGAATTTTTATGCTTATTTAAACCAGAAGCGTTGATTGTTGATTATTCATTTGAACCTTTAACTTTTTTGTTTTATTTTTTTCGTGCTTTTCCGTTTCGGTAAAAAAAGTGGCGCAGTCGGTAGGATACCGAAAATCCTATCCAACGTAAAAGAATAAAAAAGATTTTATTTATTGAAAAATAAATAACCGGAAATATCCTTTAAAAGATTAAACGACATACGAATATTTGTAAAAAAAAAATATGTATCCTTTATAGGTTTAAAGGACATACAAACATTTGTGAAAAAAAATATCGTTTAAAAAAATTCAAAGACAATCAAACATTTGTGAAAAAAAATCCTTTAAAAAAAATTGAAGGACACACAAACATTTGTGAAAAAAAATATACCCTTTAAAAGATGAAAGGACATACAAATATTTGTAAAAAAAGCGATCAACAACATCATGCGGAACACCTTCTGGTCAACATTAGTCAACCTTAAATTCAACATTACGCATCCTGAGCAACTTTTAACTCAATACAGTGCAACTTGAAACTCAACATACATAGAACACTTCCTTATCAACTTTAAACTCAACACCGCGCCTCCTAATCAACTTAAATTCAACATAAACCATCCTAACCAAATAAAAAAACAACAACTCCAAATCCAACATAACTCATCCTAACCAACTTGAAATTCAACAACTCCGAATTCAACTCATCCTAATCAGCTTTAAATTCACCAAATTCAACTTTAAACTCAACATAGTGACAATTTTCCCATCAGAAACACATACCAACAGTGGAAACTACAATCCTCAGCAACAGCATCAAAAAGTAAGAATTTGTTTTACTATATTATATTTATATTTTAAATGTATATAACCGAAAAAATAACCATAGAATCAGAAATTAAAAGAAAATTACTATATACACATTCGTGTACAAGAGAGAATTATATATATATATATATATATATATATATATATATATATATATATATATATATATATATATATATATATAAACAATAATATAATAATAATAAAAAATAAGGAAGTGGCAGTACAAGTTGAGAACCCATTGAATAGACTAACTATAAATTCCTTGAAATATCTAAACAACTTACCCGAATTCTGTGGTGACTCAAGATACCTACAGACATTCACCACAATAGTCGACCGTATACACCCACATTTACAAGCATACGACGAACTATCCCAACTACTTTTCTCGGACGTGATAAAATCTAAACTGAAGGGAAAAGCAAGACAAATAATAGAATTAACTGCCACGTGACTTCATGGACAGATATTAAAAACATATTGCAGAATAATTTTGGAGATAGGCGTTCCTGTGAGGAACTCTTCGACGAATTACGAAGCAGGGCTTTTGGAACAAACACCTTATACTTCTATAATGACGTAAAAAACAAGTTACACAGCCTGAACAATAAATTAGTAGTTATTCTGGGAGAAACCGAAGTAACTAGACATAGTGCAATAAATAACAAACACACCGCCATCAATATATTCAAAAACAAAATCCCTGAACCAATGAAATCCATTCTATTCTGTAGGAATCCAGAAAGTTTAGAACAAGCTATGGACATACTATTTCAAGCCGAATAAGCATATACTAGGAACAATAATGGAAACGGCTCAGAAATAACACACAATACAACAAAAAAGATAATAGCCGGAATAAGAACAGCCCACAATATCCTATCAATGTTCCAAAATAACGGAAGGATCCCCCACAATCATTTCAAAGCCACAGAAGAAATTTCCAACCAATGTTCCAAGATAACAGAAGAGATCCCTAACAATCATTCCAAAGCTACAGAAGGAATTTCCAACCAATGTTCCAAGATAACAGAAGAGATCCTCAACAATTATTCCAATAACCCCGACAATATCAACAAGCAAATCCACAAAACCTCAGTCCTCAAACCTCTCAATCTCATAGAACAAACTTTAGAAATCAACCTGAACCCATGGACATTAACAGTCTCGAAACACAGACCGAACAGGCGGAAAATGCAAATTTTCAATCTTCAGCCTTAGGGAACTTCCATATATAAAGGTAGAAACGAAATTAGACCACTTTAAACTAATAATAGATACAGGTACAACCAATTCTATTTTATTTATTTATGCCACCCCAAATGGATACAAAAAATTGAACCACTCCAAATAAAGACGCTACAACATAAAATAAACCTTTACGAAAAGGCCAGAAGACCCACTTTTAAAGTGTTCGGAACAGAGACAAAAACAATATAATTTTTCAAAACAAAATTTCACGAATATTACGATCGACTCATAGGAAATGACTTACCTAGACCACTGAAAGCAAAAATCTGTTACGAAACCAATACAATAAAAATTGGAGAAAATATACTCCCTCTTTTTGTTAAAAGTGAAAAGCATGAATGTAACCAATTAAGTCAGAATGAGGAGAATAACTATATTAAAGAATTAGATAAAAGCGTAAAAGCAAAAATAGAAACCTTGAACATGGAGTTAAATTTTGGCTTTAATTTTGAATTATTGGATGACCAAATTAGAACAGAACACTCAAACTCTGAAGAAAGATCACAATTATTACAAATAGTGAATGATATTCGTGATATTTTTTACCAAGAAAATGATAGACTTTCATTTATCTCTGCAATAAAACATAGAATAAGGACCACAAACAATATACCCATATTCTCAAAATAGTACAGATACCCATATATACACAAAAAGGAAGTTGCAGATCGAATCCAAGAAATGTTGAAAAATAAGATAATTAGAAATAGTAACTCACCATATTCATCTCCAATTTGGATCGTGCCAAAGAAGTCCGATGCTAGTGGAAAGCCAAAGTGGAGACTTGTAATCGACTTTCGTAAACTGAACGAAGTAACGATCAATGACAAGTTTCCTATTCCAAATATAGACGAGATACTTGAAAAATTAGGAAGAAGCTAATATTTCACTACACTAGACTTAGCAAAAGGTTTTCACCAAATTGAGACAGAAGAAGAAGATATTCACAAAGTCGCATTTAGTGTTGAAGGAGGACATTACGAATTTCTGCGAATGCCTTTTGAACTGAAAACAGCTCCTGCAACATTCCAGAGATTAATGAATTATATACTCCAAGACTATATCAACAAAATATGCTTAGTATACCTAGACGATATAATGATATTTTCAACATCCTTACAAGAACACATAAATTCACTTAAACTTATATTCGCAAGGCTACAAGAAGCCAACCTAAAAGTTCAGCTGGATAATTCGGAATTTTAAAAGAAACAGAGTTCCTTGGGTACATAGTTACAACGGAAGGAGTCAAACCCAATCTTAAAAAAATAGATTGAGTTGTTAACTTTCCAATATCTAAAACGACAAAACAGATCAAACAATTTCTAGGATTTACAGACTATTATAGGAAGTTTATAAAAGATTATTCATCTATCGCTAAGCCAATGACTATATATTTAAAAAAAAATTCAAAAATAAACAAAAACGATTCGGAGTATGAAAAAAGCTTTAATACTCTTAAGATTCTACTAACACATGATCCAATACTAGCATATCCGGACTTTTCTAAAACATTTACATTGACAACGGACGCAAGTAATTATGCTTTGGGGGCAATGCTCTCGCAAGATAATCACCCAATATGCTATGCAAGCCACACCATTAATACGCACGAAATAAACTACAGCACAATAGAGAAGGAATTATTAGCTATCATATGGGCTACAAAATATTTTAGGCCCTATTTTTTCAGTCGTAAGTTTATAATAGAGACAGATCATAAATCACTGACATGGCTCGTTAGGTGGAGGTTAAAACTATCTCAATATGATTACGAAATCAAGTACAAAAAAGGAACAAAGAATAGCAACGCTGATGCTTTGTCAAGGATTGAAGCGGAACCCAGCATAAATACACTGCAATGTGATAATGTAACAATAAAAACAACTACTTCACCAATTAATATGTTTAAAAATCAAATAGTCATAATGAAAATAACCTCTGGATCATTAAGAATAAAAAATAAATCTGTTTTTAGGAATAAAATAAAAATAATTTTTATGAAGGAAATGAAGCGAGAAATAGCCATTACAATACTAAAGAACCTTTTTAAGTACACACAACTGAACGCCATTTTTATTGCAGACGAATTTTGCACAATGTTTAAAAATGTGTACGATGAACTGTATTGAAACAAAACGCATTTAAAAGTACTTAGATGTACACTTATAACAGAAGTCATAGAAGATGAAAATCAGCTAACCGAAATTATTAAAAACGAACATCTTGACAAAAACCATAGAGGAATTCAGGCAGTGTACAAAGAATTAATTATGAAAATTTACAATCCAAAATTAAAGCAAAGGATAACTCAGTTCATAAACAATCGTAAAATTTGTAACTTAGAAAAATACAATAGGAAACCTCCTAAGATCCCTTATAAAATTACGGAAACCCCATCTAGACCTCTCGAAACATTACATATAGACGTATTTTACACTTTAGGTAAGAAACTTTTTATGACAGCAATTAATAAATTTTCAAAATTCGCTATAGTATTCCAAATAAATGGTAGGAGTTGGACAGACTTTAAAACGAAACTATTACTGATAATCAATACTTATGGAAGAATAAATAAAATTATTGTGGATAATGAATTAGGGTTTAAAGCTATACCGATGCAAGAATTTTTAAGAAAAGAGAGTATAGACATTCATTTTACCTCGAACAGTAACCATACATCTAACGCCGACATCGAAAGGCTACATAACACAATCAATGAACACATACGCTTGCTAAGGCATGACAAAGAAAACAAGGACGAAAGTATAGAGGATAAAATGATAAGAATAATAGGTTTCTACAATAACACAATACATAGCACGACCGGTATCCAGCCGATTGATTTTGTAAATGGCAAAGTACATCAGAATAGATACACAGAAATTCGTGAAAAAAAGAAAAAAAGTACATTCAGAAGTTAAATGAAAACCGGAAAGATATAAGATTAGAAAGCGAAACAAATTATATAAAAGAGATAAGAGGGGGGGGGGGGGGGGGGGGGCTGAAACCACAGTAAATATAGGAAAGTTAATGCGGAAAAAATAGATGAAGACCACATACAGACAATAGGCACTAGGCATAAATATTATAAAGCTCACGTTAGACCTAAGAAAAAATACCAAGACAAAAATAACCGCAAAATATAAGCTACAATAAAGTTAATATATTTTTTTGCTTTAGATGATTAAATGGATCATAACGATAGTAACAATTGCTCCAACATTTAACGCTTAAACTATAGACATACAAGACCTATCGAACAATAACGGATACATACCAATAAAAACAGGAGAAATCAAAATTATAGAACACTACATAAAGGTACTACACATAATAAACACTACAGAATACGAACGAACTATGGAAATAATCAAAACTAACATTGACATCCTAAAGACATCCAGTAGCGAATCAAAAAAAATTAATAAATACAGTAAACAAGAATTTGATGTTATTAAGAGCAAGAATGGAAAGTCTTAATCCACATTTCCGAAAGAAACGGGGTCTCTTAAACATTGTAGGTAAAGGCCTTAAAATTATTGCAGGTACAATGGACAGCGACGATGAAAAACAAATAACTAACAAAACACTATCGGGGATTACTTAACCAAATTCAATAATATTATGGGAAATAAAATTTCAACCATAGAGGACGAGATAACATTTATAGAACACATATACCAGATTAACAATGACATCTCACTCCTACGGCATCTTGTAGACGACATAGGACAAATTATCTTCTCCGCGAAACTGGGAGTCATCCCCACAGATATCCTAACCCAAACAGAACCTGAATTAATCACAGACTTCGACAGTTACACCAACATTAAAGTAGCCATAGCACTTCACGAAGGTAACATTATAATAATTCTGTCTATACCGCAATACTCGCAAGATTCACTATCCATAGTGACATTTGTACCCATTCCTCACAAAAATAATAAATCCATAAAGAGTAACCATTCTGATGTGCTCATAGATTTAGAAAACAATATTTATAACACATATGTTATTCATTTTATTATTATTGTTAAGAACATACCTTAATATATTTAAATACATTGATATACATTTATTCTGCTTGACCTAATTCTAGTGCATTAACCAATTGCTTACACAATATTTAGTTTCATTTTTTGTTTAATTGCTTATTGCACAATTCCTTTAATATTTTGTTAATCGCATACATAGCATTTTAAGTTCATTAACCATTTTAATTTGTTTACTTATTTTGTTTTTAAGTTCATTTACACTATTTATAAATTAGGTCATTTTTTGTGTTAAGTTTAGCAATTTATCCATTTGTTATTATTCATAAGCTAAGCATTTTATTATTAATTAATTGTGTATAAAAGAACGTAAAAAATAAATATGATTCAGTCGTTTTAGTAATCAGAACAATTGTGTTTTATTTTCTGACGGCTTCCTTCAAGTTACAAGTGCTTGTAAGGATTTTTGATTGCGATTTAGTGCCAGTTCAAATTTATGTGTTTGAATTGACCACCACTAAATCTTTTTATCAACAAACATTTTGGTGACCCCAATTTTTGGTTAGATATTCTAAGTTTCTCCACATCCGTGATTTTAGAGGCATAATACAAGGCATCAGGACACCTTGAAGTTATCAAGTTTTCAACCCACGCAACCAAGACGTTAACAGGATTTACCGGTTGTGTGTATGAGGACAAACACAGTGCTAACTGCTAGAATACTATCAGTTCCGGCAACAGCAAGTTCAACTCCTATTTTGAAAAACCCTCACGAGTAGTGCAGGTCTTGACAAATCAAAAGGAGTAGCCACAAGCGGCCAACACAAACTCAAACACAAACTCAACACAACGCAATCAGCTCACAATGGCAACCATTCAGGATCTTGTGGCACAACAGGAAATAAGGGCTGGTAATATTGAAAAAATCATTTCAATTATTAAAAAAGCTCCACTCGACAGAAGAACTGAAGAATTTTATCAAAGTAAACGGAATGAACTCGTTTCCGTATGGCAGTCATTTGAGAAAACAGAGAATAGAATTTGTCAGAAGAGGATCCTTTTATTGTAAGGGATTTATACAAATCAACTGGTGCAAAATACAGCTCTGCAATTGAGGGTGCAACTCTTGCGCCACGACTGGGAAGTGACATGACAGTACACAGTTCACTGCCCCTTCCAAAAGTAACAATTCCTCAACTTAATGGCGACTGTTTAAAGTAGCGTCAGTTCTATGAACTTTTCTTAGAAATGGTAGACAAGCAGTCTCTCCCGCATGTCCAAAAAATGTGGTATCTCAAAACCAATTTATCGGGGGAGGCTGGCAAACTTATAAGCCACCTAACTCTAACAGAAGAAAATTACAAAACGGCATGGACCCTTCTTCAGGAGCGTTACAACAATAAACGGATTCTTGTAGGCACGCTAGTAGAAAGTATCCTGAGTCAACCAAAGGGAACATTATCTACTGCATCAATCAAGACTCTTCATGATACAACAAAAGAATGCATGTTAGCACTTAACAACTTGAATATCGACACATCTGCTTGGGATGCCCTACTAATTCAAATAATGATGAAAAAATTAGATCACACTCTTTACATTCGGTTTATACAATCCTTATCGAAATCGAAGGAGGTGCCCACTATTAGAGAATTATTTTCATTTTTGGAGATGCAATTCGAATCAATGGAGTCGATTGGTAAAACATTAATTACCCATCAAGGTTCCAGCAAGGTTGTTTCCTCTATTGCTTCTGTGGAGAATAACAGCAATTGCAAACTATGCAATAATGGTAAGCACCGCACTTATTATTGCAAACAATTCATGGCAATGACAGAAAATGAAAGACTCAAATGGGTACAACAAAAGAAACTATGTGTGAACTGTTTTAAGTCTGATCATTTAGCCTAGACTTGTACTTATGGCAACTGTAAAAAATGTATAAACAAGCACAACACGTTACTACATTTATCAAAAAAATTTCAAGTCTCATCAATAGCCTCAAAGCAAACGCCACCCACAAAGCACGATTTTACACCAGCCAATGCAGCCGCAGTCTCCTCAGCATCAACAGAAGACAAGAAAAACGTAATTTTAGCCACAGCAAGGGTTATTATCAAGGCGGGAAATGCAATTTCAGAAGAATTTAGGGCTGTACTGGATTCAGGTTCACAAGTGAATATAGTGACTGAAAGGCTCGTAAGAAAGTTATCGCTTAAAACAACAGAGACCACTTTGTCCATTGACGGAGTTGGAAGAATTCAAAAAAAGGCATATCACCGCGTAAATATGAAAATGATGTCTCGTAATCATGAATTTTCGACTAACTTAGAAGCCTTTGTGTTACCAACAATTATACCAGCACAGCCAAATCATAATTTGGATGTTTCTAATTGGAAAATTCCACAGGACATTCATTTGGCAGATCCCAATTTTAATACACAAGGAAAAATTGATATTCTTCTCGGTGCGGAGTTTTATTTTAGTCTAATGCAACCTAGTACCATGAAGATTTCGAATGATCATCCTATACTTCAAAATACTTCGCTTGGCTGGATTGTAGGCGGCTTACTCAAACAACCCACAATTGATTTCCCATCTGCAACGTTAACATGTGCAGTTTTCGACGGTGAAACCTCATTAGAAAAAGCAATCGAACAACTATGGAAACTCGATGAGGTAGAGTCAAATGAAAAAATAATGTCTCCAGCAGAAAATCTGTGTGAATCTCACTTCAATCAGCACGTTCAGATGGACTTAAGTGGTCGTTTTATTGTCAACCTTCCGTTTAGCGAAAATCCAGCAGCATTGGGGCATTCTCATCAAATGGCATACAATAAATTCATTAGTCTAGAGCAACGGCTACAGAAAAATACAAATATGCAAGGTCAGTACATTAAATTCATGAGGGAATATGAAAATTTAGGACACATGGAAAAGGTCAACTTGGATAACATATCAAATCCAAAATACTTTATTCCACATCATTGTGTTCTAAAACCTGACAGCACAACAACAAAACTCAGAGTAGTTTTCGATGCTTCTGCAAAAACGTCAACAGGCTATTCTATAAATGAATTAATGTACACTGGGCCAACTATCCAAAGTGATCTGTTTTCTATTTTACTACGGTTTCGAATGCCTAAATTTGTCTTTACAACAGACATCGAAAAAATGTACAGACAGATATTACTCAGTCCAGACAACCATCAATACCAGTTGATCATATGGAGAGAAAATCCTTCATTACCAATTAATTATTATAGGCTTAATACAGTAACATACGGCACACGAGCAGCTCCTTATTTGGCTACAAAATGTTTACAGATAATTGCAGAAGAAAACATGGCTGGCTATCCACTTGGATCTCAAATGCTAAAAAAAAATTTCTATATGGATGACGGTCTTGGTGGTGCTGATAGCTTAAGTACAGCGGTTGAAACTCAAAGGGAACTAATAGCTATTTTGAAAAAACACGGATTCAACCTAAGGAAATGGTGTTCAAATACTTCTAGATTACTGAATGATACACCACATAGTGATCGAGAAGTCAACTTAGATTTCAATGACAATAGAGGCAAAACAATAAAAACATTGGGATTATATTGGATGCCTCAAACCGATAAATTTTGCATTAAGGTAAAAACTAACCATCTTCAAGTAATATCAAAACGCACAGTTACTTCCGAGCTCGCAAAACTATTCGATCCCCTTGGTCTCCTTGCTCCTATTGTTGTAAAAGCAAAGATATTTATTCAACAATTGTGGCAACTTTTACTAGATTGGGATGAACCATTACCTCAGAAGCTCTGTGCTACTTGGAATACATTTCGAAGTGATTTGGAAAGTCTCAACAATTTCAAAATATCTCGACATATATTTTATGACGAGACTCCAATAAAAACACAATTACATGTGTTCGCAGATACATCGGAAAAGGCCTTTGGCGCGGCTGTGTATATTCGTTCTGTTACAAAGGATGGAAGAGTAGCTGTGCCATTGCTTTGTGCGAAATCAAGAGTGGCTCCTTTGAAACAACAAACGCTACCTCGGCTAGAGCTGTGTGGCGCAGTAGTAGCAGCTTAACTTGCTAACAGGGTAAAAATCGACTTAAAGTTTCAAGATCGGACTATGTTCCTATGGACCGATTCCGAAATAGTGCTTTCCTGGATAAAATCACAATCGTCTTTATATAAAACATTCGTCGCTAATAGGGTATCAACTGTCCAAACATTAACATTGCCAGAACAATGGAGACATGTACAATCGAAAAATAATCCTGCTGACATTCTATCCCGAGGTCTTCAACCATCAGATCTGTCTAAATGTGGATTATGGTTTCATGGGCCAGTATTTCTTCATGGAAAAGAAGAGCTGTGGCGGGCGGAAGTATCTCCTCAACATTTTATTCCAAACAACATGGAATTAAAAAAGGTAGTTACTGCAGCAATAGTAACGACGGACATCGATTTCATATATAGAATTCAACACAAAAATTCGTTTAGAAGATTGCAAAGGATTTTGGCATATGTGCTCAGATTCATCAGAAACTTACGAATGTCAAATACGCAGCGACCAAAAAATATATCACCAATTCCTAAGGAACTAGACGACTCCCTTCTTTTAATTATTCATGCCATATAAGCTTCAGATTTTGCATGGAATTAAAAAAGGTAGTTACTGCAGCAATAGTAACGATGGACATCGATTTCATATATAGAATTCAACACAAAAATTCGTTTAGAAGATTGCAAAGGATTTTGGCATATGTGCTCAGATTCACAAGAAACTTACGAATGTCAAATACGCAGCGACCAAAAAATATATCACCTATTCCTAAGGAACTAGACGACTCCCTTCTTTTAATTATTCATGCCATACAAGCTTCAGATTTTGCAGTCGAAATGAAACAATTGAAAGGCAACAAACAAATAAGCAACCATAGCTCTATCAGCAGTTTATCACCATTTTAAGATGAGGGAGGCATTATTTGCGTAGGAGGAAAATTGAAACATTCAATTCTACAACCAGACGCAAAGCACCCAATAATATTACCATATAACGATCCCTTGGTAAAATTACTATTTACAATGACGCATGAAGAGTACAAGCACTGTGGAACTCAAGCACTTCTAAGTACAATAAGGCAAAGGTTTTGGCCAATAAAAGGAAAGATAACAGCACGATCAATTATTCAAAAATGCATAAGGTGCACTAGAGCGCGACCGCAACTATACCAACAGGTAATGGGTAATCTACCAAAACAAAGAGTAGTTCCTGCTAGACCATTTATAAACTCTGGTGTAGACTATTGTGGCCCATTTTGGGTACACTACAAAGTCAGGGGTAAAAGACCAACCAAGGCTTACATAGCTGTGTTCTGCTGTTTTGCAACAAAGGCAGTCCACTTGGAGCTTGTGTCTGACTTATCAACTGAATCGTTCATTGGGGCTCTTAAACGATTTATTGCTCGTCGTGGGCACTGTCAAAATATTTATTGTGATAATGCTACGAATTTTGTCGGAGCAAAAAATAGTTTGGCAGAATTATCTAAAAACATATATTCAGACAAGGCACAGGAAGTGATCATTTCAGCTTCCAGCTCAAAGGACATACAATTTCACTTTATCCCACCGAGAGCACCACATTTTGGAGGCCTATGGGAAGCTGCAGTGAAGTCCGCAAAACATCTCTTGGTACGCAGTGTATCAACTGAAGCACTAACCCATGAAGAAATAGAAACAATTATCATCGAAATCGAAGCAATTCTGAATTCTCGCCCTCTCACTCCACTATCAAACGGTCCAAACAGTCTTGAAGCATTGACACCGGGTCATTTTCTCATCGGTGAAGCACTAACATCGCAAGTAGACAGTAGAGCTGATACTCTTAAGACGTCCAGCATATCACACTGGAAGTTAATCTCACACATAAAACACCAATTCTGGAAAAGGTGGTCAGCAGAATATTTACATGAACTCCAACAACGTCACAAATGGAAGCAAAAGATCATCAATCTCAAAACGGGAGATATGGTTATCATCAAAGAAGATAACCTTCCTCCGATGAAATGGCCTCTAGGAAGAATTCTAAATGTGTTCACTGGTGATGACGGTGCTGTAAGAGTAGCTGAAGTAAAAACATAAACAGGGGTATTTAAGCGACCCATTCCAAGGCTGGCTCCACTATTTCCAGAAAATGAAAAAGAAGTCCCAACAGAAATAAAACCAGCACTAGGACGATCTTTGCCCAGGAAAGACGAAAAGATTCAAGGCTTCAAATAACCCGATAATACTAACTGCATTATTATCACTATTCCTAATGCCTATGGTGCTGTGCAATGACTTGATAGTTACACCATTTCAGAATGACCCAGGGTTGTATTTCGAAGGACTAGGAAAGGTGAAACTAAATGCGGCAGAATCGAAAATGTTAGTGTATTACGATTTAATGCCATTTTATTCAGAAATAAAATCCTTTTCATCAGGTTTGCAAACTTTACAGCAACTGTGCCCTGTAATGCAACAACACTCGATGTGCAATATCTTGGTAAACAACATGAAGCAAATCAAAAATGAATTACTCCAAGATAAGGAATTATTTTCCAACAGACGTTTTAAAAGATCTCCATTTAACATAGTTGGCACTATTGCCCGTTCACTTTTTGGTGTTCTTGTTGCCGACTACGCAGAAGAAATGTCAAGGACTATTAACAAGGCCAAAATCGAACACGGCCACATAACTAGTCTTTTAAAAAATCAAACATCAATAATTGATTCAACTATTAACGTCATTAAACAGGATGAAGTTTATACTCGGAATAAAATAAATGAGATCTTAGAAATGGTTGAGCAAAACAAAAATGAAGTAGCTAAGGAATCTTCCCAACTAAGCAACTCGCAACTTGTTGGAATTCTGTCAACTCACTTGGCATTAACAGCAATAGATCTACAGAGAATAGAGGCCGAGATCATTAATGTACTTACTGATACTCATAATGGAAAAATAAGCCATGTTTTATTGTCTCCTAATCAATTAAAAGAGGAGATTATTGTCATCAAGGCTAACCTCCCAGCGTCACATACTCTTCCAACAGTAGGTGATAACTTAATTAGATTATGAAGGTCATGGGAGCTGTAACAAAATATGAAGTTATTTTCGAAGTTAAGATACCTCTAGTTAATCAGCAGTTCTTTGAGCTGTTTAAAATAGTACCAGTTCCAACAATAAAAAATAAGACTTTAATCGCCATCAAACCAGACAAATCATACCTAGCTACAGATGTACATAGAGAGGAATATATGCTTCTCAATTCAGAGGACGTAGCAAATTGTATCAAAGCCAAGGAGGACGAATATATTTGTAAAAATCAGCAGGCCAAACTCAGAAGAAATGCAAACGCCAATCCCTGTGAGATCAATATCTTTAATAATCAATCAACAACCAATTGCAATTTTCAAAGAATCCCAGGAACAACAGTTTGGAGTCAATTGAATCATAAAAATAAGTGGATCTTTGCTACTACAACCGACATTGAAGCGTCAATTGTATGTGACATGAAACCCACGCTCATCACAATTAGAAATGCAGGAATAATGGAAATTGGTTCCAATTGTGTAATGAAAAACAATTTTCTAACAATACAAGGGCATTTTGAAGCATCAAATAGTATACATACCTCCTATTTAAGACTAAAACATATCGAATCAATAAGTCGACCACAGGAAATAGAAAAGATTTTTGTTAACACTAAAGGGACTCAATACAAGGTCCACTTAGAGGAGCTGAAAAATCTACAAAAACAGTTAAATGAGTCAACTCTAGAACATTTACCACAACTCATCAACGCTAAAAGTCAACATCATCACGCTGTCAGCTACACCTCGCTTATTTGTTGCATCATTATATTACTTTGCCTGCTGAGTTGGAAGATCCGTTCAAAAGTCAGTAAAACATCTCAGTTCACACCCACGCCAGCTATGAGGTCACAGTCATCAACAATATCTGTGGTAGAACCCTGAAACCAGTCGATCAATCCACCCTAGGTGCACTAAGTTCATAATTTGAACGGCGTTCAACGCGGCGGAGAATGTTAAGAACATACATTTGTTTATTCATTTTATTATTATTGTTAAGAACATAGTTTAATATATTTAAATACTATTATATACATTTATTCTGCTTGACCTAATTCTAGTGCATTAACCAATTGCTTACACAATATTTAGTTTCATTTTTTGTTTAATTGCTTATTGCACAATTCCTTTAATATTTTGTTAATCGCATACACAGCATTTTAAGTTCATTAACCATTTTAATTTGTTTACTTATTTTGTTTTTAAGTTCATTTACTCTATTTATAAATTAGGTCATTTTTTGTGTTAAGTTTAGCAATTTATCCATTTGTTATTATTCATAAGCTAAGCATTTTATTATTAATTAATTGTGTATAAAAGAACGTAAAAAATAAATATGATTCAGTCGTTTTAGTAATCAGAACAATTGTGTTTTATTATCTGACGGCTTCCTTCAAGTTACAAGTGCTTGTAAGGAATTTGATTGCGATTTAGTGCCAGTTCAAATTTATGTGTTTGAATTGACCACCACTAAATCTTTTTATCAAATCAATCTTATAAAAATTAATTATAATTGTTTAAAAAATATAGTAAAACTTGAAGAAGCTAATTGCAATATACAAACATTAAATACACAACAAATAAGCGCAATAATTCCTGGAGTATTAGTTCTTAAGCACTTTAACAGTACGATATCCCATAATTGCAACAAAGCTAATTGAACTAGCAGACATAAAAATTTAAAATTTATACCTAAAACAAATAGAGTACAAAAAAACACTGCAGCAACTGCTACATACAGATAAGAATTCAAAAATAATTAGTTATAGCATAGATATCTCAATTATATTATCAATATGTATCTCTTTAAGAATCGACAAACAACATATATTCCAAACCTGCAACTAAAAAACGAAACCACTGTAATAAAAATAATATAATTTCTTCGGAGCCTCAAACAAACGGTGGGGGCGTTATAGTGTCTCCCACTATTCCACACACATATACAGTTTGTAAAAAAAGTGTTTTCAAAATTAAAGAAAATTAAAAACTTTAAGATAAACCTTTATTTTTAGGTCAAATATATAACATTTATTATTATTTTTTTTACTTACATTGTTTTAGATTTTTCTAAACACATTTCTCAAGAAAAAACTAAATTTATTCCAATAACAAAATAAAAATTGTAACTATAAAAAATACGTCACTTTGCACGCTGTAAAATAAATGTTTTCAAAATTATATAATAAGTAAAAAAAATTGTTTCTATATGCCTAACAAAAGGATTTTTTTCTGCTAATACTTTGTATGTCCTCCTTTAGCATCAGTTACAGCTCCTAATCGTTTACACATTGAATGTATCAGTTTTGGTATGTTGTAATCATCGGGTATTTTTTCCCACTCTTCTTTTATAAATCTTATTAATTCTGCTTTGTTTTTCGGGGACCTTTTACCGACTTTTTTCTTTAGGTGGACCCACAAGTTTTTTATTGGGTTTAGGTCGGAACTTTGTGCCGGGGTATCAACTACTTTTCTGCAATTATATAGCAACCAGGATCTGCAAACGTACGATTTATGTTTTAGGTCATTATCTTGGTAAAATTTATATTTTAATTTTGCGGGATTTTCTGGGTCAATAAAGTCGAATTTTTGAGCACTGGCAGTCAACTCGTTTCTTAAAATGTCCAGATAGACTTCCTTCGTCATTACATCTTTTAATATTTTTAGTTCGCCAACACCCTTGGATGAAATGCAACCCCACACCAGTACAAATAATTTACCAAATTTTACCGTGGGTATTATATTTTTGTTTTCTAAAGCCGCCAGGGGCTTGCGCCAAACTTTTTGAGGTCCATCATGATAGTAAAGCATCACCTTCGTCTCGTCGCAAAAAATTTCATCATCCCAGTACTCCGGAGGAAATAAAATATGCTCAATAGCAAATTTATATCATTTTTCAATATTTAGCGCGGAGAGCAGAGGTTTTTTCCTGGCGACTCTTGAAGAGTATCTACGGCTCTGCAGAACGTTTCGGACCGTCTGATGGGAGATACTTATATCACATTCACGATTGATCTGAAGTGCAATTCCCCTAGTGCTGGAATGTGGATTGTCGTCAATATTTTTCAAAATTTTTCGTTCAATGCGCCAATCTACTTTTTTTGGTCTGCCTGGTATTGGTTGTGGTTCAAGCCTTCCTTCTTTTTCCGCACGGTTTATAACATTATATACTGTCCTTAGATTAAGGGAGAACATTTCCGCAATTTCTTTATGAGACTTTCCTTTATAGTAATTGAAATACACTAGCTGTGTAATATCTTTGCCCAGTCGTTTTCCAGGCATTGTGTATTTTTAACTGTGTGATAACTTGATGCTTGCATAGGCGTAATTTCAAGAATAAATGCTATCCACAATACTTATTAGCTTAAAAGGAACTTACATTCAATAAATGTACAAAAAAATAACGGATCTTCTTTGCTTTTGGTTTTTTGAAAACATTTTTTTTACACCATTCAAAGTAAGTAAAATTATTTTGTAGCATTGTTGTTGTTATGTTTATTATTATTATTTCAAAGTGTTGGCGCCTTTTTGTCGCCAACGTACAGGAAAGCAGTTACATAGAAAAAAAATTCAAAGAAAATTATTTTGTTGTTGTTTTTCATTATTTAAATAGAAATTCCTAAAATTTTCTAGCTTTGAAAACATTTTTTTTACAAACTGTACATTGTTTTAGCTTCTTGAGAATTATAAATATTCTTATTTTCAATACTTTATCCACTACGTAAAAAGTCTAATTCCAAAGAATTCAATTATTATTTTATAACTTTAATTATTGTATTTTTTCAAAGAATTGTCACACTTTATGAAAGTACATTTCCAATAATGAAAACGCAACAAAAATATATTTCTTTTATTAATTGTATTTTTTGAATTGTAACAATTTGCTAATTATAATGCATCAAATAAATTTCTTAATTTCACCAATAAATTTGTATACTTATAGCTGCATTTCCAATAATGAAAACGCAGCAATAATGTATTTATTTTATTAATTGTATTTTTTTCCAAAGAATTCTAATAGGTAATGAAATATAACAAATTATTTCTTAAGAATTGTTATGCTTATTTTAACCAATTAATTTCTTATTTTTTAGCTGCATTTCCAATAACAAAAATGCAGCAATAAACAAAATAATAGTATTTAGGAGAGTAGAAAAATAAGGAAGCGTTGATTGTTGATTATTCAATTAAACCTTAAACTTTTTTGTTTTATTTTTTTCGTACTTTTCCGTTTCGGTGAAAAAAGTGTTTACCTCAAGGGTCCGTTTTTCTTCCACACTATAATCATTATATACCTTGGATATAAAATTCGCAGAAATCAAGAAGCAGCTTTTTATGCTGACGACAGTGCTTTTATATGTTGCGGCAAGGTATCAAACGCAAAAGTCAAGATAATGCAGCAGGCCTTAAACTTAAGCCAAAAATGTTTTAATAAATGCAAAATTAGAGTTAACGATAACAAAACACAAGCTATTATATTTCCATACAATAAGTCGCCGAAACGTATTCTTTCACAAAACTTGTGCTCTAAAGGAATTGTCATTTCTATGAGTGAAAACATTAAATATTTAGGTATTATCCTAGAAAAAAAGCTTTTGTTCAAACTCTCACAATGAATTTTTTATATGCACGTAAATACGTTTATACCAACATATTTGCATACATATGCCTGCACGGAATAATTACTTTAAACTACTGGTTTCATGAATTTTGTTTTTTATGCATTCTTTGCTATTTTTAATTCAAATTACTCTAATTTCTGTTATTTACCTTAATTTAACAACAACCTTGAAATTCTGTTAAAGTTCATTGTGATTTTTGCTTACATTGTTTTGTATTGTCTGGGGTATCATGTTTCCTCTGGGAACTTCCGCTGGCAGAAGTAAAATTATATTATAAAAAAAAACATTTGTATGCATTATAACGGGGATTCCTGGATAGTTCTCAGGGTTAGCCAGGATTATAAAAAAAAATATTTTTTTTTTTCAGCCAATTTAGTCTTCAAAATTTCATTTTTTTATTGACCCCTTTTATAAAATTACAAAGCTTTATTTTTAATCTATAGAAACTTGAACCAACCAGCGAATATCCTTATGTCTTGGAAGAAACAAAAAAAGATCAGAGTGTCCCAGAGTACCCGTCAGACGTCTGATGGGTTTGGCGGTAGGAAAAGAACTCTCTTTGACCTCGTCTCAACTAAGCTTGGTATATCTTTTTTTTTTTGATTGTTAGTGTATTAGTCATCACTACGCCTGGGATCCATGGCTGTATTAACCAGTGGTTTCTCTGTGCACTACTACATCTAGGTCTGGGAACTATGGCTATCATAACCAGTAGTCGCCCTATACCACTACTACTGCCGGTCTGGGAACTATGGCTGTATTAACCAGTAGAACCCTCTACCACTACCTTGAGTTGGCTTACATTCCTTGGTGTACTTCAACCAGCGAAGCTATAAAAACCTGCGTTGGTGTCCACACACCTTGACGGCGCAAGCTCAACTAAATATGTAATGACGAATACACCAACACTACACCTATCAGTTTTCGCATAAGTGGGCAGAGCATGTGAGCAGATATAACTCACACTTAAGCTGTAAACACATTCACCACAGCAACTACCGACTGCAAAATTTCTAAAATAGAAAACATGTGTGCATACAAAAATGATTATTTTGAAGACAGCAAGGCAATATGGCGAAAGGTTGTTGTCTAAACTGATTTTGCCGTGCAGTCCAATTAAACTAATTTCTATTTTTGTTGACGACAATAGACAGTTGAGTGATGTCAGTACTGTAAGTCATGTAAACTAATAAGTGCTTAAAACCTCTTATTCGGAAAAAAGAAAAAACAATAAGAACTTAAAATAATCATGCGTTATTTATTAAAAGATTTATTTATATATTTAAAGATTTTTATTACTTTTTAAGTTTAGGTGTATGCATATGTATTTTAAAGTATTTTTTTTTATAAAAAGTACTTCAATCGTGGTGGCGAAAATATACGAAGAATAGCTTGAAATATTTAAAAGGAACGTTTTCGAGTGTATATCAAATTACAATTTCTTTTTATGTGGAAAACACTCAGTTCGATATATATTTACTTTTTTATTACGATAATTTCAATTTGTCTATCTTTATTAGTAGATGATTTCTTGTATGGGAAACCAGTTAGTTTTTAACACAATTGAGTTTTTGGTAGATATCATGATATTGTATAGCTTTCAACATTGTGTTGTTTCGAGCATTTTTTTATTGCTGTAGACTAGTAACTTCGTTTGCATTTAAGGGAAATAGTTCAATATATTATTAATTTTGAAGACAAGCGAAACGAAAATCGACGCACTCTTAAAAAATATTGTTTTAGTCTTCTAATAGCCTCTTACACAATAATCTAAATATTTTTTTAACAAATACCAGAACTGATTCTTTTAAAAAACGCTAAAAAAATATTAAAGTGACATCACTGCAATACACTATAATCATATTTTTATTATGTAGCTGCTGCGTTCAAAATAATTTGTAGCTGGCTACATGGCGGCAAATGTAGCTAGCAGCATTTGCTGCCGTGTGTTCGTGTAGCCTGCTGTGGCGAATGTGTTCAGAGCATAACACATTAACCGTTCTCTTCTGGTTGGTTCTCTTATACAAATCGTACACATTTCTCTTAACTACTACATTTACATTTTCTCTTATATTTTACATTTACATTTTATCTTTAACTTATAATTACAATTCAAGGCCAATAATACTTTTCCTACTAATAACAATTTATTATTGATAATAAAAGTATAAAAATAATAACGATAGATAATAATGAAAATAATATAAATTCTCTTCGTGAGAACAAAATAAAGTAATTTCATTACATATTTCTTTAACTGAATATAAATTTCTTTCACACTTAGTAGCTACTTATATGAACGAAGAAAACTTCGTTACAGCATATATATATTATTAATAAATAAAATAAAAACCAATCGTTGGAAATTAACAATAAAATAGTAACAAACAAAGCAGTGCTTGCGTTATATCTAACCTACACGATAACCAAGTTTAAGTGCTTGCGTTATCAAATATAATTGTCCCGGTTATTCTGCCTGGACAAAACAATCATCGACCAGTAAATTAGCTGAGTCCATACAGCTTTTGTTTAAACAACTTATTAGATCCATATGTGACAAGTCAATTAAGTGTGGTTGCGAACTATATCCTTTACTAAACAGGAGGTCATGGCTTAGCCTAAAAAACGAAATAATGTTTAACTTGCAATAAAATTAACAATGCTTTCATTATCATCCATTTTTCAGTTAATAAGCTTATGCAATAAAACTTGGGCTGACTGTTCACTCTTTTCAGCATGAACTGCTGCCGATGTTTAACAATCTGATAAATATTTCAATTGCTCTAACTCAATGCCTCTCATTATTAAGGCCAGTGCTTCTGCATCTTCATGATCCCATGCTTGACTATCAGAAATTGGTCTTGGTGTTGGCCGTTAATATAAGGTTTTAACTTATTTTCTGTCATGTAGATTTCCATTTGTCGCCTCCAGAGTTGGTAGTTTAGCCCATTGAAGCCATGCAATTGATAACATATTGCTTCTACCAGTTTCTTGTTGAGTGAAAGTACGATTGCATAAAACGATTCTTAGATTCTGATCTTTCTTCTTCAGCCTTACAGTAACAATATTTAAGCAATGTAACACTGGACCCATAACTTGTTAAATAAAACTAGGTCTGCAAATATCGTGGCCAGATGAAAAAACACATAAATATCGTTATACTTAATAACATGTCCAGACATACGCTTTAATTGTGCAATTAAGGAATGTACGCAATTAAGGCCTTAATGGAGCTCAATTTACGATATAAAAATTCAATTACTAAATTGAGCAATTAATACTTAATTGAATCACTAATTGAATAAAGTACGAAATGCAATCCTTGTCAACAAGTATGTCAACAAGTATGTTCAGTGAGAAGAAAATGTTCATAAAATTGAGAAGCCGTATGTAAAAATATAAACAAACCAAGGTACATTTATTTTACCAGGTAGTGTAATCCGCCCAGCTGACTTGTAGCTGTTTATATTTTACTAGTAAAATAAATGTACCTTTAAATAAATAAATAAAAAGAAAATAGCAAGCGAAGCTGAAGGTAAGATAATAAAAAATTTAAATTTGTGTTCTGTTTTAATATCTCAAGGAGCTCTAGTTCTTGCCTTCTTAAAATTTTCAGAAATATTAAATCCTTTTGTATCATTTTTTTAACACAGCTCGGATTCAAAAATTGATTGCACTAACTGCAGTAGTTAAATATTTTTAAACTACCAACAAGTGATTTTTATCCATTTTTTAACTTTAAGAACAAGAAACTTTCGCGATTACAATAAAAATGTTTTCTTATAATTGAATAAGCTTAAGCGAGCACGTCTGAACACCAAATTAAATTGCGCAATTGAAATTGAATTGACTCAATTAAGAAAACATGTCTGAACAGGGTATAAGGTTTTTTTTTATTAATAGAGAAGGTATCACAAAAATGTGTGCTTCTAGATCAACGAAATAAATCCAAGAGGAAGTATAAAAAAACGGAAATCATAAGTACTTAAAAAATGAAAATAAAAATGACATTTACAAACTTCAATTAATGTCAAAATATTAATTAATTGATATTACCATACTAATTATATGTATTTAGGAAAACTTTAATTTCAACAGCCACATTTGCTCATCAGCAAAATATTTCAGAAACCCCAAAGGACTGAAACACCAAAAACTGTACACGAAATAGTACATGTATACGACACAAATGTATGTAAATATAAAAAACCATTCATAATTTTCATAGACAAGTTTTCAAAACATGTAGTCTGTTTCCACATTCCGGATAGAAATACAGTACTTTTCGTTTATAGTCCATTTCGCTTTAAGGCCAAAAACGGATGTAAGCCAAAACAGTCCTATTCACTTGCAGGTTTATTCGAATTTCATACAAGTTATTTGTTCTTAAGTCCACTTCGCCTATAGTCCATTTTCGTTTAAAGTCAAATTTTCTTTGCATACATAGCTAATATTGTATAAAAAAAACTTTCATATAGTCGTATAGTTTTTTAATAATTATTTTAAACAAACTGGCAACCTTTTTTATTTAGATTTCTGGCAACTTTTACAAATTTCAAAAATTTTTTAAATAAACCTTTATTTTGTTTAAAAAAAGTGATTTAATTGAAGAAATTGCATACTTTGTATATAGTCCAAAATGCGTATTATATCTGGATTCAGTTTTAGTCAATAAAGTGGCTTAAAAAGAAATTCGGTTATAGTCCTAATTCGCTTATAGTCCACAAAAATTGTGCAACTGTAGTTGTGGACTATAAGCGAAAACTACTGTAGTACAACTATAGTACAAAAACTTAGAGAATTTTTAGGAATTAAAAAAAATTTGTATTTTTTAGTATGAATGCGATGATAGGAAGTATAAAATGGTAAATATTAAAAAAAAATTAAATGCATTTTTCATTTAAAGATTTGTGATAGTGATATGCTGATTCGAGCAGTAGACGAACTTCCATACTATTAGAGCTGTAGCATATAATACAAGAGAGCACAGATTTAATGTTGCTCATGCTTCAGCCAGTAATATTGTAGAGCGGACGATAGGAGTGCTAAAAAGCCGCTTTCGATGTTTGCTAGGTACATTACATTATAGTCCACAAAAAGTGGTCCAAATTGTAAATGTTTGCTGCGCTTTGCACAACATTTGTAGAAGCTACAACATCTCATACGAAGTAGATCAACTCGCTGTTGAGCCGGAAGAACCCTTAGAGGATAATTCTTTGTTGCTTCCCCGGGTGACATTGGGAAATGAAGGAGAAATAATACGAAATGGAATTGCAAACACGTTATAAAATTATCATACATTTTTACTTTATAGAATTCAATTCGTTTTTCACATTTAATTTATTTAAAATAAAATTAACATAGTTTTTGTACTTGAGGCAGTCTTATAAATGTACTAAAGTAAATATTCATACTTTTTATCACTTTTCGTTACTTTTGCTTTGCATATTAAACTTTAAAAGCTCTAGTTCCAATTGTTGCTTTTTTATTTCGTTCTTTTCTTGCATTGCTTTTAACATCCGAGATCTAAAATTTGTTATTTCATCCTTTAATTCTTTAATAGATTTAGCAACACTCTCACTGTTTTTTTCTACAGCTCGATATGTACGTCTAAGTGAGCTTGCATTTTCTTTTTCTATTGAAATAACCTGCTCTAGTTTCTCGTTTAGCTCAATTGTTCTTTCACTTTCTTCATTTAATTTTTTTTAAGAAGTGTGCTGTGCTCTCCGGTTTTGTTTTTTTTGGTGTACAGGGGACGTTCGGTGATTCCAGTCTTCTTTTAGATGTAGATGCTGCAACTGAATCATCGTTTAAGCGAAGCTCATCATCCACTATGCCTAATTCTACTCCCGAGACACCATCTACCGTCAATTTTATTCCGCACAATTGCACAATTGCTTCCTCGGTTTTTGTTACGTGAAATTTATTAAACGGACCACCGCCAGTAGCACGAGATTCAGCTTTGTTATGGGCTAACTTCTTTTTTACTTCACTCTTCCATTCCGTACATATCTGTGTATAAAAATAAATATGTTTAAAATAGTAGCGTCACATTTAAGAAATTTAAACATGTTACCCTTTTCCATCCGTTGGCATCTTTGCTGGGTGGACTAGCACTGTTTAACGACTGTGTGAGTTCCTGCCAGAGAGACTCAACTTAAACCCTGTCCCGTTTTGTATAACCTCTTGCGATATCTTCATGTTCCTCCATAAATTTCACAAATATGCCATTTTGAGTTGCATTTCTATGTTTTCCCCTATACACATAATTATTTTTTATATGAAATGACATTTAAATTATTTTTTCTTACATTGTGCAGCAAAATGCGTTTTACCTCCTACAACAAAAATCAAAACAAGTGCAATCTGACAGCTGAAAACTAGACAGATTGTTTCTGACAAAAAAACGATAAAATCAGATTCGATGACACCAAATTCTGACAAAAGTCTGAATCGAAATTAAAACCGGTATCATCTGTTTCTGTGACACCTAAATGAGATTTTTGTCTGTTTCAATTCTGATTCTGATGGTAATCAGATTCTGCAACAACCCTGAATGTTTGTCTTATTTACAATTTTTCTCTTATTTACAATTTTACAGTTTCTCATAAAAAAATTATAATAATTGCTACTAGTATTATAAGAGTTATATTTAATCCATTAGATAAATTTTTGTGATCTTTTGATTCATTTGTCTCTTCTATATTTTAAAACTTTTCAATTTTTATTGGTTAAAAATTAAGTGGTTTTAAATTGCTTTGGTTTTGTGAACAAGGTAAAAGTACTTATCGTTTTTTGATTTTTAAAAATTTTATAGTTGATCTTTCATTTACAATTAAAATAACAATTATAATAAGTTATCAAAAAGTTCTTATTTAAAATAATTTTCCTGTTGTCAGAATCTTGTACTATTTTTTATTCAAAGGCGTTTTTGACTCTAATCATATCATTGTCGATTTCTTCAATTTGTGTTATGTTGTTATACCTATCTTTACAATTATTCAAAATACTTGTTTTTAAACTTTTTAAATATACATTCTCTTTATATTTTAAAGTGCTATCATCAATTTCAATGATATAAGTATACTATAAAATTTCTATTTGGAATTTTCCCTTATAGCTCAGGATGTCAATTTTAATCAATTTAAGTTTGAAAAACTCAATATTAAAACGATCTATTTCCTCCTGTGTCAATATGTGTGGGTGCACGTTATGATGTTTATGCTATGTTATCTTTAATGCTACTTGTTTTTTCCTTTCCTAAAGGAGGTGTTATGTTATTCCGTTGTTCGATTATTTTAATTCCCTCACAGATTTTGATATATTCCTTCTATCAGATTCAATAGTAGATTTTTAAATTATAATATAATTGATATATATTTGATTAAAATGGGTATTAATTGATATTTGTTTGTTGATAGTTTGTATTAAGTTATGCGAATTTAAATCAATTATATTCAAATGCTCGATGATTTCTTGACGATCATTGTCGTCCATAGTGCCCGAATGCCACATTTAAGCTGTGCCTACTATATTAAGAAGTCCTCTCTTGTTTCTTGGTGTACTTGGAATAATTGACTTTAATTTAGATATTATTATCTTACGTTCATTTTCTAAAATGTCTTTGTTGTGAAAACTTATAGTTTTTATATTGGTTTCCACCTGGTTTACTAAATAACAAAGTTTATCGATATCTATTATATTGAGAATTGTTAAACTCTCATTGACAACCTCGACCCTTTTCAAATTAATTTTCACGAAACCATTATCTTTCGCTATGGGATAAATTTTCAGTATCGCTTTGGTTGGGATGGTCAGCGTTGCCATTGCCAACAATATCAGTATAATCTGAAAAATTAAGCGGTCTTTAAAAATTAGATTCATGAATGCCTATCTCTTATTTTCTGTGTTTTGGTTGTTCTTTACGTCTTAAGTTTCGTTAATTCATTTTCGTAACCTTCTTCCCTATTTTCTACATAATTGTCTTTATGTGGGTTTCTTTTCTCATTGATTTTATCTTTATACTTGTCCATTCTCCGTTTAATTACTTCATACTTTATCTTATTGTTAACTATATCGAAAGAAGTACATTTTATTGTAATGCGATATCTATTATTACAAAAATTAATGGCTTTTATTATTTACGTTTTGTATTAGTAACTGTTCTTCAAGATTTAATGCTGTAATTTTCTCAGTTATGGTGTTATTTAACCGTTCTACGTTAGAATTCGCAGTATGGCTATTGGGATTTGTTATATAGAAGTCTATTCCTTCTGTATTAAAAAAATTTCTGACATTATTTGATGTAAATTCATTGTCAAATACAAATTTTCAAATATTATATTTCTATTCGGCATGTGGAAACACACTGCAGGTTTTGAAAACTTTTTTATAAAAAATCATCAAAGTTTGGCCACGTTAAAACTGCATAGTATGGTGTTATTGCAATTATATATGCAATTATTGCCATAAATTTGGTCATTGGGCAAGAGAATGGTTTTTTCAAAGATATCGCACAGTTTTCCGTATAAACTTAAAATAACAGAAAAATTAAACAAAAGCAACATCTAAGCTTAACGAATTTTGTCTGCCAGCGTCCGTAATTGTAAATTCAGTTATCTACCAAAATATTAATTGGTGAATAATTTATTTAAAGTAAGTAATTATGTTTTAACAAATTAGCATTTAAAATTTACAGCCTTTAAAAAAGCAATGTGTGCAGAGCGTTCGGAGAGGCCTGTACGGAATGCCGTAAACGTTATCATCAAAAAAAAAAAAAAAAATATATAAAAATAAAAAAAATCTCTACAATTCAGTTGGTGAGTGAGCATGTAATTTGTTTTTACTTTATTTTGATATTATTTTTGTAAATTTACCTATAAAATATAACTAAAAACACATCAAAAGAAGTAACACACATATTAAGCTTGGAGATTTCTGTTATGGTTTTTGTTTTTTAACTAATACACAAATTCTCTCATTAAGTACATGTATAGTTTGAATTTGCAAAGCAAAAGTTTAAGTTTTTTATATACAAAATTATTATAGGATTAGGTTATATAAATAGAATTAATTTTTGTTTTAAGAGTTTCCGTTGTGTGTCAAAAACAAAAGAAAATGTAATGTTAGGCATCTACGTTTACCCAGTTCAAATAACAATGCGAATAAATATATTTGAATTACTATGTAAGTTTAAATAAATTTCTTAAAGATGCGATGAGTTAGAAACGGTAGAGCTTTTGGCCCCAACAACATTATGGGTGCTCCAAGTATTGTTTGTGAGAATATAGCGTGTAACATTTGTTTTCTTCCGACTATATTTAGTAAACAATAGCAATGGAGTCTATAAATATTATGTATAAATGTACCAAGTTGGTATGTGGATCAGAATATGCAGACGACAAATTCCCACCACGAAAGACTGTCAACTAATTGTGTAAGGACTCCTAATTCGTTTGTCTGTGTACTCGAAATAAAATACACAAAGACCAAAGTTTACCACCAAACCACATACTAAAAACATCGTTTCGGTCTTTTGACTTATTACATATAACAAATTATAACGTTTTACATTACATAATTGGCGCCCAACGTGGGGCCCATAGAGCATTTCATTTTATTGGTCCCTATTTAACTAGTTTCTTTTTGTCTATTCCTTTATAAACTACGGTTTAATTTGCTGAATAGATTCAATTAAATGGTAGAATAATCTTTAAAAGCTTTCAGAATCCTGTCTATTCGACGATAATTAAGTACATTATGGCAACAGAAAATTCTCTAAAATTTGTTTTTTCTATAAATTATTATTCACCCTTCTTCTAGCTGTCGGCGTCGTCACATTTCAATGTTGATATGTGTCGACGGATTCGAATTATTATTCTACTAGTCGTTATTGACACTTATCGATTACTGCTCAAAGATTTTTTGTATTCTATAGCAAATGTGACGGCGATACTGTTTATTGTCGACGCCACTTTGCATAACGACTGGAAGTGGTTTAAGCCAAAGTTTACATTAAAAATGGAAAAAAGTAAAAATGTGAAGGTTACAAATGCAAATCAATTTGAAAAATTAGTGGATTGGTTGCAGAAGAAAAATGTGAAGAAATTAAAAAAATACTAAAATCTCTTGATCCACCTGGAAGATTAGCAGATGGATGGCAAAAAATAACAAAATAAAGAATCGAATAGTAATTTATAAAAAAGTTTGTAAAAATTGCTTTTAAGGTATGAACAGCTTTAAAATTCAAAGTGAAAAAAGATGGTTGCTAAGAAAGCGGAATGTAGAGCCGCTGGTGGCGAAATGTCTAACAATTTTCACTCAGTCCGTTGGAAGAATCTGTGGCAAACCTTTTAAACTTTAGAAGCATTTGACTCCTGAAGGAGCAGTTCAAAGACTTAAAATGGTTCACATGGGAAACGATCCTTATGAAATGTAACTTCCGTAAGCCAAAATTGTCGTTGAAGAATCAAAGTCAACCAACAGTTAAAGGAAAATCCTTGCAAGTTAAGGGAAAATCCTTGCACGTCTAATGCTTCTACTAATGATACCAGCTCCGCTCAGCATGTTCCGTTGAAACAGAAAGCAAAAAAACCATGCTATAATCAAACTAATTTAATGCAGAAGCACACCCAGAAACAGGCAAAACTACTTTTCGACATTTCAAGTTCGATGTCTCCAGTAAAAGGCACCCTTAGAGATGTTTATAAGCGACAAAAACATTATTGGAGGTTGAAAATAAGAAGCTTAAATTATTGACAAAGAAAGCAGAGATAGATAGAGCTCGAAACAAAAGAGAAAATGAGATGCACGAAAGCGAGTAAAAATTAAGAAAATAAATAAAATTAATAATAAAATAAGAAATAAAAATAAAGGCTTAAAATAATGATAGAAAAGGTACTTGAAATTTTAAACAAAAAAATTTGTGCGAAATTTTAAACAAAAAAAAATGTGCATTTTCATTTGATAAAAGTCGATACACCGTTGACGTCGTCACAAAGATGTTATAGAATGAAAATTTTTTATCAAATTGGCGACGACATTGATACGAAGTAATATTGATACTAAAACGAATACGATGACGACGCCGAAAACTACAATAAGGGTGACTGATTTTTTCAACAATTTAAAATATAGGCTGTTGTTGTGGTGAAACGTGATTATCGGTATCCTAATGACTGTGGAAGATGTATGTACATAAAAATAGCTAATGGCATTTTTATATCTCTCTGCATACTGGTTCGTTTCCTTTAACAAGGTCAAACAATTTTTAGTAGAATTTACTTTTCAAATGTAATTTTCGTTACACGCTAAAATCTTCACCGAAGTCTTTTATAAGCCTTATCTTTTTTACATCATTATCGTAAGAAAAACAACTTAAAATCTTTTCAACTAAAATTGAATAGATTTCAATATTTACACAAATACTGAGTAGTTTTGAGTAAAATAAATTGTTATTGGTCAATTGCACCTAGGTAGGGTGGCAATTTTTTTCTCTTTTTATGTTTTATTTTAGTCTTTTATTTGTCTTATAACTTTTTTTTAATAGCAATGGCATTGGAACGTATCCCAAATGGGACAGTTCCAGCTTTAATGTCACGGGATGATATAAATAGCGCTTCTGGTATTATAAAAAAATCATAGTTTGTAAAGAAGTGTTGTTGGAAACTCAGGATTACTTATTAGTAATTAATTGCAGCCATGTTTTTCATTGGAGATGCATTGAGCATGTTTTGTCTCAAACGGCTCAGTGCCCCGAATGTGGTAAGGCGTACGATCTCGGCGGTTTAAAGAAAGTGACTGATCATACTAGTTCAAAATCAATTGCTTTTCAAAACGCTGGTAGTGAGATAAACAGTAGAACAAGAGGTCGTGGTGCTATGAGCAAAAGATATAACACGCGAAGGGTTACAAGAAATTTGTGCATAGAAAACTCTATATCCGATTCTAATCAGGGGGCTTCGCAGCCTAATATTCCTCATACTATATCGACTACCAAAAATCCCAATATTGAAGAAAATTTTTCTAATCTACAACTTTTGCTTCTAACACAAGTAAAAGCCAATATAATCATAATAATTATTACAATATGAACCATTCCCAACTGTGACAACTATCATTAAAGTTTTGGAAAATTTAAATATCGTACCAAACGGTATCCAAGATGCAACTAAAACAGCACCCCATAGGCAACGACCAGGTTCTTTGCCAATACGTCCTCAAGTTCAAAGTAATGCACAATGTCTCCCAGCGTTTTCTTCTCACAATGATGATCATTTTAATAATTGTACTGATAAGATTACGTTAATAATACAAAATTGGAATTTAAGATTTGATGGTTCGGTAAATGGTCTAACTGCTGATGAGTTTCTTTATAGAATTCGCTGTTTGACAGCCTATAATTTCAATGGCGCTACCACAAGCAGGTGGATGACATCAATTTATCAATATAAAGACTTCAAATCCACTTCTGATTTGCGGGAAGAATTGCGGAATCGGAAAATCAGGGCTGGCGAAACATTTGATACATTCTTTGAAGGCATTTCGGTAATAATTGATCGTTTGAAAGCCTCACTTGCTGAGAGGGAATTAATCGAAATCTTGACGAAAAATTTAAGGCCAGAAATACTACATGAATTACTTTATGTCCCCATTTCTTCTATTGCTCAGTTACGTAAAATATTGCAAATGCGAGAAATCTTATGAATGATGATTATTTCTGTAAAAATGCCCAATCATTACCCTTAAACTCTTCGTTTTCAAGACGAAATATATCAGAAGTTAACTGCAAAGAAAAATCAGAGATGGGGGAAAACCCTACCAAAGATCAGGTGGTAGATGCGTTACAGCAAGTTAATACTAATAAATGTTAGAACTGTGATGACTTTGGTCACCACTGGCAAGATTGTTTAAAAAAAACCATCTTTTGTACGGCTGCGGTGCTAAAGACTTATACGAGGGCTGCTCTATATATTTCTGGCCTAATAGCGAAAATGCGAATATTTATAATCAAAAATGGTTTTATTGTTTTTCAAAGTATTCTCCAGCATGATTTATACAATTTTGCATGCGCTCAAACCAGCTGTCGAAGCACTTTTTCCACTCCGATTGAGACACTTCTAAAACATGGTTTTTGAACACTTCAACAGCTTCTTCTGGCGACGAAAATCGTTGACCACGCATTTTTTTTCTTAATGTGCGCAAACAAGAAGAAGTCATTAGGTGCCAGGTCAGGGCTGTACGGCGGATGACCCAGTAATTCGACGTTTTGGCCGGACAAAAACGCTCTGGTTTGAGCTGATGTGTGAGAGCTCGCATTGTCATTGTGAACAATGATTCATCTTCTCTTGTTGGTTTTTCGAATTTCTCCGATGACTTCAGGCAAAAAAATTGTAGTGTAACACTCAGAAGTGACCGTCCTACGTTGCTCAAGCGGAGCAGTCGCCACATGACCAGTTTTGCCGAAGAAACAGGCGACCATTTGCTTCGAAGTGCTTCTTTCACGAACAACTTTCGTTGGATTTTGCTCGTCTTTGAAGACCCACACGGTCGATTGTTGTTTCGTTTCGGGCTCATACGTATAGGTCCATGATTCGTCACCTGTGAAGATCTTATAAACGTCTTTTGAGGCACCGCAATCGTATTTTTGCAACATTTCTTTGCACCAATCGACACGAGCCTTTTTTTCAGCAACTTTCAAATTGTGCGGGATCCAACGAGAACAAACCTTTTTTACGGCCAGGTGTTCATGCAGTATCGAATGTATGCTGGTGGAAGAAATGTCCAAGGATGTCTCTATCTCTCGCTATGTCACATGTCGATCTTGCATTATGAGTTCACGCACGGCATCAATGTTCTCTGGCACAACAGCGGTTTTTGGACGACCTTCACGGAATTCGTCTTTGAGCGAGCTTCGGCCAGGACTAAATTCATTATACCAATTTTTCACAGTGCTATAGGATGATGTTTCATCGCCATACAAAGATTTATGTTCATCAATGCACTCTTGTCGTGATAATCCACGTCGAAAGTTGTGAAAAATGATGGCAAGAAAATGTTCACGAGTAAATTTCATTTTTTTCTATATTAATTTTTTCAAGTCACTGTAAACAACACAAATAATGGTCGTACGTCAAAACGTTTTGAGTACGATTATGCTTAAAAATGACAATCTTTCCAATGGAAATGTCAGATTGCACTTTACAGCACTCAGTGTTGCCAGGCCAGAAATATATATAGCAGCCCTCGTATAAGCCACAATTTCAAAACTGTAAATCAAAAAATTTTAATAATTCAAAAAATCTGCACAGAATACCACATAAATCATAGAGATCGCACCAACTCAAATAAGCAACAAAAACATTAGCAATCCAGATGATACTGAGGAAAGCTTGAAATTTTTAAAAAACGACCAACCACCAACTTTAAATCCAAACAAAATTTTATACCCTATCCGAGGTTATCATGAACGATAGCGACAATATCTGGCAAAAAGAAATAAACCATTTAATGTATCTTCTATCCCAAGCGCTCCACTGCTCGGCTAAGAAATTATTATAAATTGTTAAGGCTGTTCATAGTTTCCACTGTTATCAACAAGGTGCTGACAAAAGGTTCTACGCCAAAGTTAAATTTTTAGATTTTTCTCTCTAACGTCTGCTGGATACCGGTGCCAATATTACATGTATGGAGGCAGATCTTTCACGAAGCTATTTTTCGAATTTAAGCCTCTTTACTAAAATCAAGTCTAACGTGAAAGCAGCAGACGGAAAGTTGCAAAGAGTGACAGATTATCTAATAGTTGATGTGTATTTTTGAAATCAATGTCATCAGATGAGAATATGGATTGTTCCATCCTTGTCACAAAACTTGATTTAAGGCTTAGCTTTTTGGAAGTTGTTTAAATTAGCTCCAGATTTTTTTGAATCCGCAATAATTAGCTGCGCTTCGGATATGTCCGATCTTAAAATCGTCCGAAACTTTGTCCGTTAAAACCGCAAGTGTTGATGTAGTTTCAGACGAAGATATATACCCATAACCTTATAGTAAAATTTCACACACCAAACGTTTTTGCTAGAACACGTTTTTCATGTGTATGGTATACCGGAAAATATACGGCCACTTTAGTGCTTGATGATCACTTTCTAAATCGAATTCCCTGCCAAAAACATATGGTCGCAAGTATTTTTTTTTAATTAGGACCAGCACCCAGGGAATGACCCCTACTTATGCAATGCATTGTGCCAGGATTAGGAAATTAGGTTGTGGGAAGAGGGAGTAGTACTTGTGGACATTTGATTTGAATCTTTGCACATTGAAAGTGGCAGGAAAGACCTCTGCAGGCAGTTTATTCCACATACGAACTGTTCGGTTAAAAAGCGAATTTTCTCTGTAATGGGTAGTGCGATTTACTGGCCAATTGATCACAAAGGAATGCGCTCTGGATGCAGGGCGCGTTGCACGTATGAAATTACGGTTTTCAGGAATAAGTTCCCTGATTTCATTAAACACATTCCGTTGTAGTAACGATAAAACAGTGAAACACACCCCACAATGCGTCGATGCTCCAGTGAATCAATAAAGCTAGATACCCTACTGTCATCGATGAGCTTCTTCGCTCTCTTCTGTACGCGATCGAGTAACTCCAAAATAGACCTTGAAGCACCGGCCCAAACATGAGAGTTGTATTCCATTCTCGGTCTGATAAAGGTGATATAGATAGTGAGGAGATCAGATGAAGCGCAGTATTTCTTACACCGTTTCAGATAACCTAGGCACTTGAATGCTTCTTTTGCGACATGATAAATATGCTTGTTCCAACTAACATCGCATTGAATTTTCATGCCAAGAACATGGAGAGCTTCTGGTTTCTTAATATATATATCACCCATAATTACAGATGAGGTAGCATGTTTGGTAGTACGCCTGTGCGAAAGCACACAGCACTGGATCTTATGGGCATTAAACTGAACCCTGTTCGCCAGGCTCTATCCGTAAATTAGCAATAGGTCGCGATTTAGGGTATCGTACTTTCTCACAGCCCCAATTTCCCGAAGGCTTGGGCTATTGCGAAACGAAAATGTATGGCGTATGCTACTGTCATCTGCAAGAGAATAGATAGGGTTGAAAGTCTGACGTAGAAGGTCATTAAGAAAAATAAAAAATAGGGTAGGGGAAAGAACGGAACCTTGCTGTACCCCTGAATTTACCTTAAACTCGTTTGATGGGATCCCAATTCTAACAACTCGTAGAGTGCGATCCCTGAGAAAGTTCGATATAAGTCGAGTGAAGCTATTACCGATACCAAAGGCAATAAGTTTTGATGTGGGTGCACCATGCCACACTTTATTAAACGCCTTGAAATATCTAAAGCCACCACCTAACTTTCGCCGAAATGATGGTTAGATTGACACCATTTTTTCGAAAGGAAGGCCAATAAGCCACCCGTAGAGCGTCCCCTACGGAAGCCGTACTGCCGATCGCTAAGTAAGCTGTTGAACTCCAGATATTTCACAAGATAAAAATTAAGCATACTTTCCATTACTTTGGAAAGTGCAGAGCAAATTGCGATTGGGCGGTAATTTTCAGAGTTGCTAGCCTCTCCCTTTTTGGGGATTGGTTTAACATTAGCAAACATCCAACATGACGGGAGCTCACCAACATGGTACAAAATGTTGAAAAGCTTTAATAATGGACGCGCTAACGTCAAAGAGCACTGGTCTTGAAGAGTGCTGGAATTCCATCCGGACCAGGGGACTTGTATATGTTGAGATCCGCTAAAACTTTTTTAACGGCACGTGCTCAAAAGAATATATCTGGCATTGTTACTAATACTCTTTCCAGTGCGAGCAGTGCTTGATTGCTTTCCGGCAAGTAGGATTTACTTGCAAAAATTTTAGCCAAGAGGTTAGCTTTATCAAGCAGCGAATAGCTCATAATATTGGCCCTCTAGAGTTGTACGGTTCGAATGCCGAATCCAAGACGAGTTGTAAACATTGAAATCTTCAGCAACAAATATTTTACTGTTCGGACAGCTTTCTTTTTTCGATATGGAATCGGAAAGAGCATCGAAGCCGGAAATAGATTATCCCCTCCCGTGTTTAATCTTCTGTATAAAAACCTGAAATGTAAGAAGTGTGACCAGATTTTGAATTTAACCCAAAGACATTTAAATTCAGGATCATTTGTACCTAATAATTGCTGGCATTTGTACACGACTGCATTACGAATGTACATCGCAAAGCCCCTATGTAGACTAAAAAAGGTAGAAGAGAGTACCCAGGCAAATGAAAATCCTGTGGATCAGCATCCTCAGATACCTGGATCTCACATAAGGCGAAAATATCAGGACGATGGAGACAACTGTGTGCATACACAGAGAAGAAATTTGCTCTCAACCAACGTATGTTTCAGAAATCGATTCTAAATCTTCCTGTCATTACAAATAGCAAAAATTAATTTTTTTCGTCTATTTTATAATACTAACACCCCTGTAGAAACTGATGCTTTTGTGACTATTTAGTGACCAGTGTTATACCTTCGCCACTAATTAGTCAAACAGTTAGTACAAAGGTACAAGTAAAATAAAATTGCAATTACTATCTAAAAGAAGAAAAAAAAAAAAAAACAAGGAAAAAGAAAGAGTACTATTTATGGTACAATTTGCATCGTAAAGAGTCATAGAAGCCCTGATCTAGGCACATGCGACGCGTTGTACCATCACTGTATATTTTTTGCTATTATTATTTGTTTTGTCTTCTGTTAATGCGGTTTTTTGTTGATTTTTTATGTATTGTTGTTGTAAATATTGTTTTTGGTTGTTTTTTTTTTTTTTTTGTAAATTTAATTAATATTTAAAACTATTTATATAAGCACGACATAAATTACAAGAACGATGAAAAAACAACGCGTGCGGACAGGGCAAACGACAAAACACTACTCCACTTACTGCCCATACTATGGCGAGCAACTTTTTTTCTATAGTAGCAAAGTTGCTTGCATAGGTTGTGATTTTATATATCTTTCTGAACTAGGATCGTTTACATTGATTGGTTGATGCTTTTTTAAAAATCGTGTCATGGGATATGTAATTTTTGCAAAATCTTTGACAAACTTTCTATAGAAGCCTGTAATACCTAAGAAAGATTTTATTTGTTTTGTATTGTTTGGTATTTTCAAATTTTTTATAATTTCTATTTTAGCGGCGTTTGGTTTTATTTCGTTTGTTGTATGGATACGCCCTAAAAACGAGCTTCTTTTTTCAGAAAATCACATTTATCGATTTGAATTTTGAGATGTGTTTTTTGTAGAGCTTTAAATATTAGCCCTAGATTTGTTAGGTATTCTTCCAAGGATGTTCCGAACACCAATATATCGTCCATATAAACGACACATATTTTGTTAATATATTCATGTAAGATTTTGTTCATTAGCCTTTGGAAGGTTAATAGAGCATTTTTCAGTCTAAATGGCAAACGAATAAACTCATAGTGTCCAAATGGTGTTGAAAACGTTGCTTTTGCCCTATCTCCCTCCCTAACTGGGATTTGGTGGAACCCCTTTGCCAAATCCAGTGATGTAAAATATTTTTCTCTACCAAGTTTTTCTAATAATGAATTTAGATTCGGAATAGGATATTTATCGTCAATTTTAAATTCGTTTAATTTTCTGTAGTCAGTAACCATTCTATACGTTTTTTTCTCCTGAGTTATTTAATTTCTTTTCTACGATCCATAGTGGACTATTTATGGAGAATTTCTTTCTTTTATTATTTTTTTTTTTATTCATTTCTTTAATTTGGCGTTTAATTTCTTCCTCAAGTATTTAAGGGTACCTATATATTTTGGAATATTAGGGCCTTTCGTTTGTGGTTTTTATTTCGTGGTATACTTTGTTTGTACGTGATAAATAATCTCCTTTTTTAACACTTAGAGCACTGTTGGACGGCGTGCTGACGTGTAGTTATTCGCGGGCTGACAAGCTGGGACCAAAATTTGTTCACTCATTTTTTTTAGTTTTTTTCAATTGGTTTGAATTTGTTTTATTTATTTTTGGTAAACCAAATGTATTTTTGTTGTTGTTTTGTTTTTTTTTTTTTTTTGTGACCAACGGTGGTCACTTTGTCCCACAATGTCAAAGTACATTTTGGGCCCAAGTGGCCACCAGTAGGCATACTCTAATTGTATTTTTTTATCTTTTCATCTTTTTGATGTTTTTCATTAATTTCTTTAATAGATTTAATTTAAGATGTATAGAAAACCTTTAGCACGTGATGACATTGCTTCTGAGCTTGAAAAATCGAATGTAGACGAAGTAAAAGGATTTTCAGATGATTCATTTGTTGATAATGACATTGAACTAGATTCTGAAGGCTCTGATTCAGAATTTGATGACGGGGATTTATATGATAGTAATGAAGACATAGACATGATGGGCTTGGATAAAGATTCTGACGAAGGTTCCCCTGTTGCAAACTTGATAAATAGTGGAACATTGGGGCCTGTTGTTGGAGATCGATTGAAGTTTGTTGAGTCACCGATGTATACAGGCGTGAATCCTGATATTGGTGCCGCTTTAATTGGAAAAACTTCTGCAGATTTTTTCAACTATTTTATATCCGAAGACATGATAAGTCTGTTTGTTGCGCAAAATATTGCAGCTGAAAACTCCTCCAATACGTCGCAGACAAAAAAGCTAGGTAAATGGGTTGATACCGATCCTTCAGAAATGTGTAAATTTCTTGCAATTATTTTTTGGATGGGCCTACTTCAAGTACCACAACAAAAGGATTATTGGTCCAGAAACATTCTGTATAAAAATAAATTTCTAAATTTATGAGCAGAAACAGGTTTGAACATTTATTTAGAATGTTTTATACTTCCGATAACGAAAACCTAACAAATACAGTATATTTCGTTTATAGTCCATTCCGCTTAAAGGCCAAAAATGGATGTAAGCCAAAACAGTCCTATTCACTTGCAGGTTTTTTTTTAAATTTCATACAAATTATTTGTTCTTAAGTCCATTTCGCCTATAGTCCATTTTCGTTTAAAGGCCAAATTTTCTTTGCATACATAGCTAATATTGTATAGAAAAACACTTTCATATAGTCCACCCTGTTTTTTTTAATACTTTTTTAAACAAACTGGCAACCTTTTTTATTTAGAATTCTTGCAACTTTTACAAATGTCAAAAATGTTTTAAATAAACTTTTATTTTGTTAAAAAAAAGTGGTTTTATTGAAGAAATTGCATACTTTGTATATAGTCCAAAATGTGTTTTATATCTGGATTCAGTTATAGTCCATAAAATGGCTTAAAAAAAAATCGGTCATAGTCCTAATTCGTTTATAGTCCACAAAAATTGTGCAACTGTAGTTGTGGACTATAAGCGAAAACTACTGTACATATTAATGATCGTCTTCGCAAAATATCTGACGTTCTAAATATGCTCCAGTACAAGTTTAAATAGGCGTATGTTCCAGAAAATGTCGTGTGTATTGAAGAAAGTAACATTCCATTCCGTGGAAGAATACATTTCAATACATACCTAATAAGCGGAATAGATACGGCATTAAAGTATTTAAATTTTGTGTAGGAAGAGGTTACACTTGGTCATTTAAAGTCTATACAGGCCTAGTGAAAGAGGACGGTAAATCAGTTTCAGAGACAGTTGTAACTGGGTTAATGGATGGGCTCTTAAATTCAGGAAGAACTCTCTTTACTGACAATTGGTAAACAAGTGTTTCGTTAGCAGAAAAGATGATTCAAAATAAGACCCATTTCGTTAGAACTCTAACAGCCAATCGAAAACATAAAACTCCAGAAGTAACAAGAGCAAAATAACAAAAGGGCCTAAATGGAAAGATAAACGCGATGTAATAATGCTTACTACAAAACATGACGATTCATTTAAAACTTTTATAAGCAGAGGAAAAGAACGCATTAAACCAGCTGCAGTGTTAGACTACAACAAGAGTAAAACATTTATCGACTTATCAGATTAGATGGCAGCATATACTGCCTAGTGTCGTCGCACAGTGAAATGGTATAAACGTTTACTGTTCCATCTATTTACTGCTACTACAATTTTTAAATGGAAAAAGGATGAACAAAACGCGATTAATTGTTTCAGTCTTTTTAAATTTAGATGCGGATATGATGCGCATCTATAGATCCTCAAAGACACACATTAAAAGTCCACCAGAAAGAGATGTTTAAAATGGTAGAAAACAATGTCAAAAAAACACAACGCGGCGTGTGCGCGAAAAAATGCCAAAAGGGTAAACACCTTTTGTTAGCAGTGTGAAGAAGCAATGTGTTTTGAATGTTTTAAAACCACAGATAAATCATTATACATTTTTTTTTAAATCCTAAAATGAATTTTTTTAAATTCTTTAATCATAAAATGATTTTTTTTTCTTTTTTTTGCTTTTTAATTTTTTTAATCATAAAATAATTTTTTTAAATGTTTTTAATCCTAAAGTGAATTTTTTTAATCCTAAAATGAATTTTTTTAAATCCTAAACTGAGTTTTTGGAAAAGTTGTAATTCTCTACAAACAGAATAAAATATAATTTATTTTTTAAATGCTAAATTGAAGTTTTCTTACCTCATTTTAGCACACATTTTTTAGGCAAGTCAATTAGGCTTACATTCTGGGACCAAACTTGTTCTATTTCAATAGTAGATGTATGCAGAACATGTCCACTCGTGATCACAATGCTGGGAAATGACACACAACTTGTGACCACTTGTGAAAAAAATCAATGTTACGAGTATTTCTTATATTTCTATTTTTCTTTTGTTGTATACTACAAATGCTATGAACATATTCGGGATAATTATATTCTTCAAAATAAATGATGTTGTTTAGTATAAAATTCAAATCATTATTTCCTATTATTTGTTCTCCTTGTAAAGTACCTATTTGTATTTCTGAAAAAACATTTTTCTAAATTTAAATTTTAGGCATACTAAAAATGGCACCCTGTTAATACAAAGAAAATAATTTTAAGTTAAAAAGAAAAAGAAATAAATAAAAATAAACAGAAAAACGGTTTTCCTACACAAAAATATTCGTCGACATAAGAAATAGAAATAAACCATCCCAGGGTTCGTTAAGCACGAAAAATTTCTTCAACGCATTCATTGTGCCCATTTTCATGAACATAAATGTATTTTAATTTTTTCGACAATTATTCGCAACGAAAAATTCGTCGTTATTCCCAAATGTGTATATTCCATAAGGGTTTCGGACGTAACTCCTCCATCCTGATCCTGAAATACTCCTGGATTTTGTTGGTTATTTCTATATATATATATATATATATATATATATATATATATATATATATATATATATATATATATATTTATTTATATTTTATCTATTTTAAGAAAAGTTTTAACTGTTTGTTCACGTTTAATGCTGAGAGTAGCACTTTTTAAAATATAAATTCTTTTGTGGAATTTATATTATTACATAAAAGCAACATCGTCAACAAGAAATCAGACACAAAAATTTTAAACAAAAAATACATTTTTACTCAGATTTCAAAACATTTGCTGCTAAAAATAAATCAGTGTTTAAAAATGTTAAACAAAGAATATTTTTTTTTTTTCTTTAAAAAACTTAATGCTGTTTAAAATATAAGCACGTTAAAACCTTTGCAATAAAAAAAAGTATTTTTTTTTATTAAAGAAAAATTGAACAAAAAAATCAAAAGTAAAGCACAAAATGTGGTGCTAAAACGTTAAAAGTTGTTTGTTAATTTGAAATATTTGAAGTGAGATTTTGTAAGAATATTTTTTTTTAATTTTTTATGTACTAGTGCAAATTAAATGTTAAACAAAAAAATCACAGCTTTAAGCTTCAAAATATATAGGAGGGTTGACTGATAATGTCTAAGCTTTAGCCGCCAGGTCTTCGGTGAGGTTCCGCCTTATCTGTGAATTCCTCACTGTACCCTTTAATATTCTATTTTGCGCTATCTTAACGCTTACCTGTCCCTGTCGCTTGCATAAGACAATCACTGTGACCAACGGTCCTACTAGTAATGCAAGATTGTTATGCCTATTGTTGTTGTTACTATTTTGTGGACATGTAGCTCATGTATCTTTTTGATATTTTCTTCCTGGTGAAGGACTATATCCTCAAACATTAGTGGCCTTTCTGTGTCAAAATTGCACCCTGCCACCTTTTATAAAATTTGTTTTTATTTTACTGGTTTTATCAAATTATTGTAATAAACCTTGTCGGAGTTCCTTGCCGTATTCTTACGTTGACGGGTGTGGGTACTCCCGTGACTCCATTGGGACCCAACCATATAGGTGAAAATTTATTTTTTCGCACGTGCTTTTAAGCCACACCATTTTTCCGGTCTTAAAATGTCTAGCCTTTGTGCCCTTGTCATAATATTTTTTTGATTTTTCTTTTGCCCTAACCTGGTTCTGTCTCACCACTTCGTAACTTTGTTGAATTTGGTATTTAAGGATTTTGCTGTAGTCATCTATGTTATCGAGAGGTGCTGGCTGCTTTTTGAGCCTGACAGGTATTTCAAATTCGAATCCGTACAGTACCTTATTGGATGTTTGCTTAGTGGACGAATGCCTTGTGTTATTGTGTACACGCATGGCATGATAAACCCAGTCATCCCAATTAGTTCCGTAAAATTTCACAAAACTTCTTAAATACTCTGCAAGAGGTCTATGGGTCCTTTTCAGGGATCTATTGGATTAAGGATGATATGGAGTTGTATATATGGTTTTTACTCCAAGCATTTTGCAAACTTCCTTGAACAATTTCGAAGTAAAGTTGCTTCACGGAAACTTTGGGGATGAAAAATCGGGCGACTATTTTTCTGAAGAATTGCCTTGCTGCCGTTGCCGCTTCCATGTCTGGGATAGCTGCACAGGCTAGGTATTTTGAAAAATCGTCCAAAAAGGTAACTATAAATTTGTTGCCACTTGAGGATTCGGGTAAGGGCCCCGCAATATCCATAAAATTCTTTCAAAAAGCGTATTGGGGGTTGTGGTCAGGGTTATTGGCATCTTGTCTATCCTTGAGCTTTTATTTTGCTGGAAAATTTTGCAGGAGCCTACACACTTCTTAAATTAACTTTGCATTCCAGCCCATATGTATTGTGCCCTAATACGGAAATAAGTTTTTAGCGCACCTTGGTGGACTCCTAATGGCGTGTCATGGAACGTTGTAATTTCCTTTTTTATATCTTCTGTATCTGTTAAATATGTGGTATTATCTTCTTTTTCATGATTTTTATTCGTCTCCACTGCACTTTCCTTATTCGGGGTTTCCACACCTTTTGATTGTGCTCTCGTTATTACACCTATGTTCACTTCTTCCGCTGGAAGGCGGCTGAGAGCGTCTGCATTTTGATTCGTCTTGCCTGGTTTTTAGCGAATCTCAAAATCGTATTCTAATAATTTCGGTCTTAAGCGACCCAATCTACCTTCCTGATCCCTTAGGATAGCTATACCTTTCAAGGGTTTATGGTCAGTAAATACCATGAAATATCTGCCGAGCAGATATGGTCGAAAAGTTTTTGTGGCCCATACAATGGCAAGCAACTTCCTCTCTATTGTGGAGTATCGTTTTTCTCTATCGCTCAATACTCTGCTAGCAAAATAAATTGGTAGGTCACTGCCTGGTTCTCCTTGAGAGAGAATTGCTCCTAGAGCTCCATTACTGGTGCCTGTTGTCAAAATGAAAGGCTTGTTAAAATCAGGATATTGGAGGAGAGGAGGGTTTGTCATAGCATCCTTCAACTTGTCCATTGCTTCCTGGCACTCTTGTGTCCACTCTAATTTTTTATCCTTTTTCAACATTTTGTTAAGAGATAATGAGATTCATGCCGAGTTTGGAGTGAACTTTCTGTAGTAATTTATCATCCCCAAAAATGCTTGTAGCTCCTTGATATTTTTATGAGTGGTATATCTTCTACTGCTCTAGTCTTATTTGGGTCTGGCAGAACCTCTATTTTAAGCACTGGTGGCCAAGATAGATAATTTCTCTCTGCAGGAAATGAAATTTTTCGGAGTGAATTTTAGGTTGTATTTTCTCAAGACTTCCAAAACTATCATAAAACGTAAATTATGGTCCACTAAGTCTCTGCCATATATAACAATATCGTCCAAATAAACGAAACAGTCAATTCTTGTAGCCCTGTTGGTATTGAATTCATTATTCTTTGAAAAGTAGCTGGTGCACCCGTCAATCCGAAAGGCATATGGTTAAATTCATGGTGCCCCAACTTGGTACTGAAGGTGGTTTTTTGTTTGTTATTAGGATCCATTAATACTTGATGGTATCCACTTGCTAAATCGAGAGTAGAGAAATACCTGCTGCCCCTAATTGGTCTAAAATCTTATCGATTCTTGGTATTGGAAAAACCTGTTTTACTGTCGCTTCGTTCAGTTTTCTAAAATCTACAACCAATCGCCTCTTTTTTTTTTGCGTGTTGGCCTGCTTTTTTGGGTACTAAAATAATCGGGGAGTTCCATGGAGAATTGCTAGGTGATATTACATTATCCTTGAGCATTTGGTCTACCTGTCTATTAACTTCAGTTCTGTGGACTTCTGGCAGTCTGTATTATTTAGTGTTTATTGGGGGTTGACTTGCTTCCATGGGTATTTCATGTTTCAATACAGTGGTGTAGGTAAGACTGTCACCAGGCAGTTGGAAAATATAGTCGTATGTCTTCAAAATATTCTCGATTGAAAACCTCTCTTCTGGATTAGGACTTTGGCTTAGTTTAACCGTTTCCAAAAGTAGTTTTTCTCTTTTCAACTCTTCTCTAGAATCTATTATATTTATTGTTGCTAATGGCTTCATCTTATAGTCGCTGTAGCTTTCGTGGCTCAGGCTTATTTTTTCACTTATATTTCTGGCCGTGTTATTCGTGTTCAGAATAGGTACAATAGCTGCTACGGCTTTTACTGTTTTTAAAGTTTTACCCACAAAAACACTTGGAAATATTTTTGACCTATTTATGACAATGTCACCATTAAGGGAGTTTACTGCAACTGATGCAATCGTTTGTGAACACTCTTTGATGGAAAATTGTTCAGTTGTTCTTTCCAGGCAGTTGGAAAATATAGTCGTATGTCTTCAAAATATTCTCGATTGAAAACCTCTCTTCTGGATTAAGACTTTGGCTTAGTTTAACCGTTTCCAAAAGTAGTTTTTCTCTTTTCAACTCTTCTCTAGAATCTATTATATTTATTGTTGCTAATGGCTTCATCTTATAGTCGCTGTAGCTTTCGTGGCTCAGGCTTATTTTTTCACTTATATTTCTGGCCGTGTTATTCGTGTTCAGAATAGGTACAATAGCTGCTACGGCTTTTACTGTTTTTAAAGTTTTACCCACAAAAACACTTGGAAATATTTTTGACCTATTTATGACAATGTCACCATTAAGGGAGTTTACTGCAACTGATGCAATCGTTTGTGAACACTCTTTGATGGAAAATTGTTCAGTTGTTCTTGTCCGTTTTTGAAAAATCTATAGTTTTTATTAATTGAGTCTGTCACTGAATAGTCCCACATCATATCTTTTCCTACCAAACCATCTGCTGGAAGTTTGGTTCCTTCGGGCACGACGTGCATTTATAGTGAAAAATTTTCCAGGCCTTCGAGCTGAGCAACTATCGTCCCCTTTGATGTTATATTTCCTTCGAAGGCTCCTAAAAAGCTCTTTTGATTGCGTTCACCTATTTTAACGTGGTTACCAAAGCTTCTGCCCTTACTAATGTAGTGTCTGCTCCTGTATCTACCAGCAAAGACAGACTTCTATTCACTGCTTCCCTGCAAGGAAATTCATGAATGCATCGTTATTTTGTTCTGTACGAAGTTTTTGCTTCTTTTGTGACTCTGATTTGAAAGTGAAATAGTTTGTGCAGGTATCTGGAATGTACGTGTGTATATTCTTACTCCAGTGTACTTTTTTGTTATTTTTAATTGTGTTGCTCCGTCTACATTTCTCCCCACCTGGCATGACCTTCGACATAGACCTCAAAAGCAATTTGTTTTCGTGGGCGCTCCTTTCGGTGTCTTTTGATGTTTTAGATGCTAATGTCTTTGAAAGTAAGCAAGAATTTCCGGCATCCCATCCTCTTAGTTTTAGCTGGGCCGCCTTGAGTTTCGCTAATTATTTCGATTGTTTGCCACTTCTCGTACGTTGTTACTCCTATTGCCTCTATTGCTGATATTTCTTCTTCCTTCACTTCTGTTAAACATTTTATTATGATTGTAATTTTCCGGGCACCTTGACGCAAAATGTCCAAGTCCATCACAATGGTAGCACCGTTGCCCTCTTTTATTCATGTTACCAAAACGATTATTGCCCTGGTTTTGATTTGTTGATTGCAATGAGTTATGCGCTCTGTCTCTACGGTTAGGGGGCTGAAGACTTCTATTAATATTATTGTTGTATTGTTCTTGGCGTCTTCCCTATTTAAAGTTAGTATTGTTTTGCCATCTAAAACATTCGTTTAGCAAATGTCCCTGTTTATAGCAAAAATTGCAGAATTTTGCGGAACCCACAGAGTTCCTACAGGCATTGAATTGTTATCCGTTTTATGTCTTAGTGAGAGCTGTCTAACTTCATTCACTAATTGTTGGACTGTTTCGTACAACAATTCCTGGGCTTGCACTGTCATAACAATTGACAACCGGATGTTGGCGCCTAACAGGTTTTGTGCATCCTTTGTTGTCTTCAATAATTCAGATAGATTGTAATTTTCATGCCCAATGATCCTGGATACCTATTTCGGGTCACGTATGCCCCTTATACAGCTTCTTGCCGCTGATTGACTGCAGTGGTCCATCACAGATTTCCGATGCGATGCATCCTGCCATTGTGCAGCAATTAATTCTATTGCGTCTATAAGAAGCCCTTCAAAGCTTTCGCCAAATTCTTACGCGTTTTCCGTCGTTGCTTGCTTACTGCAAAGTATTAACTCTTGTATTTCATTTTTGGCCTTATAAATTTTTCTCTGAGAGCCAAACATAGGGCTTCTATTGTTCCGAAATCCTTGTTGTGCAAATATGACTAGGCGTTCTTGTTTTTATAGATTTCGTCAGGTCCACTACACCACCTGCTTCCAACAGTTTATCTTTCGCAATCACACTGCCTTCAATGAATTTATTTGCTTCTGTCGTAAGCTCTGGGCTATCTGCACCGTAGAACATTGGCACCATGTGTGATAAATTTTTCAAAAGTTCCGTAAAAAACGTCATATTGTTGGTTGAAATTTCTTCACTTATTCTGTCTGCAATTTGTATTTCTCTCGGCGATGATGACCGCCTCTTCAAAATTTCTTGTAGCGATGCTACCAATGTATTAAATTCTCCAATTAAAGTGCTATCTATCCTTTCTGTCCTCTTCAAATCGTCGAAGCTTTCTTTGTAGTGTGCTAGTTCGCTAAATTTTTAGATGTCGTCTCTGTTGTATAGCCTCTGCTCCCTGCCTTTGTACGGTGTCGTCTTGTACGTCTATTTGCTGTTGTTGTTTCAGTTGTTTCTTAAATTCATTCTCACTTAACCCCTTTTGTCTCAATATTTCAACCAACCATGCGTTTTCTTCTACTGGCTGCTCCAATAAACAATCCGTATACCTAATCTGTTCCCGTAATTTGCGACTATGTTTTTTTAAAAGTTCCTTTGTGACTTCAAAGTCTTCTATCCTTTTGCTGAAATCTGCCGAATGGTTCTTATTCAGGTCTCCTATCAATTGTAGCACATAACCAACTTCCTCTAATTTTGTTGGTTTCTGGTGCCTTATGTTGTCCCTATGTCTTTCTGTAAATTCCTTGCCTTGTTTCAAACTATTGAATTCTGTCCATGCGAGAACTTATATACATATTATCAACCGAGTAGTTGTATTATTTAGCTTAGATAGTAATTCATCTGTCCTTGATTTCAGGTTGTCCATTAACACACCTAAAATTTCAAAAGCATACTTACCAGCACCAACAACATTTCCGCTATTCCCTTCAAAAGTTAAATTTTTATAACGACGCATAATGAACGGATTACTAGTAAATCGCGAGGTTTACTCCTTACAAACTTGATATTTGCTTTGCTTAATTTTTCTTAGGCCTGTGGCAGTTTCTTTTCAATTCCACCACTTTGTATTTTGGCAAAGATCCCAAAGGCGTACTGGTATACAGATGCTTAATGACCCCTAGGACTTCATCTCTATACTCAGTGGTTTCTTTAAATTTTTCTTTGCCACCGACTTAACCGATTTTTTGCACAAGTAAAACAAATCGAATCAAAACATCTCCCAATATGGTCAAAGTAATTAGCAGTTTGCTAATAATTCCAACAATTCACACTTCCTTAAAGACACTAAAGGCGTACTTGTATACAGATGCTTAATGACCCCTTATGCTTCCCTTCCGTATTTATTTGGTTTTCTAACTTTCGTTGCTATAAAATCATTTACCACAGTCGGAAAGGATTTAAAATCAACCAAAATTTTATTACCAAATTGTATTCCTGGAGGGTCCCTTCGGAATCGCAGGATATTTATTCTTTTATTACCGGCTGCGCCAAATGTTGTTGTGTAAAAAAACACTGTTTGATTTATTTAATTTTTTAATTTTATTTATTTATATAACCTGCAGGGTCCCGTTGGAGTTTTAGGTTATTATCAATATTAATTTAATTTAAAAAACGTAAAAAAATGTATGTACTTAATTTTGGTATTTGGTTATTTAGAGCATTATTATAAATTTTTTTCTTGTGGTTGATATCAGTTTGATGTTTGACAGTGCTCTATTGCTTTATATACTCTTTCACTCTAGTACATTTACTTTAAAAAGTAACACCGTACAGTTTTTAAGTTTTATTATCATTTCCAAAGCCACAACAATTTTCTGTGCTAATTTTTGCTAGTTAATCGTTCACGTACTTTTGGACATTTCTGAGAATGATTTAAAAAATGTCTGTTCTACTCTCTCGGTGCTAGTTTTTGTAGTAAAGTTACTGAAGACACCTATATATATTTGTGAACATCATTTATCATTTTAGACACATGATGATTGTTATTTAAGTCCAGAAACTTCCATTATCATTTTGAATTTTTTTATACATGCTGTGTATTTTTATTAGCCGTTATGTGGTTGTGTGTTGCGTTTATTTTTGTTGCTTTATGTTAGTTGTTTTTCTTTTGTGAAAACAGACACAATAGGTCATTTCGTTTTACTTTGTCGGTGACAATTATTTTTATTTCTTTTAATGACCTAAATAAAGCATCTTCGCAACACTGCCGCCCACTTTAGCCTTTTCGTGCCGAATAGGCTCAACATTACCTTTGCCATATTTGGCCTGCCGTTCCAGGTGAACAACTGTCATTTTTGACCTCGGCTTTTGATATCTCTGTATCCGGTAAACAACACCATTAAATTTCTTGATCACTTTGTATGGTCCCTCCCAGGGGGATTGCAGTTTATATAGTAGAACTATTTGTCCTTCAGTAAATACCTTCGTTAGCTGCTCGATCATATCTGGCTTTTACTATATCTCTGGACATTTAAATGCGGTTACGAATAAACTCATGAAGCTCATGCAGGCCTTCTTGTGTTTGAGAAACATTTCCATTGCATTCGTCTGCAGGTCCCGGTTTAATACCAAATTCTAAATCTGCTGGCATTTGTAGTTCTGTCCCGAACAAGATTTTTGCTGGACTACATGAGGTTGAATCATGTACAGCTGACCGATAAACTAGTAAGAACTTTGGTATATGCTTTTCTAAGATATTCCTCTAGGGTACGATTAAATCTTTCTATCATGCCATCAGACTGTGGATGCAGCGGTGTCGTTCTCGTCTTTTTGATACCATATACGTCGCACATTTCTTTGAATATGGCCGATTCAAAATTACGTCCCTGGTCTGAATGCAGTTCTACTGGAACACCGTTTCGACACACCCAATTGTTCACAAGAGCGTCCACTACTGTTTTGGACTCTTGGTTTGGAATAACATACACTTCAGGCCATTTGCTAAAATAATCTATAACCACTACTACATATCGGTTTCCAGCATTACTAACAGGGAATGGACCTGCTATATCAATAGCTATCCGCTCAAAGGGTTGACCTGCGTTGTATTGCTGAAGCTTGGCACGACTCTTTCTTGTAGGACCCCTGGCCACAATGCAATGTTCGCAATTTGCTATCCAATCAGCTACGAATGTCGGCAGCCTACCCAGTAAATCGTTACTTTATCTTTTCCAGCGTTTTTGTTGTCCCCATATGACCCCCACTGGAGCCATTATGAAACTGCTTCATTACCTCACTCCTTTTAGAAGTTGGCACAAAAATTAAGTCTGTTATGGTTTTGCCATCTGTGCTTTCCCAAGATCGGTATAAGCAGCCATTTACCACTTTCAGGCTATTCCACTCAGCACAGTACGATTTTGCTAGGCGGTTTTCTGACGATATTTCGATATTGTTCGGTCTTCTGTTAGTTTATTTGGCCAATATAATTTTTGCTAAAATTGGGTCCTTATTCTATGCCTTCCACCAGTCTTCGCTTGAACCAATTTGGGTAAGGCGCACGTCAATGATGCACTCCTTTTTTTCGACATTTGTGGAGTGCTTACACTCCACACTGCATGGCCGTCTTAAAAAGGCATCAGCGTAGTTGTGTTTTCCGCCTTTTCTATCACAATTCTAAAGGCATAGCTCTGCAGACGTTCAACCCAGTGTGCGAGCTGCCCTTCAGGGTTCATAAATTGCATCAACCAACGTAGTGCGGAGTGGTCCGTCCTAGAGATAAAATGTTGACCATATAGGTATTTGTGGTATTGTTTAACACACTCAAGAACTACCAAAAGCTCCCGTCGTGTAACACAGTAATTTCTTTCGGGCTTCGAGAGTACCCTGCTGTAGTAGCCAGTGACCTTTTCTGTTCCATAATTCTTCTGAGAATGCACTCCACCTGTTCCATAACCGCTTACATTCGTGTCCAATATGAATTTCTGTCCAGTTATTGGATAGGCGAAGACTGGTGCCGTACACAAGAGTTTCTTGAGCTCTTGGAATGCTTCTTCCGATGCTTCATTCCAGTCATATGGTTGCGACTTCCTGGTCAACTCATGCAAGCCACTTGAACAAAGTTTGGCACAAATCTCATGTATTATGTGCAAAGCCCCAGGAAACTACGCAGCTCTTGAACATTTTGTAAGCGAGGGAAGCTCTTTACTGCCAGTAATTTATTTCCATCAGTTATATGCCATCAGCTGTTATACGATGCCACAGGTATTTGACCTTCTTTTAAAACAAAGCACATTTTTTAACACTTAATTTAAATCCTGCAGCTGTTATTCGCTTTAATATTTCATCCAGGTTTTTCAGGTGTTCATCAAGAGTTTTCCCCATCACGTTTATGTCATCAAGATACACTAAGCACGTTTTCCAATTGAGACCCTTAAGCAAACGTTCCATTAAGCGCTCGAAAGTAGCTGGAGCGTCGTAGAGCCCAAATGCCATAACCTTGAAATGCCTTAAAGCACCAATCGCACTAAAGGCAGTTTTTTCTTTGTCTTTATCGGCTATCTCTACTTGCCAATAGCCGCTCTGTAACTCCAAGGTAGAGAATCATTTTGTTACGGCCAACGTGTTGAAGTTATCATCAATTCTAGGCAACGGATAACTGTCGTTCTTGGTGACGTCACTGAGCTTCCTACAGTCAACGCAAAACCTGGTAGTGCCATCTTTCTTCTTTACTAAAGCTACTGGCGAACTCCACGAACTCGAGGATGGCTCAATGACTCGGTTCATATCTCGAAATTTTTGTTAATAGTCTTTTCGCTATTGGACAGATTAAGTACTCTCACAGGAACTCTACCATCTTCGCACATTTTCACAAGGGCTTTAGCTGTTAAAATGTCGTCTTTTACCTCTGGTGGTAGAATCTACACCACCCAAAACCGGTTATCCACACAATTTGCCTCCAGCCGTGCCAACACTATAGTTTCCACCTGAGGTGAAAATTTCTGGCGTTCAACGGCAAATAGCTTCCTTACTGCGGTCCTGCTCTCATAACCAACATCCAGGGGTATGTCCACATTACGCCGGATCATTACTTGCTCGCGCATGTGCAGATTAATACCGTTGTCTATCATGAAGTTTGTACCAATTATAACTTCATCCACTATATCGGCGACAACAAATACATGGTCAACGCTAATGTCTGCAATAGTCACTCTTACCCTGGCTCATCCATAGGCATTGGCTAAGTCCGCAGTAGCCGTGCGCAGTCGTACATTACTTAACAGTTCCACTGCGCCTTTTACTAAATCGGGCTATATTGTGGACTGAGACGCTCCTGTGTCTATGGTGAGGACTTGCTTTCTTCCGTTGATAGGACCGCAAGCAGTTAGGTTGCTATTCTTCTTCTGCACAATGGAAATCGAGATTGTGAGGCCTTCAGTTGTTGGAGACAGCACTTGCTTGTTATTCGCCGCTTGTTGTCCCTCGCCGATCTTTTTTTTATAGATCTGCAGTTATGCTGGAAGTGGCCAACTTTTCCGCTGTTGAATCAGTTGGCGCAAGAGTTACGCCTTTCCTCCTCCATCATTTGTTTGATCATCTTCTTTAGCTCGCTCCCGTGCTTATAAGCATCAGTCTCAAGACATCGCACCTTGTACACCTGCGGGTTCGAGATGACTTTTGCGGTCTCCGTTGTTAGCGCGTACAAGATAGTTTCTACAAAGGTTGATTTTTGCATAGCACAAACCGCATATATAACATCTGGATCTCGTATACCATTCACAAATGCTTCAATTTTAAACTAATCGAGAATCGAATGATGTTCGCCTGGATAAGTCAGCTGCACCAAACGTTCAATTTCAATAGCGAAGTCTTGAAGCGTCTCGTTCGCTTTTTGAACCCTGCCTCGTAACTCTATTCTATAAAGTTCTGTTTTATGCTCACCTCCGTACTTACGTTGTAAAGCATCCATTATGTCCTCATAATTATTTCCATTTCCGGCTGGTAAACTGTCGAGTATCTCTGCTGCTGCTTCCTTTAAGGCCAAAACAAGCTCTATAGCTTTTGCATCATTGTCTCATCTATTCTTGTTGGCCACTGTTTCAAACTGGAACTTAAAAACATTAAAAGGTGTGCTGCCGTCAAAGCTCGGACTATTTATCTTGCTAGCATGCTCGGAGATAACTCTCACTATTCCTTCTCGAATTTGAAGTTCGCTTATTTTCACTTTTAATTCGTTCAATTCTTTGTTTCATTTGGTGGCCCTGCTTCTAGTTATTTTCTTCTATTGTCTTCATTATAGCTGCAATTATAGAATTCAAGTTTATAACGCTGTTTGTTGCTGGGATACATACTTCAATCTCTTCTTGTTCTTCGAATTCGTATGTCCCAATATCAATATCTCGCCGCTTGAATTCGCCTATCAACCGCTTTTGTAATTCCGCTTTGTTGTCCGCTGTTGGCAGATCCAGACTACTCAGCTCCATTTTTAACTGCTCAACCTTAAATTCGTCAAATTTCATTGTGATTTATTTATTATTTGCAATTTCACTTTTGACACTAGTTGTTACGTTTATTAAAGTTTACAAATGTTTATTTTATTGAGTTCTTTTATTGCAAAACAAATAAAAACAATTTAATTACTACTTTAATTAAATTACACTTTAATTAGATGATTATTTAATTATTCGCCACTAGTACACAAAAATACGCGATGGCAATTTTACCACAAGACCTTCACTGGTTGACGTTTTCACTAATAATAAATCAGCCTGTATGGCCGCTGCTTTTTTATACTCAATGTTAAGGTTTTTGAATATACTAGAACTTCCTCCATCTGTTAGTAGAATATTTCTTTACTACGTATTTATCATTTTAGACCAACGGTTCCCAAATGGGGGTCCGTAGCAACCATCCAAGGGGTCCGCATGGAGAACCGAAAAAAACAGAGTTTTCAGAAATAATAAAAGTTTTATTTTGAACTCGGACTTCAGAGGGGTCCGCGAAAAAAAGTAAGCTTACTAGGAGTCCGTGAGCAGGAATTTGTTAAGAACCCCTGTTTTAGACGCATGATGATTGTTATTTGATTCCAGACCTTCTTCTATTATTCTGAATTTTTTTATACGTGCTGTGCATTTTTATAAGTCGTTATGTAGGTGTTTGTGTAGTTGTGTGTTGCGTTTGTAATAGGTCATTTCGTCTTACTTCGTCTGTGACAATTATTGTTGTTTCTTCTTATGACCTAAATAAAGCATCTTCGCAACACTGCCGCCCACTTAAGCCTTTTCGCCCCGAATAGGCTCAACATTACATTTGCCATATTTGGTTACCCGTTCCAGGTGAACAACTTTCATTTTTGACCCCGGATTATGGTATCTCTGCATCCGGTAAACCACATCATTCAATTTCTTGATCACTTTGTATGATCCCTCCCAGTGGGTTTGCAGTTGAGGAGACAGTCCTTTATTGCCGTTGTGGGTTATATAGTAGAACCATTTGTCCTTTAGTAAATCCCTCTGTGTTTGCTGCCCGATCATATCTGGCTTTTATTTTATCGCTAGATGAGCTGGAACACGATTACACTATCGCAAGGACGTTAGAACACGGCAATCGTTATCAAAATTTAAGGTTGTAAAATGAAGAAAAATTCAGAAAACCATTTCGCAACGAACAACGTCATCAGTATCAGCAAAGATACCAACCACAACCTAGTACAGAATTTTTGCCGAAGCAGCCTTTTAATAGTTTTTAACAGCACCAATAACCAAGGTATAACAACTACCAACCTCGGCTCGAATTGATGTCCATAGTTCTGGAAACACGTCTCACCATCAACCCCTTCAATCAGCAACCATGGGGATGAGAAAGAGAGCGGAGCGAAAGTTACCAAAACAATAACAAAATGAGGAATAACAAAATCATCACCAAAGAAAGAATGTATTATCTATTTATAAAAATTTGATAAATTTGATCAGCCTCCAAGCAACATATCAGTATTATTGTCAATTTTCAATTTTAAATTGCTGTTATTCCGTGCGTCAAATGAAACTTTATGCCGAACAAGAAGTTTTAAAAAATTTGTAGACCCTAATGAGGCACTTGGTATATATGAAACAAAGTGGGGGGGTACTTCATAACTTGGACTCAATATTTTGATAATTAAGTAAAAAGCCTTTAGGTGTTCTGGCTCAAAGTTTACGACTACCAGAATGCTGGTGGTACTTACCACTCTTAGCTGTTGTCGATGTCCGTTTATAAGAAGTCGAAAGAACTTTTTTTAATAGTAATATCATTTATTTATTTAGACTACGTGTACAAATCATATGGAATATCAAAATTGCTATCCATATGTAATTTCGTGTGTATGTTAGTGCTTAACATACAGTTTATAATTTTCATGTTCAAACTTGCGTACTTATGACATAATTTTTTGTCGTTGAAAAGAAAACTTAATTATAAAGTACATCTTAACAATGTTTGGAAATTGTAAATTGCCCCAATAAAGCAATTACATACAAGTCTTGCTCATTGTTCATGCATAGGAGGCTGATCAAACTTAGCAAATTTTATTAATATATAGGTGAACAACTTTCATTTTTGACCCCGGATTATGGTATCTCTGCATCCGGTAAACCACATCATTCAATTTCTTGATCACTTTGTATGATCCCTCCCAGTGGGTTTGCAGTTGAGGAGACAGTCCTTTCTTGCCGTTGTGGGTTATATAGTAGAACCATTTGTCCTTTAGTAAATCCCTCTGTGTTTGCTGCCCGATCATATCTGGCTTTTATTTTATCGCTAGATGAGCTGGAACACGATTACACTATCGCAAGGACGTTAGAACACGGCAATCGTTATCAAAATTTAAGGTTGTAAAATGAAGAAAAATTCAGAAAACCATTTCGCAACGAACAACGTCATCAGTATCAGCAAAGATACCAACCACAACCTAGTACAGAATTTTTGCCGAAGCAGCCTTTTAATAGTTTTTAACAGCACCAATAACCAAGGTATAACAACTACCAACCTCGGCTCGAATTGATGTCCATAGTTCTGGAAACACGTCTCACCATCAACCCCTTCAATCAGCAACCATGGGGATGAGAAAGAGAGCGGAGCGAAAGTTACCAAAACAATAACAAAATGAGGAATAACAAAATCATCACCAAAGAAAGAATGTATTATCTATTTATAAAAATTTGATAAATTTGATCAGCCTCCAAGCAACATATCAGTATTATTGTCAATTGTCAATTTTCAATTTTAAAATGCTGTTATTCCGTGCGTCAAATGAAACTTTATGCCGAACAAGAAGTTTTAAAAAATTTGTAGACCCTAATGAGGCACTTGGTATATATGAAACAAAGTGGGGGGTACTTCATAACTTGGACTCAATATTTTGATAATTAAGTAAAAAGCCTTTAGGTGTTCTGGCTCAAAGTTTACGACTACCAGAATGCTGGTGGTACTTACCACTCTTAGCTGTTGTCGATGTCCGTTTATAAGAAGTCGAAAGAACTTTTTTTAATAGTAATATCATTTATTTATTTAGACTACGTGTACAAATCATATGGAATATCAAAATTGCTATCCATATGTAATTTCGTGTGTATGTTAGTGCTTAACATACAGTTTATAATTTTCATGTTCAAACTTGCGTACTTATGACATAATTTTTTGTCGTTGAAAAGAAAACTTAATTATAAAGTACATCTTAACAATGTTTGGAAATTGTAAATTGCCCCAATAAAGCAATTACATACAAGTCTTGCTCATTGTTCATGCATAGGAGGCTGATCAAACTTAGCAAATTTTATTAATAGAAAATACTTTCTTTAAAATAATCATATCACCTATCTTAAAAACAGATCTTCACAAAATTTTCACTAGGTGACGTTTAATATACCCTAGTTTAAGGCGTTCTCTAATTTACTAGAAGTTTCCTACCATCTGTTAGTAGAATTTTCTATTATCATTTCAAACACGTAATATGTGCATTGTTATTGGATTCTAGAACTTTACATTATTATTTCGAATTTATTATGCATGTTGTGTATTTTTATTAGTTGTCATGCAATGGAGTTGTTTGTGTGCTTGTGTGTTGCATATATTTTTTTTGTTTTGTAATCAAGAAGTTTTTGTAGAAACTCCTGGCCTTGTCAACAGACACAATAAGTTATTTCGTCTTACTTTGTCGGTGACAATTATTTTTATTTCTTTTTATGACCTAAATAAAGCATCTTCGCATCAATATATCATTTTAGGTTTATAGTAATGTAGACAGACGCAATGTTGTTTTCAATACAGTTATGTATATAATGGAGTCGTCATTCGAAAGTGATGATGATTGGGACGTTTATCCCAATCATATGTTCCGTAAAAGCGAAAGAGTGGCTCATAATTCTATAAAAAACTACTGTCATGAGATGGTCCAGCATATGCAGATGCAGAATTTCGTAAAAACTTTAGAACCATAAGATCTTTGTATGTAAGCTTAAGTAAAAGATTTCTGCAATCGGATTTTTATAAAAATCTTCGCCTTGTTCTTGTGATTCGCTGGCCTGAAGCTTTAGTGATCAACAGGTGATCTTTAAGGTAGTCAATAGCAAAAATTAATAATCTTGTATTTTTGCGTTTATTTCACCAAAATCAAATTATGGAAATAAAATTAAATGAAAACAAAGGTTACAGAGTAAAATATAATATTTATTTTGTTTCAATTTTGGGTTGTTACAAGTTTTGTACTGATTAGCAAGATGAAAATATATTGATAAATATTTTTCAGCACTTTAATTATTTGCAATCAACTGTTTCATTAATCTTATTAATTTTTACAACTATCCCGTTTGCTTAAAATTACTCAATTACTGGATTTTACTCGAAAAGTAAATAAACGGACCTAATATAGCCCAGTCATTGGGCATTTTTACTTGAAAAGATTTCCGAAAGTTTTGAAAATTGGCAATGTTATAGATTTTGATGTGATCTTTCCAAATATCTACTTTGCCAACTCTTATCCTTGCCGCTCGCGCAGCCATATGTGCTAATAACATCTTTCCGATGCATTTTAGAGGAAAAACATGTATGTCCTTATATATGTATATACAAAAATATTGTAGAGAAAATAAAAGCAAATTATGCTAAATTTTTTTTCCAAAATCAATCGTTTCAGCGTAAACCGTAATCATAAGAAATAAAAAATAAAATAAAAAGTAACACAAGCTTTTGGTGAAATTAAAATTGGCTTTTCTTAGGAAAGAGATGGTACGACTTCTTAAGTACAACTGCGACCTACTCGTCCAACCAAGGTACATTTATTTTACTAGTTATTGTCATATGCGCAGCTAGTTTGTAGTTGGTTATGTCAAAAGTTGTTTATATTTTTCTACTTTTGCATATGCAAAACAAATCAAGCGCTTATTTTTACAGCAGTTATCTTTTATTTTCTCTTATTTCTCTTTCTATTTTTGACATTTCCACGCACAAAGCAACAATAAAAAGCCATGTTGTTTTTGCAATGTTGTATTTGAGCCGATGTTGTAGAGCCGATTTTACCTAGTAAAAAAGTATACCTTGCGTCCAATATTCTTCTAAGATAACATCATTGTTTTATCTTAGCAAAAGCAGACTCGTTTATATGTCCTTAATATTGTGTATAGTGTGCGGAAATCATCCATTAAAAACTGTGTTTCAAAACTTGATCAAATTCATAATGATGATTAGGGTCAAGCAATTAATAAGCAGGTAAATGACTTAGTAGCATTCTATGCGTTTTACCACAATTTTTACATGAAGAAGTTGTATTTAATATCTTTAATTATAACGCAAACGTATTTTAAAAGCAGAAGCTGTAATTGCTACAAAGGATATTCGGTCTAGAGTGTACCAGACAAAACATCGTCCCTCATCCGAAGATTTTTTTAAGATGTTAAGTCAGATATACCTGAAACGTTGCGAAATGAAAAAAAAGCGTGGCATTGCTCATTTTATTTTTGCTGCAGCAACTGCTTTTAGGCGCAATTTTTTAAATATGACAGTGCGAGAGTTACGTATTGTACCCAACACTTACAACAACAAATTCCACCAGCTAAACCGAAAGAAGCATAAGCAAAAGACTAGAAGTAACGACCGGAGCAATAAGAACAACTCATAAAAACCTGAACTCAATTCAATGTCGAGTTCATTAAACTATTTTGCAATAATGATAATTAAATTCAGTAAATCATCTTAGTTTGCATTTTTTACTAAAAAGACCTAATTTTCAGTTTATTAAACTATTTTGCAATAATTTTATTTTTGTTAATTAATATAAATTATCTTGCATTTTTAACTGAAATGGCCTAATTTCGAGTTCATTAAATTATTTTGCAATAATTTTATTTTGTCAATTATGCATTCTAAATTCAACACGATTTCTGTGCAATTCTTCTTAGTTAAGCATTTATAGTTATTTCCCAATATTTAAAATTCTTATTATTAATTTTAATATATAAGAGAACCTTGTTAACTTTAAGTTAGTTCTTAATCTTCAGGCTTACAATAAAGCTGTTTTTTTAACACGTTTTGTCTACCTAACGTAATTGGCGCAGTCGTACGGGTTATCGCAAATATCTTAAAAAGGATAACAAGGTTCCGCAATAAAAAAAAAATTGTGTTTTAAAAGTTAACACGAACAACTTAAAATACTTGGAAAAGTGAAGCAAACTTATTTATATTGAATACGTAAAAGTAACATAAACTAAAAGTGCATAAAAAAAACAACAACAACAAAAATATATAAAATATATTTTTTTACATACAAAAAAAAAAACGGATAATTTTTTACTGAAATCTATCCTGTGCTAATTGCTTCGATAAAGATCCCAGTGACGGCATATCACTGTCGGGAGTATTATACTGAGGGAATATCAGTACAAAGAAATCGAGAGGAATCTTTAAGAAGCAGAAAGTCTCTCAAGGCATATGAAGAACTTTCATGTGACCGAATATCACACTCACAGATAGACAAATTTTAATATTTGAACAAGGAGGTGATGGAATATTACTATCCAAAATTTATATAATTAAATATCCAATTTAACTGAAAACAATAATAATTGAAACAACTTCAAATCGATAAAAAAAAATTACACCCCTACCAATCGGTGAGGGCACATCACCGAGCGAACACAAAAAGTTACCAACAATCAGTGAGGGCATATCACTGAGAAGATATCAAGCACCCGGCCAAAAGTATCAGCTTTGAAGGACGAAGTACCTACGGAGCAAAACGTTATCAACAACTAGCCTATAATGAACTCATCAGCTGTATTAATAATGTTTTGTAAGTCAATCATAAATAATACATTATAATAAAATAAATTAATTTTGGGAAGTTAGGGAAGGTAGGTATTCAAATTATAAATACATATGAAATTATTCGATAAAAAAATTATATAATAATAAATTGTTTGCTAATTAATTCCTTCAAATTTTTTGAAATTTGTATTTTAAAGCTTTATTTGTTAAATTTGTATATGCATTGAAAAAAAAAATAATAATACATACTGGAATATCGATATTATTTATAAAATAAATTTGAATATAACTTTCTATGAATAAAATATAAGAAAAACATAGGCATACATACTTTTTAAGAAATAATCCATTACAGACGATTATAGAACATACAAACGAAGGACAGGTAATCATGACTGGAAACGGACAGAGTTCTACTCAAAACAATCCCTCTGACGTTTTCAATACGTTAAAAATCCCTGACGCGATAAAAGACCTACAAAAATTTGACGGAAACCCTTGTCTTCTGTATGAATTTATTAACAATGTAGAAGAAATTCTGTTCCTAATACAACAGACTGATAGCACCCCACAAGGAAGTATATTCTTAAGAGCAATTAGGAATAAGATAGAAAGCGAAGCTAACGAAATATTAAATATGTATGGTACCTAATTAAATTGGGATAAAATTAAGGCAAACCTTACTCTGCACTATTCAGATAAGAGAACAGAAACCTCACTTATTAGGGACCTGCACAAATTGCAACAAAACAGGAAAAACGTTGAACACTTTTACAGTGAAATAATTGAGCTACAATCAGCTCTCATGAATAACGTCAGAATTCATGAAGAAGACATGAACGTAATCTCACCAGAAAAGAATTGTTTTTACCCTAAAAAATCTAGATTCCAAAATAACCAACAAATAGTCAATTACTCACAAAACGGATATAGAAGCCAATTTCAAAGACATTTTCAACCAGCCCGTTCAGAGCAATTTTCTCAAAACAATGAACAAAAACCCCAAACTTCGAGATTTCAACAATGTTAACAAGAATTTGTGAAACAAGAAGGAAATCCATCGCACACAAAAAGACCACAGCATTCGTTAAATTTTAAAAACAACAATTCAAAATCTCTGAATTTTAGAAATAAAGGCCATAGCTGGACCCAAAGCTTTAGAACAAACCCCTTTCATGCAAATAAAAACTTCACTGAATCTAACAACATAAATACCTTCCAAGCCGACAATCATTTCCAAAACCTAGACGAGTACCAAAATAATGGTCAAGATAGATTTGAAGAATTAACTAATATAGAAGACCCACAAAATTTTCGGTTATCCGCTTTGAGGAGCCTACCGGATATATAAAAGCATACACACTGATTGGTAAACCTATATTCACATCTCTTCACCGTTTGGTAAACCACTTAAATTCTTAATTGACACTGGATCGTCTTCTTCATTTATAAATCCAAAATTCATTACACCTAAGGACAGAATAAATTGTGCATCCGTAACCACAAAATGGTAGTCAGCACATACAATTTGAATCAAAAGGTGATTTTACCTATGTTTCATGAATTCAATAAGAAAGGATACTTGGAATTTTTGCTTTTTAAATTCCACAGCTATTTGGACGGACTTTTAGGACTTACTAAAATCGGTTCTAACATCGATTTAGAGGACAAGGTGCTAAGAACAAAAAGGTGACCGATGGATCTTAAATATAAACCCAATTTATCTTCAGGCTAAAGAAAATAATACGCCTTCCGGTAGACGTCGAAAATGGCGAAATATATATTGATGCAATAAATATTAACAACAATCTAATAATAACAGGAGGTCTGTACGTCGCGAAAGACTGTTACAGTCTCATAGAAGTTAAAAATACATATATAGAAGAAAAAATACTCTTTCTTGAACAACCCAAGAGCCCAAGTATACGAATCATGTAATTTCATTAAATTATACTGCCTTGATATCAATACTCCACAACAACATACAGAATTAAACAGAATTAAGCAGAAAACAGATATAGCTAATTTGCTTAGAACACAACACATGAACACCGAGGAAAAAACAAAAGTGCTTAAAATATGTAGGAAATACAAGCACACTTTTTTAGAGAAGGTGAAAACATTACCTTAACAAATGCCGTCAAGCACAAAATAACCACAAGTGACAATATTCCAATCTACACAAAATCCTATAGATATCCCTATATTCATAAGAAGGAAAAAACCAAATAACAAGTATGTTAGAACAGGAAATAATTTAGCATAGCTTTTCTCCATGGAGCTCTCCAGTTTGGATAGTTCCGAAAAAACTAGACGCAAGTGGAAGACAAAAATGGCGGCTTGTAATATATTTTAGAAAACTCAATGAAAAAACTATCTCAGACCGTTACCCTCTACCTAACATAAATGATATTCTCGATAAATTAGGCAAATGCATGTATTTTTCAACTTTAGATCTCGCAAGTGGATTCTATCAGATAGAGATGCATCCCAAAGACATACCAAGTCTGCCTTCACAGTTGAGCGAGGGCATTACGAATACATTAGAATGCCAATGGGATTAAAAAACAGCCCCTCTACTTTCCAAAGAGTTATGGAAAATGTCCTAAAGGAGCTAATTGGGAAAGTTTCCCTGGTGACATCATCGTCTTCTCTACCTCCTTAGATTAACATATCTTAAATATCGGATTAGTTTTTGATAAATTAGATAGATCTAATTTTAAAATACAACTCGATAAATTAGAATTCTTGAAAAAGGAAATAGCATTTCTCAGACACATTGTATCTACTGAAGGCATTAAACCAAACCCAGCAAAAATCGAAGCAATACAAAATTACCCAATCCCGAAAATTCAAAAGCAGATTAAAATATTTTTTAGTTCTTTTGGGATATTATAGGAAATTCATTAAGGATTTTGCTAAATTAACTAAACCCTTAACAGAATGCTTAAAAAAAGGTAGAAAAGTAGAATTAAATTATAGCTACGTTAAAACTTTCGAGATATGCAAAAATATCCTAACTAACGATCCATTTCTACAATACCCTGACTTTTCAAAACCTTTTATCTTAACCACTGACGCTAGTAATTTCGCTCTGGGCGCAATTTTATCGCAAGGACGAATCGGAAGCGATAAGCCAATCTGCTATGCTAGTCGTACCCTATCTGAATCAGAAACAAACTATTCCACAATAGAAAAGGAACTCCTTGCAATAGTATGGGCAACCAAATACTTTCGACATTACCTCTATGGTCACAAATTTCAGATAGTAACAGACCACAGACCCCTAACCGATCCTCCAAATATATCTGTAGTACTACCCTTTTGTAACAAACAGCGAAAAATAGTTAAGCAATCAAACTTCACCGAAGAAGAAATAACTAACATTCTTCAAACACATCTTCCCCCAAACAAAATAAAAGCCATTTTCGCAGAGGACGAAATTTTTCAGTTAGTGCAATCATCGTACTCCAAATACTTTTCGAATAGTAGCACCTTTCGACTAGCTAGATGCACAATAATGCTCACTGACGTCACCGAGAATGATGAACAGGAAAAACTGATAAAAGATTACCATGAAAAGTCAAACCATAGAGGCATCAAAGAATCTTATTTTCATCTTACGAGAAACTATTTTTTTCCATTTATGAAGAATAAAATCGCACAAACTATAAACAACTGCAAAAAGTGCCAAACTTTAAAGTACGATAGAACTCCACCGAAACTGGTTTTTCAGAAAACTGAAACTCCCACCAAACCCCTAGATATAATACACGTCGATATTTACAGTATAAACCACCACCAAATTTAAACCATCTTAGACAAATTTTCTAAATTTGCAGCAGGATTTACGTTACCCTCGAGAACGAGTGTAGTTGTTTTTAGAGCTTTCAAGGACTTCATAACACAACACGTTGTACCTAGAAAGGTAGTCTGCGATAAAAGAGTAGAGTTCACCTCCAATATTTTTAAGGACTTTTGCAGACAATACAAGATTGATCTGCATATAACGTCTTTCCAACAGACAAGCAGCAACTCGCCTGTAGAGAGACTTCATTCAACGCCCACCGAAATTTATAGAATAATCCTTACCACTAGAAGGGAAACAAATTTAGGAACTGACCATGACGACATTTTTCCAGAAACATTGATTACATACAATAATTCTATACACTTAGCAACAAAACACACCCCTTATGAACTCTTCACAGGCAAGACTCAGGAATTCAATAACACAGTAAATTTCAATAATGAACATGAATATCTGACCAAACTTAACGAGTATAAAGAACAAATCTACCCTCGAATAAAAACTAAACTCGACAACCTAATGAACCGCAGAATAGACAAATTTCATGAGACTAGAGAAGAACCAAAAGAAATCGAAGAGAATAGAACCATTTTTAAAAAAGAGTGCAGAAGAAACAAGACTACCCCTAGATTCATTAGATATAAAATTAAAAAAATAATAGGATAACAGTAGTTACATTAGAAAATAAGAAAATCCATAAAGGAAGAATAATGAAAAAACGTAAATTCACTTAACTTTTTTCAGACTTCCTCTAATAATCGCCAACGACATCGTCGTCAAAAATTTGACCCACAATAATGAACTGAAACAATGTGACTTCGGACCTGCACGAATAATACAACAATACAACAACTTTATCCACGTCATAAATTTGAGTGATTACAAAACATCTATCGAAAAGTTTTCAAGAGCTATCGAAAATATTGACAACAAAAACACTATACCTAATTCAATTGCCGTGACAAGACTTAAACTTAACGAACTTGACAGAAAATTAAACATGCTTCTTCCAATTAAAAGATCACGACGTGGATTAATTGACGGTTTAGGTACAGCTATTAAAGTTATAACGGGTAACATAGATGCTAACGATGTAATTAAAATAAATTCTCAAATAGACAACTTGAAAGATCAATATTCTATAAATATTGAGCTCACTGAAAGACTTATAAACATAACAGACCACATAAACCAACAACACGAAAACATAGAAAGGTTTCTGAATAATCAAGAAGCATTAAAAAATAATAGAATTAATAAAGAAGAAGAAATAATTACAGATGTCCAATATATAAATTTTATTAACTTTAATTTAGATATACTAAACAATCATATTTCGAATATTGCAGAGTCAATTTTATTTGCGAAACTAAACATTATATTAAAATTTATATCTAATCATAAAGAAGTCGAGAGTATCTTGAAACATTTTGAAAACAATTCGTTCAGATAAAATCTATTGAACAAATTTATGAATATCTAAACCTACAAGCATATTTCAACAATTCTAATGTTATATTTAATATTTAAATACCTACTATAAGCAAGGACCAGAATAGATTCATTCACTTAGTACCACTTCCCATTAATAACAAAAAAGAAATTATAACAAAACCCTATATAACCTATAACAAAAAAGAAATACGATACTACGATATGGCTTGCGACGAAATCGAAAAAACATTCTACTGCCGAGAAACCAACAACAAAGAGATCAGCGATGAATCTAACTGCATCGGTCGCCTACTACAAAGAGAAACCGCAATATTTAAAATTCTTATTATTAACTTTAATATATAAGAGAATATGTTAACTTTAAGTTAGTTCTTAATCTTTAGGCTTACAATAAGGTTGTATTTTTTTAAACACGTTTTGTCTACCTAATGTAATTCGAGCGACAAAGATAAGAGATGGCAAAGTTAAAATTCTGAAAGAGCATGTCAAAATCTACAAAATTGCGAAACAGTTGATAATACACAGAACATATTTCAAATTCATTTTTTACGACTTTAATTTGCAAAAACAAAAACAGTATTTCTTAAAAATCAAAAATGAGAATAATTCTAATTTGTTTGTAATTTTATTGTTGTTTTAAAGTTTATTTTTTAGATTCAAAGTCGCCAAATTTTTTTCGACTGTGAGCTGCAGAGCACCTTTCATTCGATTTAAACTCGCATCACAATTTTTAAGCGATTTGCGATTGTCAGTACGTGTCTGATAGAAAAAAATGTTTTCTTGATTTGAAAATTTATGAAAATTAATTAATACTTTTTTTAATTTTACAATGAAAATTATAGTAGGAATATTGAAATTAATTTTAATAAACATCTGCGACTTCTTTTATTGACATTTTTTGATCTAAAGTAAATTTTAATCAATATCTTTTACGTTCGCTACTTAAAAACTAAAATTTATCTGGTGCTGTTTTAAATCGGCTAACGGGGGTTAAATTTTGGCATTATCTGAAAAGATTTAAATTAAAAAGTATTTAAGTTCTAGTTGTAAAAGAAACTTGATCAATTTTTAAAGTTTTATGTATCTCTTTTAACATGTTTTAACACTTCAGCTTGCTTAACTTTAACACTTCAACTAAAATGAATAGTCCAATGTTCGATGCTAAACAGAATAGAGGTTAGTATTTCTTTCTTAGGCACACAAAAATCTAATTTTATTATGCTAATAAACTATTTGTCGATCATTTTTATTATTACTTAATTTGTACGTTTTTGTATGTAGATTTTCTATGATTGATCCATTCAAATATATGCAAATATTTTATGATATTCTTATGAAACATTTATTTTTAGAAAACTACAACTATATCCATTTCGATACTACTCATATAGCTTATCATTGGATTTTACCCAAATTTTGTGTCCAAAAATGAAGAGTTTTATATCAAATGCTAAATAAGTTAAATGAGAACTACATTTAATCAACAAAGAAAAAATTAAATAACAATAACCCAAAAAAAAACCGTTTAATTGACAAAAACTTTTTTTCAAAAAAGCTGTATGTAAACAATTTTCCCGTGTTCTAATGATTCTGTCCAATGATGTGGCGAAATATTGAGAACATAAAATACGATATTTTTATTTAAAAAATAGGATTTGTGATTTATTTAATAGTAAAGTGAAAAAAACTTTTGTATTTAATCAATGGAATGACAAAGTTATTTATACCTTTCCTATGTGTAGTGAATGGTAAAAAAATAACATCACTAAATTATGCTTAAAAGTATCCAAAATTTTTAACAAAAAATAAGCAAAAGAATGAGTCATATAAAAAATTTTTGAGTAAAAAACTTAAATTAAAAAACTTCTTTATCAATAATTGTTCAACCTAGTCTGCCTCCAAAACTAGTTTCATTTTCTTACATATTAGTTTTTTGAGCATTTAAATTCTTTAAATTGACATTAAAATAAATTAATTGCTAACTAAAAGCATATCAAATTTCAATTGAATATCTAAGAATTCAATTGACAATTTAATAAAAAAACCGGTTGACGATCTTTTGATTTTGGATACATACCTACCAATGCACGCAACTGGTACTACACGCAAATGCATTGGTATTCCATCCTGATTCTTTCTTTTCACTGTCAATATACCATCAAATTCGCGTATGCCTTTATCTGTATTTTGGTTAATGGAAGAAACATCGGACGCAAATATTTCAGCCACAGCTTTATTTTTAATTTCATCCTGTTGAAATCAAAGAAAGAGAAAATAAGGATATTAAAATAAAATAATAATAATAATAATAACATACCAATCGCATATTGAACAATCTTTCTGCAGACCTGTTGGCATATTGAATTCTTAAGAAATCGTCGGTAATAATGAGAGCCTCTTTTAGTCTATGTAGTGCAGTGTAGAGAACCTAAGCCAAAAAGCAAAAAAAAATGTTATATATATATATATATATATATATATATATATATATATATATATATATATATATATATATATATATATATATATATTTTAAATGCATTCCTTAAAAATTTTATTTTAAGATGTATATAAGGTGCCTTTAAATCTGATTAAAAAGAAATACAAGAGTTATACATTTCAGAAAAACGTCTTGGTTTCTTAAAATATAAATTTTTGTTTGTGTTTTCTTTGATATGATGGATATTTTTAGATTAAACGTCTGTTTATCTACATAAAAATAAAAAACATAAAATAGTTTTAACACGATGAAAGCAAAAGTGATCAATTAAAAGGCACTCTTGTATCTACAAAGCTCCCTTTTCTCTTGCGGTTAATTGGCCAAGCCGTTTAATTATCTGGCCACTTCGGTACGATGGACGCTCACGTGTTCCATCTCCTATATATTTTAACTATATTGAAATAAGAAAACTAAAAACTCTGGTGAGTTGGACGTCTCTTGCGCTCTGCTAGATGCTCGTTCGTTCCCTCCTCTTGTAAGTAATATAACTTATAAAACTAAGGACCGAGAACTTATTATAACTAAATAACTTAACATTAGTCTCGCTGAGATCTCCCTTAGTGGCGATTATCCCCCTTATGGCAGTTATACCATTCCTGCGGTTAATGTCACCTTTAGCACTAATGTTAACCTACTGCGGTCCATTGGATATTAATTATGGTCAAATCCACTCTCTTAATGCAAAACGCATTGTACGCTCTCCTCGTTTCATTGGAGAACATTCTATTTTATAACGATATAACTGTGAAAAACTATCCACATTAAGCTTATGACTTACTAAGTCAAAAGAACTGAATACGCTACTAACACCGATGGGCTTCTTTTGCTTCCGGAACACGGTTGTGATTGAATAACTACAATGACCTAATACAATTTTAACTAACGTACAGAAAAAAGAAGAGTTCTAGCTACTATGGCTTTTGACTCTGTTGATCAGTTTATTAAACGATTAAATTTTTTTATTTATATTTATTTTTAAAATGTATTTATAAATAAGTTTAATGTTTTCATCACATATGTTTATTAGGATTCGCTTCAAAGATGTTTGAACGGATAGTGTTGTAGCAGACACATTCATTAAGGATGTGAACAACATCTAGTTTTTGTCACACGCAGAGCAACGTGGGGAAACTGTTTTTTTCAATGACGTGCTTATGGGAAAATTTACAGTGTCCCAATCTTAGGTAAATGTACGCGTTGGTTTCTTTTTTTTATATTTTTGGTTGGTTTTTCCTGTTTTTGGGTTAAAGTTTGTGTATTTGTGCAAAGTGCTTTGCTTTGCTTCTTTAAGTAGCATCTTCGTTACCGAGTATAGCAACGTGGGTTGGTACCCACATTAATCAGGTCTGGAATAAAAGTTTTAAGTCATAAAAGAAATCTAGTAAGGCTTGAATGGACGAAAGCCTATCCGTACACACTACCGCACTATTTTGTAGTTTAGAGGCAAATTTAATTGCAGCATATAGTGCAACTGCTTCTTGAGTAAAATTGGTCAATTAAACCGTTGAGTATAAGCAAACCGTTGTCACCGTCAGTGTACAAAAACTAAAATTTTAACGCTGCTGGTTTGCCATCTAAAATCCATAGTGGCTTAGTTGGCTATTTTATTTAAACTGGCTGAATATTTAGAACAAGACATCGTGAGAGAGATTAAATGATTGTAGATTAAAGTTTGGGTATCCTAACACGATTTTTTGTCCTCATGACTTCTTTGTAAATAACACTGTACAACACACAAAAAATTACAAGGTCCGGGCTATAAATTCTGATAGAGGAGACGAAAAAAACAGATACGTGTATCGGCGTTTTGAAAGTTTACATCTGAAACCATGTGACCCCTACATTTTAGGTATAAAATGTGTTCAGCAAATTTATGTAAAATGTTATGTAAAATGTTACTCCTCAAGATATGGGTCTTTCTTGTCCATGTTTTATATGGTTAACGCTTGATAGAATATTGCTTAATTGATTGAAAGCAATAAGAACCAGGACTACTGAAAAGGAGATCCTTGGGGTATACTGTTATGAAGAGGTAGAGACGGTGGGTATCATAAAGCCAAAGGACATAAAGCCATATGGTGTCAAGTCCCATTTCATTGAGACATAAGTGCATACGCCATTAAATCTCAATATAATAGGACTTAACGCCATAAATTTTTTACTGAAAATGAGACATAAAGCCATATTTTTGATAATGATCCCATGCATTGTTGTTTAATGTCGCCCTGTTTTATGTTAAAAATTCATTTGTGTGTCAAAAATGCTGTTTGCAATCAATCAAATTATGACATTGCAGGTGGTCCACGTGTTTATAAATGTAATTGATATGGAAAATTCGAAAGATAATTTTTAATAAAATATAACATCTTGATTTAGGAATAGTAGCAAGTTGGTTTACGTAGAAAAAGAATATAAATACAAATATAATAATGGTTATTATTTTTATTGTTATAAAAAGAACTGTAATATTGAGTTCAGCATTGCGTTATATTGTCGTAAAACTGGTAAACACGGGAAGGTACATAATCGTGGGCCACAAAATAATCTTTTTGAAAAATTTAAGTAATAAATTCAATTAAAAGCAGTGTTTGAAGTTTGAAGAGATTAAGTGCTTGCGAATTGTTTGACGATAACTGCAAAAATCATAAAACAGGGATGATGTTAATTGAATATGGTAAAATTCGTAGGAATTTGCTGCGAATAATACAAACAATTATCTAAAGCACCTACGAATTTTGAAAAAATTGTTGAACTTTTCAAGAATCAAGAAATTATAACGCATTTATAATGTCTAGATATGATGCTGGAAAACATTTTTATTTAATTTATTTTGCCCACAATTTCTAAAGCTATAAGAGATGTTGATGGTACGTTCAATATTATACCCATTTTAAATAAATTTAAACAATTACTTATAATCCACATAATGCAAACCAGCTCTTGGCATCCACTGAGAATGTAAACACAGAGTTAATTAAAGAAAAAAAAAGAAAACTTTATATAACGAACTTTATTTAATTTTTGGTTATTTTTTACTCTAATGTTAAAATTCTTTTTAGTTCGGGTACCAAGAACAGTGTAATCACCTGAGAATATCTACGTTAGATCTTAAGAAAATGTCCATTTTTGAGCTATTTATGAGATCTAAAAAACCGCTTTTCGGAATTAACAATTAGTTAAAATGACTTATTAATTCTACCAATACATATGTTTATATGGATACACAGAGTGACGTATCGAGAAATGTGTTTAGTTTTTTTTACGGCGTGAAGTCGTTATAACGGTTGTAACGTTATAACCCACTAGTGATGGTAACACCCCTCCTCAGTAAGCCGATAACTCGCTCGTGGGCTTACTTATTTTTTACGCCGATCTTTCTAGTATGCCACATGCCATAAAGATTTCAATAACTCTTTCTCTGGGCCAAACGTTCCTTGGGTTCGTTGGGTCAACCACTATAACTAAATGTCCGACAGTTAGAGGCTTCGTCTTCTCAAACCATTTTGCTCTACAAAATATCTGCCAACGCTAACCTGTCTGCATATTGTTGGTAGCGCAACCAACATTTCTTCAGGACAACACCATCATCACAATATAAAGCAAGAGGTTTAACACCGTTAGAGCTCCCTAATAGAAAGTGGTTCGGGGTTAATGCTTCGTTTTCTTCACTCTCTATTGAAATATACATAAGTCAATGGCCTGGAATTGATTACCATTTCAACTTCTGCCATCATGCTCCTTAACGTTTTCTTATTTGGATATTTTTTGATCTTATAAAGGACGGATTTCACAGAACGCACTAAATGTTCCAATGCACCGCCTATGTGTGAAGCAAATGGTGGGTTAAAATTCCATTTACATGTCGAGCTAGTAAACGTCCGAACTAACTCGTTTTGATCTTCCTCCTTCAATGCAACTCGTAGCTCGTGCTCCGCACCTACAAAATTCGTGCCATTGTAACTAAATCTTTCTTCTGGCAAGCCTCGACGAGACGTAAAGTTTCGTATCGCAATGTGTACGGCTCTTACTGTAAGGCACGTAAATAAAGCGCCATACCTGTTGTTTATGTACTAAATACTCTTTTTCCTTTCTATCTTCTACTTTCTTTGACATTTTTCTTTTATTCTTATCACCATTTGTTTTTCTTTGGCGCCTATGCTGTTTGATTTTGTATAAACTCTCTTTTTATTTCCGCTCACTCTTGTTCTACCCATCAACCCGAATGTAAATTTTTATGAAAAAATAAATTAAATAATATCCAAACTAAATCCCATTTGTTTTTTTTTTTTTTTTATTTATTTATTTATTTTTTTTTTTTTTGGAGAAATATTTCACATCAACATTTTTGGTCCAATCGACCTGAATTTACCAAACCCCGCTGAAATATATTTCGTTAAAAATATTTTTATTTGCGGAACAACAAACCCGAAGGAAGACATCAACTTTTGTTGCCTGTGCACCCACTTATATTATTTTTTATATCTGTTTACTTCTGCTTTTACACTGTGAAAAAAGTGTATTCAGAATTGAATATTTTTAGTATTTTCGTTTTTATCAGGTTTTTAATTAGATAATTAAACCATCAGTGTAAATTTACTTTAAATATTTTTTATTTAAATAAAGGAAAGTTTTTTGCAAGGAAAATAAACCCCGTTTTATCAAATTTAATTTTATTTTTTTGTTTAACGGGTATTGTTTGCTTTTATTCCAAAGTTTCATTTTTTTACCCGTTTTCTTTTTTGCTTTATTTATTAGCTTTTTTCGGTATTTTTTATTCCAGAACTAATACATTACCCGTATCTTCGTTAATTAGCTAATAGTATTTGCAATTATTTATGTACAATACAATTTTTAAGATGAACATAGCATAGGATCTCTAAGTATTCATGAGAAGGAATTGCATCGCTTATGGAAAAGTCTTGTGATGCTTTGTTGATTTCAGCCGAAAGTGGTCCGAAGATTCAGATTATTGAGGTGAAGCAAAAGTACATGAGTTCGTACAGTACGTATGTACGTGGCGCCTCCCTCATAACGGATCACTTAGAGCGTTTAAACGAGAGGGCTCAAAAGCCTAATTTTATTCCATCTGCTCATGTACTCTCTTGCGAAATAGATTCCTTTTATGGAGATTATTTAAAGTAGCCCTCATATCGAGAATCAACTAAATGTATAGTAGCGGATAAGCCCAGAATTGATTGCGCTTCGAAAATGTACTTCCTTCTGCAGTACACTAAAGGGTAGCCACAAAAATGATCCGTACCTACCCATTGACTAAAAATGGTTTTCCCATTGCATGAAAAAATCTCATGGATAGATATGAGAACGAACGGGTTTTTGTTAACGCCCAGTTGAAAATTCTTTTTAATTACCCGCGAAACTGGCCCTAATATTAAAGAGCTACAAAGAACCATAAATGACTGCATCACTAATCTTTCGTTGCTTAATGTGGAGACTGATAGCTGGGACGTTATTTTTGTCTATATTGCTTCTACATAACTCCCTGATATAACATTAAATCTGTGGGAACAGTCAGAAAAACGTTATGCGGACATGCAATTGTGGGATGAAATGGATAAGTTTCTAACATTGCGTTACAAGACATTGGAATCAGTTTATGATATTAAAGGATCCCATCCAAACACCTTTAAAAACCCAGTTAAGAATCATGTTTCGAATAACACGAAAAAACCCTCTAATGATTCCCGAAAAGTAAAAGCATTTGTTGCTAACACCAATCAGGTCCAAAATGTAACGCAGTGTGTTTTATGCGCTGAGAAACATCCCCTTAGGCTTTTTCCTGTATTTTTAGGTCAAAGTGTTAATGAGCGATTATTCTTAGGTTAGATTTTGCACAAACTCTCTGGCGTCATCCCATTAATATAGAACGTGTAAAAGCATTCACGTTTGTTATATTTGTAAGCAGAAACATTACTCTCTTTTGCATAAAAATTGCACTCAAAACCCTGATCGCCCGAATAATTTTACGCATCCTAATCCGTCTCGCTCGAACCCTTCTAATTTTTCAAGCAATGAAAATACTTTCAGAATTTCTGGCATCCATGGTTCAAATTACAGTCCACCCCATGTTAACTCTGATGAAAGACCGTCGGCTTCAAGCGCAGCTTGATCGTTTCAGTTCTATGCCTCGCATGTCGATTCAAACCCCCAATCTACGGTATTGCTAGGGACAACAACTCGTGAAGTTTTTGTATGCGATATGAAGCGCACTGAACGTGCGCTGATCGATCCTGCTTCACAAGCACCTTTTATTTCTCAAAATTTGTAAAGGAAACAATGCTTACCCACGATTTAGTCAGCCATGGCGAAAATTACTGGTATTAATGGAAGTTAAACGGCAACTGCCGTTACGTAGTTTCCCTACCCTTTAAACAGGAATTTTCACCTTTCTTTAGGAAATTCCCGTGAAATTGCGCTTTCTCATATCAAAAGAAATGAAACTCGCCTTTTGCGAAACCGCGAACTTAAAGAACAGTATGATAAAGTATATACGAGAAATTTCTTCACCATGCTGTGTATAAACCTGATAGTGTGACAACGAAACTTCGTGTCGTGTTCAATGCATCCAGCCCGTCTTTAAACGCCGTTAGCTTAAACGATACTCTCTACCCAGGCCCTATATTACAGGCTGACCTTACCATTTTGATGCTGCGTCGGCATCTTTATCGTTTCGTGTTTAATACTGACATTGAGAAAATGGCAAATTATTGTTCATTCTAATCATACCCCCTCCCTTTCAGCGGATATTATTCCGCAAAAGTCCCGAAGTCGAAGTCAAGGATTTCGAGCTTCAAACGAACACGTTCGGAATGAACTGTGCGCCATATTTTGCCATTCAGATTTTTCTACACTTGGCACACGAATGTGAAGCTCAAAATCCAGCAGTGTCCGAAACATTGCAAATCCAAATGTACGTCGGTGATATTCTTGCTGATTCACATGAACCAGAAGAAGTGATCGTACGACGTAATGATCCAATTAACGTTCTTGGTTTTGCTGGCTTTCTTCCGCGAAAATGGACTGCGAATCATAAACGTTTGTTAGAGAATTTACCCAACGAGAGTCTGCTTCTTGAAATTTTTGGACGCGAGCACGACCAAGACACTTGGCCTACGATGAAATGTCTGTTCTGACAGCTTTTATTTTAAACTTGATACGCTGCCGAATAGGGACTTTGTTACAAAATGTGCTGTCTTGTCAGAAATAGCAAAGCTATTTGACCGTGTAGGACGGCTTGCCCCTAAAATTATTGTCGTTAAAGTAATCATGCAACAAGTTTGGAAAGACAAGACAGATTAGGATGAATGTGTAAACCCTCTTATTTTAAATCAATGGCAGGCTTATTTAGAGGACTACCCGCAAATTGAGAAAATTAACATTCCAAGAAGGGGTAATTTTCACCCCGATTTTGATATAGAGATCCATGGTTTTTTCGATGCTTCTGAAAAGGCATACGCTGCATTTCTGTTTATACAAACTATTTGCCCGAATAAGAAAACAACAACACATCTTCTTATGGCCGAGACAAAAGTTGCGCTGGTTAAATGTGAGACACAACCCCGTCTAGAGCTCTGCAGAGCAGCATTATTGGTGAATATGGCAGAATCGCTTTGTTCTCAAATGAATCTTGCCAGGAAAAGGATTCATTTTATACTGATCCTACCATAGTTTTATCCTGGCTCCAAAAACCCCCATTCCACTGGCCTACTTTTATTGCAAATAGAGTTGCGTTGATTCCGAGGATCTCTTGCTCAGGATTTAACTGAGGACGCTTTATGGTAGTATGGTCCGCAGTGGTTTAGTCAGCCTGAAGAAATTTGGCCCCGAACGGAAATTACTTATCACACAAATCTGGAGACAAAAAATATAAAGATTCATTTTACACACTCTGATAGCCTGATGATATTCTAAAGAGGTTTTCAAGTTTGCCTATATTTTTCGTTTCTATAATTGTGTGCGAAAGTGTGACTATGTTTATGACTCCCAGCAGTTGCTCAGGTTTGTAAAAACACGCTTAACCCTTTAATCGCAACAATTTTAATTACCGGAATACTTACACCTTCTGAAGGGCGAGAGCTTAGCCGGAAATAACATTAAATTTCATTGAATCCTTTTTTTTTTTGATTCCAGTAGACTAATGAGAGTAAATGGTCGCCTTACTAAGGCCGTAGGTCTGACGTATGATGAACGTTTTCCCAAAATTCTACACTATTATGCACTTTTTACTCGGTTATACTTGAACTTTGTCCACAAATACTCGCTACATGGTTGAAATGCGTTATTGGCACGACTCGTTAAAATCGAATTTTGGGTCCCTAAGCTTCGAAATTTAGTTCGCACGGTTGTGAACCCCTGCAAGGATTGCGTCATTCACAATAGGCAGTCTAGTCGTCAAATGATGGCTGCTTTACCCCCGGAAAAAACATCTTTGATTATACTGGTGTCGGCTTTGCAGGACCATGTGACATTAAATCTTACAGTTGAAGAGGTTGTCGAATGTCAAAAAGTTATGTACTAGTGTTTGTTTGTTTGACCGAGGTTATGAGCTCAGAGGCTTTTCTAGCAGCATTTACCAGTTTTATATCCCGTCGTTCGGCACCACGACATATGTAGTCTGATAATGGCACAACTTTCGTTGGTGCTGCAAAGTTAATCAATATTGATTAAAGGAAGTTTTTGGAAGAAATAGGAGCCAAAGTTCAGACCCTTAGTCTCGATGATCCGTTGAAATGGCATTTTATTCCCCCTGGGGCTCCTCATAACCCAATTGAAAAGAATTTCTAATTCAGAGAAATTTTGTTACCTCGAATTTGAAACCATGTTGACTCGTATTGAAGCCTGTTTAAACTCCAGACCCTTATGTGTCATTAGTGATGACCCAACTGATTTCGTTCCTTTAACCTTCGGTCATTTTTTAGTCGGTCGTTCGCTACTGGAGAATGCCGAACCAGACCACTCTGAATTATTCTTAAGCCTTGCCAACTGGTGGCAGAAGCTTAAAATTCTTCACCACTAATTTGCCTTACGCTGGAAAGAGGAATATTTGAAGGAGCTCTGCAAACGCACAAAGTGGAAGTTTCCTAATAGGGACTTTGTAGTTGGCAATTTGATTGCGATCCGTCAAGATAATTAAAATTCCAAATTGTTGTAGATTAGGTCGATTAGAGAAGGTCTATTGTGGTCAGGAATCTAAAGTTAGAGTCGCTTCTGGCATTACAACCCGGCCAATTGTGAACCTTGTTCTCCTTCCTTACAGCAACAGATACACGTCCATTCTGAACGTTTATGACAATAGTTGCAGTATCCTTGGTATAACTGGGGTGCTGTGGTAACGGCTGGGTAATGGTTGGATTTGTTGTGGGTTCTGTTTTAATGGTGGTGGTTGCTGTTTCAATTGTTCTATTTGTTGCTGTAAGTGTTGAGTGTTGTCGCCTTTGTTACGTCTCGTTTTCTTGAAAAAGATTTCTTGTTCTTCTTTTTTTGTTTCTTGGTCTGAGTCTCTTCAAGGCGGTTAGTCCAATGTTTATGTCCTTTTTTATTTATTTTTTTTATTTTTTTCTCAATAAATTGTATTAATTGAATTTTATCTGTATTACATTTTTTAATTTTTTGTGTATTGCCTTATTTTATTATTTAAATTGCATTATTCCTTAGCCTTCTTTGTTGCACTAGTGCAAGGGGGCGGGATGTTTATGTACGAAATGCCCTTTTTTCTTTCTATCTTCCACTTTCTTTGACATTTCTCGTTTATTCTCCTCACCATTTGTTTTCCTTTGGCGCCTATGCTGTTTTAATTTGTATAAACTCTCTTCTTATTTCTGCTCACTCTTGTTCTAGCAATCAACCCGAACGTAATTTTTTATGAAAAAAAAATTAAATAATACCCACACTAAAACCTATTTGTTTTTACTTTATATTTCCAAATATTACAAATTATTCTAAAATTATTTTATAGAAAAGGTATTATTTAAGGTAACTACGTTCCATTTTTGTATTTGCAATACTCGTAAGGTAGTTAAAGAACGAAATAGTTATATATTTTTATCCTAACATTCCCCCCTCCCCCCCCCCCCCCCCTCCTCTATTGAACTACCTGCGGGTTCACTATTTACTAAATTTACAACAGCTAGTTTTAAAACCGGTCGACGAGTGACTCCGTTAATAGTTTTAATATCGGCAAACCGTACTTGACCATTTTTTGATGGATATATTTTAATCACTCGACCTTTTAGCCATTTGTGTCTCGATTGATTTGAATTAAAAATTGAAACAGTATCGTCAATTTGAATAGGTTTTAAAACATCTCTCCACGTTAGTCTACGTAACAACTGAGGAAGAAATTCAGTGATCCATCTTTTCAAAATTCGATCCTTAAGAATTTGAGCAATCCTCCATTGTTTCCTTAGGCATATGTTTTCTTTAGAACTATTTGAAGTTTGCGTAGTATGAGCGCAAGGCTTCTCTTCTTAAGATGAAATTGGTATGTCTGTTAGCAGACGGGAATTAAATGTATTTTCAGCTTCAATAATAACACTTCGTAGTGTCTCAAAACCAGGCGAAACTTCTTTTAAGGTTCTTAAAAGTA